>JAKSZT010054017.1:9717153-9756167 GCA_026826555.1 Tolypeutes matacus | reverse complement strand
CAGATACAGATACAGATACAGATACAGATACAGATACAGATACAGATGATATAGATTCTCACGCATTCCTTAATTTCCTGACTCTTCCACCTGGAATGCTTCACTTGCACCCAATTATACATTTACATATCCTTTCTGTCTTTCAGATCCTTATCCCCCAAGCCCCAACTTTCATTAAGATATTTCAGAGTCCTAAAAAATGAAGTACTTTGTTCATTCTGTCACACTCTCCTGACATGATCTCCCTCTCTCTCTCTCAGCATTTTCTACATTCTAATAGTACTTTTCTTCTTTTAAAGCAGTAGTTTGTTCATTTGGGTGCCTTTCCTTCTACCCATCTTGCCATTGATTCAATAGGTCTATATATAGATGTCCTGCTAAGTGTCAGAAAACTTAAAAAAAAAACAGCTCTGTGTGTGCATGTTGTCTCCTCCACTATACTCTAGTATAACTTTGCTGCTTACTGACTCTCAGCAGTTCCGAGGTTTCCGTTTGTGGAGTGGAAGACTGACTTAGTTATCTATCTTTATCTCCCGTGGCGCCTACTAGAGGGTCTTGCATTCGCTCTCACCTGACATTTGTTAATTTTTTAACTAATGAGGAAACACCTACCGAAAACTATTTTGTGGTTTTTCCGTGAATCTAAACAGCTTCCTACTCTGCAGTTCTCCTCCCTTTTGTGTAACCTGCCTGAATTCCACCTTCGGTGTCCCAAGGGAGCCGTGTTTGGGCCACGCACGCCTGGTTTGAAGCACAAGGGAATAAACTGGCCTTTCAGTTCCTACACACTTCCTCTTGAGGTCTCCCTTAGTGGTTAATGCATTTCTTTCATTTGAAAATATAAATACAAAAATAAATGGCCTTGTTAGCTTATAATTGTCATCTCCTATGGTTGCTTTCAGGAACTAATGGGGATTTTTTTTTCCTCTAAGGGAGATCTAAATTTGTCCTATTGCCCAACATGAACCACATGCTCAGTGAATATCTGTGCCAATGATTAATAGAACAGTAACTGATAGGGAATCTTTAAAATTAAACATTTAAAGAAAAATGAGATCTCCAAAGATAGTCAAACATCAGAAAACACTGGAAGAGAAAATTATATTCTGTGAGGTATAAAATATTTTTAAAAAGGACACATTTTATGTATTCCTCTAATATTATTCCTTATTTTGTCTGCTAGGCATAAACTCAAAGACATCCCTGTCTGTCATCATTTGTGAATGTGCCCAATTATGTATTCATCAATATTTGCCAAATGTGTTGTTTACCTGATTTCCAGCTAATGTATACAAATAAATCCAATTCAAATTTAATAGCATCTGCAAAGTGCCAAGTCCTGTGTTGCTATATAGAGATAGAGTAATAAGCGCTTCAAGGCTGGCCAACACAATTATATGGGGGTTCAGAGGAGATACTGCATTGCATTGTTTAATGAACAGGGATTTTTAGTAAAGAAGACCTAAGTTTAATCCAGGCCCTGCTATTTACTAGATGATGACTTTGAGCTATATGATTGCCTTTCCTTGCCTTTGTTTCCTGAACATGGGGAAAAAATGGGAGACAGTGTTGTGCATGAAGAACTCTTCTGAGGACTAAATGGAATGCCTTTTAAAAAGTACTTAGCAAAGCACTTGGCCTGTAGTAGGTGATCAATAAATGTTAGCTTGAATCCCTTTCTTTCATTTGGGGCCCTCAAGGAAGCTTCCTGTAAGGGAGGTGATTTTTTGAATTGGAGTTTGAAGCACATGAAAGATTTCAAAGCATAAACAATGTTGTTAGCAGAGTTTCAGATTAGGCATGATTGATATTAAATTATTTCATTACTTTTCATACTAATTAAACACGATAGGTTGTCATGTGGAATAGCAGCTAAAATGGCAGGTGCACAAGAATACTGTGGTATAATACCTTAAATTTGACTTTTCCTTGTTCTCTCTCTCTCTCTGCTGACAGACGAGGGAGAAGAGAAGGAAGTTAGAGACACATCTAATCAGACATAGTTCTCTCTTAGGCCTTTAAATAAGTATTCTGGGAGAATTGTCTCTCTAATTGTCTTGGTGAATGAGCATATGAACAATTACATCTGTGAGAGCTCAAGAACCATTTTTATCACTTTATTAAAGACATCATAATTATCCACTCTTGTCTCATGCCAATGATCCAGCACCTAGCTGGGTACCTGACCCCATAATCATCAATTTCTAAATCTTTGCTGAACAAGTAAATTTGTGCGTGGGTTTAATTCCTCTTTTCTCCTTAAGTTCATTAAGTGCAAGCCAGTTATACTGTTGTCATGAAAAGTCTAAATGCTGTTAATTTCTGATATACGTGGTAAATAGGGTATTTGTATTCAGTCTGTGTTCAGTCTAACTTGCTATCTCCTCAAATGAGGCTTGTGTAGGCAAAGTCCCTTCAGAACTGAACAGCATTGATTTTTTTTCTTCCTGTTGCAAAAGCAACAACAAATGTACAAACTCTCCTTCCTTGATGAAATGTTTATATGCAAGAGATACTGCTTCTGTCTATTTCTAAACACATATTCCCCAGCCCATTAGCTATATATTTAAATATTTTACAGATTCTGTTTTTCCACTAATTGACCTTCTGACTAAAGTAATTTGTGATCAGCAAAATAGTCACTGAAATTAACATGTCCATTTAATATGTTTAAAGAATCTAATCAAAGCAGTTATTTTCAGTGGAAAGCTATCCAGTTCATTTTAGGAAGCAAGCAAAATGCTGATACTAAAACCTGACAAAGATAGGAAACACTCTAAAAGAAACTATAGCACAATCTCATTCATGAAAACAAATATATTAATATGAAGAAATTATTTTTCATTTTTATGTATGGGTGCACATCTATACAATCAATCCACCTTCATCAAGTGGACTTTAACCTTTACAAATCTGTTTCTAAACGTCAATCTAGTTCTAAGTGAAATAAGAAAAAAAGGCACATTGTCAAATCAGTTGATAGAATGCAGTACCCATTTCTCATAAAGGATTTTTTGTTTTTGTTTTTTAGTAAAAGGATAAATAACTTAGTTCCTACTTAATAGTAAAACTCTAATGACAAATAAAAAAGAATCAAAAACAGTTTATACTGATATCACTATTTTTAATGTTCTAGACATTCTGAATAACATAGTAAGAAAAGGAAAAAAGTCAATCGAAGAGTAATTTGTAGAGGTACAGAATTAGAAATTATAAAAGATAATATGTTTTATATTTTGAAAATAGAAAAACATCAATATATATAAACCTAATTTATTTGGTTTTGATATTCTTATCTCCATAAGAGATATTTAGATCAACTGTAGATCAATTCACCTTATACTGGAATCTGAAGGGGACAATTGTTACAGCTCTCTATGTTCCAGATTCCAATGGAAAAAGAGATACAACACTCATATATATATCAAAATAGAAATACTGGAATAGCTAGATTTAAGAATGTTGGCTTGAACTTAAAGGCACTTAGGAGTTTCTCCCCTAGTTGTTCTTGCCTCTCCGATCACAGCCAGAGCAACAGGACACATCCTTATGGACTCACAACATGATAGAGGAGAAAACTCCTATCTCTGATCTGTAGATAGGCAGGTCCTGAAGGAGACAAATGAGTGGTAAAAAGAGTGTATGGTTGTGTGTGTGTGTGTGTGTGTGTGTTGGGGATATGTTGAAGGGTATAGAGAGCTTGAAAGTGTTACCTCAATACTATTCCCTCTTGGGAGACATAGCATGGAAAATAGAGTAGGGGCGATAGGCATCTATTCAAACCACCACCACTTTTCCACAGAGCTCTGCTATGTTCATGGTGACTATATTAAGAATGGTAGCAGTTTGGGAAAAGAATTTCTACCTAGAAACATTTTACCATGGCTTTACCCAAGATTGGTGATTAAGAGTGTGTGCTTGAATGCAACAAATTCTATTTAATGGATTAAAATGGACACAGATTATTTGTTGTGCCTCCCATCAGGAGGTGTGCTCTATACTCCTTATTTATGGCCTAGGACTGCGTCTCCCTTTTAACCAACAGAATATGATAGAGGTGAGGCTGTGTGACTTCTGAGGTTGCAGCTCAAGTCTCTTGGAATGCTCCCTCTGGGTAAAACCAGTCACCATGTAAAAAGCTCAACTACTCTGAGACTGCCATGCCATAAGGAAGCCCATACTAGTCATGTGGAAAGGCTATCTAGAAAGAAAGAGAGATGTCTGGAACCCTGACTGTTGTCATCTTCTTAGCCTAGGTACCTGACATATCAGTAAAAAAGCCATGTTAGTCATTTAAGAATGTGAGAATGTGATGTGGGGAAGAATTGAAAAGCTCAACAGACATCACAGTCCCTAGACATATGGCCCCATTTGAATTGTCCCAGTTATTCAAGCCACCCCAGCTGAAGCTTCAGTCATTATGGATAAAGATTAAGCTGTTTCTACTCTGCTTTGCCTGTATTCCTGACCGAAAAATTTTTGCGTGTGATAAAATGATAATGGTTTCATGGTACTAAATTTTGGGTATGCTGTGAAATGGTATTATATGATCGTGAACAGCTGAGTTTGAATCATAGTTTCACCATCTATTAACAGTATGACACTGTACAACATTTAAATGTTCTTATTCTTTATTTTCATATCTGTCAAATGAGGGGGAAAAAATCAGTATCTTTAGCATAGTGTTGTTCTGTCCATTAAATGAGATAATATGTGTTAGGTACTTAACACAAAGCCTGATAAAAAAGTATGTGGTAAATGCAGCTATTATTGCATTTCAGCAAACTATGCCTCTGAGAAATTGAAAAGTCATGATAAGAAATAGCACCATAACACCAGTAGAATTCTTAAATGATATTTTGGCTGAAACCAGAAATAGTGTTGCTATGGAATTTGCAGATAATTCTATATTGAACCTCTCTGAAAAATATGTTTTATGCCACCATGACAATGTTTCAATTATAGCACTTAGTTATAGCATTGTATTCCAGAATGGTTATATACCTCCCCAAAAGAGATAGCATTGTCATTTTTTGAGGAACCATGACTCTATCTTATACTGGTAAAAGAAAAAAAATGAAGGAAAGAAAGAAGGAGAGAAGGAAGGAAGGAAAAATGGGGGGGAGGGAGGAGGGAAGGAAGGGAGGGAAAGAAAGAGAGAAGGAAAGAGAAGGAGGGATTCCACATGTGAGAAAGTCATATTCAATTTGAAAATTTGTTGTTTGGATTTAGAGCTTTAAAAATTTCGACCATTTGTTATGGATTGAATTGTGTCCAGATGAAAAGACATGTGTAAGTCCCAATGCCTGGTCCTATGAATGTGAACTTATTTTTAAATGGCATCTTTGAAAATGTTATTAGTTAAGGTGAAGACAAACTGGATTAAGTTGGACACTAAACCAATATGACTAGGGTCTTTATAAGGAAATGAAATGTGGATGCAAAGTGATAGAAATAGAGGCAATAGATTGAATTAGATTGCCATAAAGCAAGGAACAGTGTAAAAAGAGTAGTGAAAATAAAATATAATATATAAAACTCAAAATGGGTGAAGAACTGCCTTTACAGTAATAACATTGAATGTTAATGGATTAAACTCCCCAATCAAAAGACACAGACTGGCAGGGTGGATAAGAAAATATGAACCATCTCTGTGCTGTCTACAAGAGACTCACCTTAGACCCAAGGATACCAATAGATTGAAAGTGGGTGGCTGGAAAAAGATTTTCCATGTATGCAGTAACCAAAAAAACAAAACAAAATAAAACAAAAAGCTGGATTAGCTATACTTATATCAGATGAAACAGACTTTAAACACAAAATTCTTATTAGAGACAAGGAAGGACATTATATATCAATAAAAGGGCAATTCATCAGGAAGAAATAACAATCATAAATGTATATGCACTTACCCAGGGTGCCCTAATGACATGAGGCAAACACTGGCAAAACTGAAGAGAGAAATAGATGTCTCTACAATAATAGTTGGAGACTTCAATACACCACTCTCAGCATTGAATAGAACCTCTGGGCAGAGGATCATTAAAGAAACATAGAGCTTGAATAATATAATAAATGGACTAAACCAAATAGACATATACAGAAACTTCACCCCAAAACAACAGGGTATACATTCCTCTCAAGTGCTCATGGATCTCTCTCCAGCATAGACCATATGTTGGATCACAAAGCAGATCTCAAAAAATTCAACAAGATCAAAAGTACACAAAGAACTTTCTCTGATCATAATGGAATAAAGCTGAAATCAACAACAGGTAGAAAAAGGGGAAATTCACAAATATATGGAGATTAAACAACACACCCTTAAATAATCATTGGGTAAAATAAGAGATTTGAGAGAAATCAATAAATATCTCAAGGCAAATGAAAATTAGAACACAACATATAAGAACCTCTGAGATGCAGCAAAGGCATTTCTGAGAGGGAAATTTATAGCCCTCAATGCTTACATGAAAAAAGAAGAAAGAGCTAAATTCAATGTCCTAACTACACAGCTGTAAGAACTAGAAAGAGAAGAGCAATTTATTCCCAAACTAAGCAAAAGGAATGAAATAACAAATATCAGAGCAGAAATAAGTTGAAATTGAGAACAAAATAAAGTAGAGAGAATTAACAAAACCAAATTTGAAGTATCGAGAAGATTAACAAAATTGACAAACCGTTAGCTAGACAAAAAAGAAAGAAGATGCAATCAAATCAAATAAAAAATGAAAACAGGTACATTACTACTCACCCACAGAAACAGCAGAGATCATAAGAGTATACTATGAATAACTGAATGCCAACAAACTAACAATGAAGATGAAATGCGAAAATTCCTCGGGATGTATGAATAACCTACACTGACCCTAGAAGAAATAGAAGACCTCAGCAAACCAATCACAATTAATGGGGTTGAAACAGTCATAAAACAATTCCCCAAAATGAAAAGCCCAGGACCAGATGGTTTCACAGGTGAATTCTACAAAGCATTCAAATAAAATTTAATACCAGTCTTACTCAAACTCTTCCAATAAAATTGAACAAAAAAGAATGCTGCCAAACACATTCTATGAAGCCAATATCACCCTACTACTAAAGCCAGATAAAAATATTATGAAAAAGAAAATTACAGACCCATATCCCTAATGAACATGAATGCAAAAATCCTCAACAAAATACTTGCTAATCAAATCCAACAACAAATTAAAAGAATTATTCATCATGATCAAGTGGGTTTTATACCAGGCACATAAGGATGTTTCAACACAATAAAATCAATCAGTGTAATACATCATATTAATAAATCAAAGAAGAAAAATTACATGATTCTATCAATTGACATGGAAAAAGAATTTGACAAAATACAGCATCCTTTCTTGATAAAAATAATTCAAAAATAGGAATTAAAGGAAACTTTCTCAACATGATAAAGGGCATATATGAAAAACCCACAGCTTATACTATACTCATTGGTGAAAAACTGAAAGCTTTCCTGTTGAAATGAGAAACAAGACAAGGATGCCCACTGTCACCACTGTTGTTCAATATAGTGCTAGTGGTTCTAGTTAGAGCAATAAGGCAAGAAAAAGAAATAAAAAGCATCCAAATAGGAAGAGAAGAAGTAAAACTTTCACTGTTTGCAGATGATAGGATCCTATACCTAGAAAGTCTCAAAAAATCTACAACAAAGCTGCTAGAGCTAATAAACAATTTCCGCAGAATGGCAGGATACGAGATTAATATGCAAAAATTAGTAGTCTTTCTATACTCTAGTAATGCACAGTCTAAGGAGGAAGTCAGAGGAAAAATTCCATTTGCAAAAGTGACTAAAAGAATCAAATATTTAGGAATAAACTTTACCAAGGATGTAAAGCACTTTCATTCATAAAACGGCAATATTTATTGCTAAAAGAAATTTTTAAAAAATACCTAAGTAAATGGAAGAACATTCCGTGTTCATGGATGGGAATACTAATATTGTGAGTATGTCAAGTCTACCCAAATAGACATACAAACTTAATGCAATCCCAATAAAAATTCCACCAGAATTTTTTAAAGAAATGGAAAACACAATTAACAAATTTATTTGGAAAGGTAAGGGACCCCGAATAGCCAGAAACATCTTAAAAATGAAGAGTGAAGTTGGAGGAGTCTCACTTCTGGACTTTAAATCATATTCCTAGCTACAATGTTAAAAACAAAACAAAACAAAACAGCATGGTACTGGTATAAAGATAGAACATAGACCAATGGAACTGAATTGATGGTTCAGAAACAGACACTCACATATATGGTCAAGTGATTTTTGACAGTCATGTCAAACCTACCCAGCTGGGGCAGAATAGTCTATTCAACAAATGGTGCTGGGAGAACTGGAGATCCATAGCCAAAAGAAAGAGGACCCCTATCTCAAACCTTATATAAAAATTAACTCAAAATGGATCGAAGACCCAACTATAAAATCTACAAACATAAAACTTGTAGAGGAAAATGTAGGGAAACATCTTCAAGACCTGGTGGTAGGTAGTGGATTCTTCAACCTTACACTGAAAGCATAAGCAACAAAAGGAAACATGGATAAATGGGACCTCCTCAAACTTAAATACTTTTGTGATTCAAAGGACTTCACAAGAAGGTGATAAGGCAACCCACTCAATTGGAGAAAATATTTTGGAAACAACATATCCGATAACGGCTTGATTTCCGTTTTATATAAAGAGATCATATCACTCAACAGTGAAAAAGCAAGCAATCCCATTAAAAAATAGGCAAAAGACATTTCTCCAAAGAGCAAATACAAATGGCCAAAAAGCACATTAATGAATGTTCAATATCACTAGCTATTAAGGAAATGCAAATCAAAATGACAATGAGTTATCATCTCACTCTGCATAGAATGACCATATTAAGAAAACAGACAGCAATAAGTGCTGGAGAGGATGTGGAGAAATAGGAACACTCCTTCACTGTCGACTGGATTGTAAAATTGTTCAGCCTCTGTGGAAGACGGTTTGGCAGTTCATCAGGAAGATAATATAGAACTGCCATATGATTCAGCAATTCCTCTGCTAGGAATATATCCAGAAGAACTGAAAACTGTGACCCAAACAGACACCTGCACACCAATGTTCATAGAGGCATTATTCACAATTGCCAAAAGGTTGAAACAACCCAGGTGTCCATTAACCAATGAATAGATAAACAAAATGTGGTATATACATACGATGCAATACTATGTTCTTGTAAGAAGAAATGAAATTGGACACATGATAACATGGATGAACCTTGAAGATACTATGCTAAGTGAAATAAGTGAGGCACAATAGTACAAATACTGCATGGTCTCACTAATATGAACTAAATAAGAAGTATAAACACATGGAGTTAAAACCTAGACTATCGGTAACTAAGAGATAGGATGAGGCCTGAGAAGGGGTTCTCATGCTTAATGTATGTGGGAGTTTCAATTAACTTGACTGTAACAGTGTGGAAATGGATAGAGTTGATGGTAACAAATTATAGTAAGTATAACTAACACGGCTCATTTATGAATGGGATGTGGCTGTAAATGGTGTTCTAGGGATGTGAATGTCAATTTAAAGGAAGCTAGTGAATAATCTAGAGACTAAATAACATAGTGAGCCCAGATGTGGATGAGAATTGTGGTTAATAATACAAATACAAGAATGTCCTTCTCTGAACTAGAACAAATGTACATCACTATTGCAAGGTGGTAAGAATGTGGACAAGTGTGGGAAAAACACGATTAATATAATCTATGGGCTATAGTTAATAGCAATACTGTAATATCCTTGCATAAATGCAAAAGATGTACTGTGTTCATAATAGGGGGTATGGAAAAAAATATACCAAATGTAAGCAATAGACCATAGTTAGTGGTAATAATCTGATTATATTATTTCATAATCAGTAGCAAATATTCCACAGTAATGTAGTGTGTTGATGGAGGGGTGTTATGTGGGAATTCCACACATATTCATGATTGTTTTGTAAGTTCATAACCTCTCTAATAAAATGTATATTTTAAAAAAATACTTCTGGGAAAAGCTGAGTTATCAGGATGGGAAAGGAGAAATAAAGATTTGGGAGAGTCTGGATAAAGGGGAGAGAAAAAGAGTAGGAAGGCAGGGTCATTTCCCTGAGTCTGCTTCTAATATTTGCTGTAAATAATAATAAAATAGTCTGAAGAAATCAGTCATAAAAAGAAAAGGAAAAAAAAAAAGGGGGGGAACCAGCATCTGATGATTTGAAAAATTCTCAGACTGTTGAGATAGCATGCTCTGGAATACATTTTACACCATAATCCCCCTCTAGGAGTGTTTTCAAAATAAATGCAGGGAAATCTCTGTATATAAGGATGACCATTTTCATATAACATATATTAACAAAATGTCAGAAATCACGCAAAATATTTCACATCAGGAATTTATGGTTGATATATTCCAAAGAATGTTATGATTCCATTAAACAAAATATTTTTTGAGATTGAAGACATAGAAATATTTTTAATAAATAAGTATAATTAATAATAGCAAAAAGTATGTGAAGCTTGTACAAAACAAGATTACAAGGGAATCACCAAAATTATACGAGAGGTTTTCAAGGATTTATGAAATGATTGGTAATTTGCTTAAACTTTTTCAACTATATTTCTCCAATGTCTGTTATGAATATATTCTTATTATATTCTATAAAGCATAAGAAACAAACTCTTTCTTAATTCTAATAGCAACTTGAAGAGCCATAAAAATATTTATTTCATTGTCTTTATGAAACAAAATTCCCAGTGCCACTTCCATTGTTCATTTATTATCCTATAAAACTTATCCTTTATTTGAGACCTTTTTCTGAATACTTCATTGAAAAATAGTGGAAAATGAAAATATATAAAAGAGAAAATAAAAAGGAGAACTTTTTTGCTTCCACATCACAGTGTATCTTGGGAAGAAATCTTGAGAAAATGTTTGGCTAGCTCTGATTAATCTTCATATTCATCTCCAGATAATTAACTCCTTATCACTGATGAGCATATTGTGGAATAGAAAAATTAGGCTCTATTGAGCTATTCTTAAATACTCCATTATTCATTTGCAATATATAGTAACATTTATAAGAATTTGTTCTTCTTATAAGTTTTTTTCCTTATTTTATTGAGGCAAAACATATATAATGTAAAATTTGCCATTTTAACCCTTTTAGGTGTACAATTTAGTGATATTAATTGCATTTACACTACTATGCAAACATCACTAATACCTATTTCCCAAACACCCCAAACAGAAACTCTTATTTGCATTAAGCATAAACTCTCTACTCCCCACTCTCCCCACCCTAGGCCTCCATAACTTCTGTCCCTATGAATTTGCATATTCTAGATACTTCATTATATTCATTTAAGTGGAATCATGTCACGTTTATCCTTCTGAGTGTGGCTTATTTCACCTAACATGATGTTTTGAAGGTTCAACCATGTTGTACCCTGTGTCAGAATTTAAATTCTTTTTGTGGCTGAATGTTATTCGGTTTTGTGTGTGTGTGTTTATGTATTTATTCATCCATAGACGGATACTTGGGTTGTATCCATCTTTTAACATTGTGAATAATGCTGCTATGAACATTGGTGTAAAAGTATCTGTTTGAGTCACCCTTTCAGTTCTTTTGAAAGAATTTTTGACTGTATCCACCTTGGTGTGGAATTGCTGCTTCATATGGTAATTCTATGTTAACTTTTTGAAGAACTGCCAAAATGTTTTTTCACGATGGCTGTACCATTTTGCATTCTTACCAACAATGCATGTGGGTTACAGTTTCTCCACGTCCTTGCCAACACATTTTCTGTTTTTTTGATAATCGTGATCCTAGTGGGTGTGAATTGCTATATCATTGTGGTTTTTATTTGCATATCCCTAATGACTAGTGCTGTTGAGCATCTTTTCCTGTGCTCATTGAACATTTTTATTTCTTCCTTTGAAGAAATAGCACAATTTCTATTAAAATATTTTGCATATTTTTTTTTTAAGTTGAGATATCTGTTCTTTTCTTCTTGAGTTCTTTTTACATTCTGGACATGGAATACTTATCAGATACATGATTTGAAATATTTTCACTCATTCTGTAGGTTGTCTTTTCACTTTCTTGACATTGTACTTTGGAGTACAAAATATTTTTTTTTAAGTTTTATGAAGTCCCATATATCTTTTTTTTTTCTTTTTTTTTGCTTATGCTTTTGGTATCATGTCATGTCTAAGACTGAATTACCAACTCAAAGTTATGAAGATTTATCTCTGTTATAGTCTAAGAATTGTAAGATTTTAGATTTTATGTTGTTATGTATATATTTGCAATATATTTTGAGAAAATTTTTGTATATGGTTCAAGGCACGGATCCACCTTCCTTTCTTTCTTTTGCATGTGGAAATCCAGTTGTCCCAGCACCATTTGTTAAAGAGAATTTTCTTTCCCCATTGAACGAGCTTATCTCCCTTGTCAGAAATCAATTGGGTGTAGATGTATAGGTTCATTTCTGGACTCTCAATTCTATTCCATTGGTAAAAATGTCTATCCTTATGTTATCACAACACTGTTTTGATTATTCTAGCATTGTATTAAAACTTGAAACAGGATGTGTGTTTTTATTTTTCAAGATTCTTTTGGCTATAGAAATTTGAGGATTGGCTTTTCCCACTTATGCAAAAGAGGCTGTTGTAATTTTTATAGGTGTTGCGTTGAATCCATAGGTCACATTGAGTAGTACCAACATTTTAATATTAAGTCTCACAACCCATCAACATAGGATGTCTTTCCATTTTTTTCAGGTCTTCTTTAACTTCTTCTAACAGTGTTTTGTAGTTTTTTGTGTACAAGTTTTTCACCTCCATGGTTAAATTTATTCCTAGGTATTTTATTCTTTTAGATGCTATTGTAAATGGAATTGTTTCTTAAATTTCCTTATTCTTTCTTTTGCCTGCTCAAATCTGCTATTCAACACCTTTAGTGAGTTTTTCAGTTCCATGATTTCTCTTTGATTCCTTTCTATAATTATCTTTATTGATATTCTCATTTTGTTCATACATCATTTTCCTGATTTCCATTAATTCTTTGTCCATGTTTTTCTTTATCTCTTTGAGCGTATTTAAGACAGTTGTTTTAAAGCCCTTGTGTAGTAAGTCCAGTGTCTGGGCTTACTCAGGGACAATTTATTTTTATTTATTTTTATTTATTTTGTTCCTTTGAATAGGCCATCCTTTCCTGTGCCCTTGTATGCCTTGTGATTATTTGTTGGGAAATAGACATTTGAATATTATAATGTGGTAACTATGGAAATCAGATTCCCCCCATCCACAAAGTTTGCTGTTTTATTTTTAATTGTTGAAGGCTATAGTAGTTCGTTTGTTTAGTGAGTTTTCTAAACTATTTTTTCAGAGACTGTATTCTTTTTCTACTGTGGTCACTGAAGTCTCTGTTCATTTAGCTTGTGTTAAGCAAGTCTTTTGATTGAGATTTCCTTGAATACCAGGAGCTGAAAAATTAAACAAAATCAAAGCCATAAACAAAAATCAATAGCAACAAAATACCTCTCCCAGTATTTGTGGATAGGCTCTGTGCTGGGTACTTCATCAACACTTAGTCTTCCTTGCACTGAACCTAGAGAGCTGAGGGTCTGCTCTGGTCTTTTATGAGTGTGCATCAGGCTCTTGGTATGCACGTGACTTCCTAAATTGCCCTGTATAAATGGGTTCTTTTAAATGTCCTAATTTCCAAAAGTAACTCTCCTCAACTTCTCCTCCCTTAGACTTTAGACTGTGTGTTGTACATCTTGACCCTGAAACATTTGCTTAGATAGTTGTGGGTTGATTGTTTGCCTTACAGTTTTCCTGAGCAATGCCCACTACTTCTCTGACTTGAGAGAAGTCCAAGATAGATGAACAGAGACTTGCATCAGTCTTTCATGTAGCCAGCAGACAGGTTATAATAGACATACACAATAATACGTGAATAAGGTCTGCCCTGCTTCCAGAACCACGGACCAGGGTCCCACACAGGGATCAGAGTCTACCATCTTCAAGACTGCCCCCAATCTGGAAATGGGGTGAGGGAAGGAAAAGTAAAAATACTTACCATTTTAAACCTATTTTCTGGTTTCAGTGCTCACTTGATGGCTACAATCCTTTGACTGTTTTCCAGAGTTCTTACAAAAATGGCCCTGAAAGTTTCTACCTGTTTATGTGGCCTGTGCGTTAGACAAAATCAGAGCTTAAGTTATTTCCTATTTGAATCAGGTAACGACAACGTTATAGGGAACAGATAGTGTTGAGGTCATTGATCTGTTTCCATGGTCCTTTCAGCTAAGAAGCCTCACTTTTCTGAATTTACCATCCAGGAAGCACAGGCAAACATTTGTAGAGAAAGTGCTTGCCTGTCCAGGATTGTGACAGACCCAAAAGGAACTAAATTTCAGTAGACATATGTTTGCTGCCAGATTTTAGCAACATAATTCGAAGCTTACTTTTTCCATTAAATTTACAAATCCCTGATATTATGAGTACAAAGGAGGCAGATAATCTTTAATGAACATGTCTTTTCCTTGTATAGGTTGCACTAATGATATTGTGCTTGCCTTTAATGTTGTCTCTTTCTTAATTACTTATTGCCTTTGAGGGTTGAATTTCTGCCCTGTCCTTTACAGGGCTGAGCTTCCTTTTCTCCTGTCACTATTTAAAGGCATCTGAGCAATTACTCTAGCACTCCATGCCTGTGTGAAATCATACTTATACTTGCACAACTGGGTATTCAATCAGGAGCATGGCTAGAGTCTGATTTGGAGAGGACTTCATAAAAATCTAATCAGAGATTGGCATGTGATTCTTACAGATGAACAGCGTTAAGACATTCATTTGCCTTCATGCCCAAAACGTAGCTGATAATTTCACTATGTTAAGTCACTTGGGAAAAAAATGTATTTAGGCACTTGTTACAAGTATGAAAATGCTAATGCCATGGTCTCTTTCCTTAGGAATAAAGACCTTTTACACAATAGTAGTTGCAACAGTTAGGGAAGATTCTATCACCACTCTGTCCTCTCCCTGTCTCTGAAAAAAGCCTGGGGAATGTGGCCTAAGGCTGTTCACATACAGACTTCCTGTTGCTCACGTACACATGACCCCCTCCAGACACTTTCTTTCCCCAGATCTCTAGGATACAAAAGGGCCAGGACACTGACTTAAAAACGATCAACTGCTCTTATTTGATATAATGGATCCAATGCCAGAAAAATTGCGTTCTATTCCTTACTCCTTAATTATTATGTTTTGTCTCTTGGAAGCAAGTTACTTAAACCTTCTGGAGCCTAAGTTTCATCATCTGTAAAATGGGGATAACACCTCCCAGCACTTAGTATGGTTGTGGATATAAATTGAGATAGTAGCCTGAAGCCACTTTGTGACCTGGGATTCCCTAAATCATTATGAGGAGGTATAATTAGGTTTGCTGTTAGTCTGTCTGTTGTCTGATAAACTGTAGTTGCAGAGAACTAGAACAGATGTCAAAAATTAATGAAGGTTAAAACAAATTAATGGAGGGATTCTCAATTAGGCATTTAACAGGGAAGATTTAGTTTAGAATCTACTTTTAATAGGACAGAATTCAATGATTGCAAACCAAAGTAAAAACTGTTTGCTACACTGCCTTTCCTTTTGGATCCCAGGCCTGAGCTATCATCACAAGCTTATGAGCCTTAATTACTGTGGGTGGATAGCAGAGTAGCTCCATTCTGCCATTGATTAGAATGAGGTTCCATTATCACATGAAAGTTTACTAATGTGTGTGTTTATTACTGGCCTGCTTCTCTTCACCCCCAATCTGCCCTCCACAAGAAAAACTGCCCCTGGCAGCATTAGAGACACATTACCTTTCTGTGTGCATGGGTGCTGAACACCATTTCTGGCCAGCATGGGAAGAGTCTGGAAGGAAAACATTCTTTTATGAAAATAAATGAGTTTTCCAGTGTAAGAATGAGGTTTCAGTGCGACAGGGGTACAATTTCTTGCCTTGAATAAACAAACAGAGAACCGATTATTTGAATTGCAGGTTACTACAAGTTTGACGGAGCATAAGAAAGTAATCGCCTTCTCCACCATGGAATGGACCCTTAATTTCGAAATCAGCCTGATGATGATTAGCTCTACTAAGTGACTCTGAAGAGAACCATTTGTTTAGCACTATGTGTGATTTTAAACGAAAGGATGTGTCAACAGCAGGGTGGAGAGTCCAATGAGGTCACTCTTGAAATAGCAGGAGAAATCCACTGTTGCCCCTGCCTTGTTTAATTCTATTTCATCTTCACTGACCTATGTACCTGAAGACTGGCGTACCAATGAAATGGAACTTTTATTTTCTTGTTCCCTGAATGAGCAGGGCAGCTCTTCAGTGCCCTCAGAAACTGATCTTCATTTCTCTCTTGGTGGCGACACCACACTTAACCCTTACTCTTATAAGGCAGTTTTCACCTACAGAGTTTCCATCAGTATAGGCTGGTTTTCACATGGAACAACTGCGTGCTAAAAAAATCACATCCCTTATATATTGTTTCTTTGTGTGTTTGGTATAATACCTTCCACTATTATAGAAATGGGGGCATATCCTAGGCAGTTAATTTTGATGTGCTAACATGGCAACCCAAGAAAGTAACTGAGTACTTTTTACCTGTAATTTACCCTCACACATAATTTGGTTTATGTCCTGGAAAGATACCTGATGTTTCTAACCATGTTAATTGAATCTGGTTTCACTTAGAAATAACAATGTAGTACATATTACTTTTTTTGACAAAGATTTTCATACCAAGTTTTTTTGGGGGGGTGAGGAAAATAATCTACCATGGTGAACCTCATTGTTCTCTTCTCTGCAATTTCAAAACATTGAAAATGTAGATGTACCATAGTCATGGTCACCTTAAGTTAGAAGTAGCTTGTTTAAACATTGCACCCTTCAATAAAGTGAGAGCCAGTGGCCAGGAACCCTGCCTAATTCATGTTTGTTTTCCCAGGGTTCTAGTAGAAGACTGGTATATAGCAAGCATTAAAAAGTTTGAGTTGAATAAATAATATTGGACAGTATATAAGTTTTCAAAATATGAGCAAGTGAATGAAACAGAAACTCACATATTTTTCTTCACATGTTACATTATACTTTTATTTTTTTTTAAGGAGGTACCAGAGATTGCACCTGGGACCTTGTACATGCAAAACGCGCTCAATCACTAAGCTACACCTGCTCCCCACAACATTATACTTTTATGTAAAAAACCATTGTCTTTTTCCCTATTATTTAATGCCACTATTTATTATTGGTTTATAGAACACTTCTTTGCAGACTTTTTTTTTTTTTTTTTTTTAGGTGCTGGGGGCCAGCAGAATGAACCCGGGACCTCGTGTGTGGGAAGCCAGTGCTCAACCACTGAGCCACATTGGCTTCTCTAAGTTGGTTTTTTCATTTGTTTTGCTTGTTGTTTGTTTTTGTTTTTTCAGAAGGCACCAGGAACTGAACCTGGGACCTCCCATGTGGGAGGCGGTTGCTCTACTCCTTGAGCCACATCCATACCCTGCAGATATTTTGATAGGTCTCACTGACTGCAGCATTTCTGAGCCATTTCATGGGGTTTGAAAAATAAAAGTAGGAAGGTCCATTTTAATTGCCTTGTTTTTCTCAGGGAATATTAAACTAAAGGAAATATAAGGATTCACAATTCAGGGTTTTTTTTATTTGTATGCTTCCTTGTGGCATTTGATCTCTGTTTCAACATTTTCTGAGCCATGTGCTTTCATAATTATATTGTCAAAGGCTTGAGAGTGAAAATGTCCCTAAGATGGGAACTGCCTGCATCAACTCTGTGTGCACTGTGTGTGGAGTCCATATTTTCCATGTGGAAGGCAAAACAGAAACAAAAGAGAGACCAGTATAGAAGATTTTATGAATAAGAGTTGACTCTAGCATCTGTGTCTTGTTGAGGTTTACATAATCTCTAAGGGTCCCCTATTCTCATCTATAAAAATGGAGATACTAGTTGCTTTGGAAAGATGATGTAAAATTAAATGTTATGATGCCAATTTATTCATTCATCCTTTATTCAGTTGTTGAAGCAATTTAAGTGTTCCAGGATTTTTGTGAGGCAAAGGGGTAGTAGGGACAAGCAAAAAAAGCTCAGAACCTGCTCCTGTGTAGTTTATGATCTAGTTGGGAAAAATTAAAATCCATAAAATATTGTATAATTACAACTCAAGATGTGCTCTGGAGAAAATCACTGAATTCTATGGGAAAGAAGACTGTTCTCACAGACCATATCCCAAGGAGGCTGACCCCTTGACTTCAGACTAGAAAAGATATGAAAAAAAGAAGAGAAGATTTTCAGATGAAAGAGGAGTGGGAAAAGGGCAAAGATATCAGCAGGGGCAAAAGTAACAAAGTGGCCTCATGCAGGAGAGAATGAGGAAATTAAAGGACAATACGACAAGTGAGTAGGGATGGAGGGGTGGACTGATAAGAGATGAGACTAAGGAGCTAGGCAGGAGTAGCCCATATTAAATAGTTTAGTCTTTATCTCTAGGGCTTGTAATCAATACTAGTCCCCTTTCAGCTGTACAGGCATTATGCTTCCAGTTCTAAATAGAAACAAGAATGTGTTCTTGAGTCATGTTCAATGTGATTGCTTCATCTCCACCCAATGACCTGTAGCTCTGAGCCTTGGTGTCATTGGTGTAGCCACCCAACAGGGAATGCTCTCATTCTTTGAAAATACTGGGATTGGAAGAGATGCCCATTAGCCTCTACCAGGTGTCCTTGTCTCTGGTTGGAATGTGCTAAACATGAAAGAATCATCTCATTATTCGGTCCTCTGGGGTTGATCCCACCTTCTGTCACTTGATTCCTTCTCCTGTTCTTTTTATTTACTATTTCTCTCCAACATTGCACAGAAAGTTCTGCAGTAAACCTATTTTAGAATTTCTCTATCTTGGGTAGAGAAGACCCTGAATACCCAAGACAAGCAGGACAATGGAGAGGATTAAAGCATAAGGAGGAATTAGGGGAAAAAAGAGGAGAGAATCAAAACCAAAAGTGGAAGAATTATTCTCCCAGTGTCCCCAAATCCAGTTAGACACCAAATCCCAAGGCTTCTATCATCTTCATATTTTAAAAAATTCTTCCTCCTCTTTATTCTCCACTGCCATTACCTTGACTAAGATTCTTATTGTTTTCGTACAAATTTCTGTGCTAGAATTTTTGCCCCTGTTACAATCAGATCAACCCCTATTCCTCATGTTGTAGGACCAATCTTTCTACACAACAAAACTAGATCCTCTCACTCCTCTGCCTAATACAATAGCTCCCTTATAAAATGTGTGGCACATTTACATGGTCTTATGCTGTTAAAATATGTGCAGTGGGATGCTCAGATGATCGACATGGCATGGTGTAGATGAGTCAGGCATTCCTACTGGACTGATGACTTTAACCTTTTCTCCTTATTGCTCAACACCTGTGGTGTGTGGCATTGTGGTTGAGAACTTTGCACCACCTCATGAGATGACTTAACAGGTCATATTTCATCTAAATGAGGATGGTTGACACCAAAACTGTGCTCGGAATTGTGCTAAGCACTTTATGTGCATTACTTTATTCCATCCTCATGACTATGCTTTGAGGTATTGTAGTGTTAACTTTTTTTAATAGATACAGAAATTTAAATTCAGCATATTATTAAACTTCCCAGAGTCATACAGTCAGTCAGTGGCACAGTTTGAATTTAGACAAACACTTGGGCTATCTCCAGAACACACTCTCTAAACCACTGTTTTATACTTCCATGTCCTAATTGCTTCCCTCTTTTCATATAGACAATGGTTAATGGGGTAAAATCAGACAGGAGTTACAAGATGTATTTCCTGACCTCAGATCTTGGACAAATCAGAATTGGTTATACACATTCACACAAACTATGCCGATTTTTCTAGCTGTGAAATTTCTGGCTTGAAATAAGTTAGCTACCTCTAGGCCTTTGCTAACTTTGTGTTATAATGAACTTCTACTAAAAAAAAATGCCTGCAATAACAGGATCTAAAAATCAGCCATGAATTAACAAGAGATCAAGTTCTTGAAGTCTCTTGATTGGTTTGCACCTTTCCCTGAGAATCTTGAATTAATGTTCATACCCCATCCCCCCAGACCAATCTCACGAACCCTTTGAGATTTTGCTAAAAGCCCAACACACTGACTTCCAGGAGAATTATCATAAAGACTCAGTAACATGAACTGAATAAAAATGGACACATTACACAGCTTTGGTTCCTCCAACAGTGATTGGAAATAGATCGAAAGAGCTAAAGCACTAACTCGACCAGCCATTCCATCATCAGCTTGTCTCAGGGTAGTAATAAACTTCTTGGTCTGCTAAATTTATGGAGTAGAAGTGCGAGCACAGCCTCCCAGTGGTACCCATGGTTTTGAGCAGGTCAATAACAGTGGTCTGGAGGTCTGCATGCTGACCGCTGTAAGCACCATGCAGACTTTCGCCAATGTGCTGTCATTAGCGATTGCTTCCACACTAGCTCCTTAGCTGGAATGATAAATGAGACTGCTGAAGAAGGGGTTTTGCATGAGATTGAACTCCAGAGTGTTTCCTATGTACAAGTGTAAGATTAAGGGTTTAACTCCCAAATACTGTCTCTATTTATGCACTCCACTAGCTTAGCCAGACAATTCTGAATCATGAAAGAACTAGATTGGAGGGCAGACATGAGCCACAACATACCTTCTCATCTGACTCGAGATATGACTTTTAGCTTTGCAAGGGCAATGGTGCACTAATCTGCAATGGAAAAAGAAGTCCTCAAGTTATGTGATTTTTGAAGTTAATAAGCATAAGATGCTGAAGCCACACTCTGTATTTGCAATGGATGTCATAATATAGTTGACGTTACACTAACTTGGAAAAGCGGGTTGTATAGTTCTTTGAAGGATGATGCTCACTCCTGTCTGTAGCCCTCTGCATGGGCTATTCCATCTGACTGGATCACTGTTCCCCTCTTCATTGTCTAGTTAACTCTTATTTTTTTTTCTTTTATTAGAGAAGTTGTAGGTTTACAGAAAAATCATGCATAAGATAAGCAAGTTCCAACATACCCGATCTCACATGCACAATTTTCCCTATTATTGATACTTTGCCTTAGTGTGGTAGCTTTCATGAATCAATATTATTATAACTACCCTCTTAACTACAGTTTATTCTTCACATTAGGGTTCAATGTTTGTGTTATACAGCCCTATGTTTTTTTTCTTAAACATTTATTCTAGTTACTTATACTCAACCTAAAATTTCCCCTTTTAATCACATTCAAATGTACAATTCAATGGTATTAATAACATACACAATATTGGTACATAACCAAATCATTTCCATCACCTTAAACAGAAACCGGGTAATTAAGCATTACCTCTATTCTCCACCTCCAGTCTGGTTCCTGGTAACCTGTATTCTAATTTCTGACTCCATTAATTTGGTTATTCTAGCATGTCACATCAGTGAGATCAGACAATATTTGTCTTTTTGTGTCTGGCTTATTTCACTTAGTATGATGTCTCCATAGTTCATCCATGTCACATGTATCAGAAACTCATTCCTTTTTACAGCTGAATAATATTACATTGTGTGGATATAACATTTTGTGTATCTATTGGTCTGTAGATGGACACAGGGGTTGCTTCTATTTTTTGGTAATTGTGAATAATACTGCTATGAACATCAGTATGCAAATATTTGTTGTATTCTGCTTGCTTTCAATTCTTTTGGGTCCAAGTCATATAGTAATTCTATCCTGTACTTTCCGAAGAACCAACAAACTGTTTCCCAGAACAGCTGCACCATTTTACATTCCCACCAACAATGAGCAAGTGTTTCTACTTCTCTACATCCTCTCTAACATGCTATTTTCACTTTTTTATAGTAGTAGCCATATTAGTGGTTTTTAAATGGTATCTCATTATGGTTTTGATTTCCATTTCCCTAATGGCTGATGATGTTGAACATCTTTTATTGCACTAATTGGCCATTTGTTTATTGTCTTTGGAGAAATGTCTATTCAAGTCTTTTGTCCATTTTTAAAATTGTGTTGTTTATCACTCTGTTGTTGAGTTATATGACTTATTTATATATTCTTGATATTATATGCATATTAGGTATATATTTTACAATATTATCTCCCACTCTGTAGGTTATCTTTTTGCTTTCATGCTAAAGTATTAATATATTGGTGTATGACAGTTTTACATTTTGATGAAGTCCCATTTATCAATTTTTTCTTTGTTGCTTGTGGCTTTTGGTGTAAAGTCTAAGAAACCAATGACTAACACAATGTTCTGAAGAGGTTTCCCATGTTTTCTTCTAGAAGTTTTATAGTACTGATTCTTCTATTTTTATCTTTGATCCAGTTTGAGTTAATTTTGTATATGGTGTGAGGTGGGGTCCACCTTCAATTTTTGTGTATGGTTATTCAGTTTTTCTGGCACCATTTGAAGAGACAATTCCTTCCCCATTGAGTGCTTTTGGCACCATTTTCAAAATCAATTGTCCATAGAAGTGTCGGTTTATTTCTGAACTCTCAATTTGATTCCATTGGCCTATCTGTCTGTCCTTGTGCCAATGCAATGCTGTTTTAATTACTGTATTTTTCTAATAAATTTTTAAATCTAGAAGTGTGAGTACTCCAACTTCGTTCTTATTTATCAAGATGGTTTTGGCTATTCAGGGTCCCTATCTTTCCATATAAAGTTGACGAATGACTTTTCCATTTCAGCAAAGAGGGCTGTTGGAATTTTGATTGGGATTGCATTGAATCTGTAAACCACTTTGGGTAGCATTGACATCGTAATGATATTTAGTCTTCCAGTCCATGCACATTAAAAATCCTTCCAATTCTTCAGCTATTCTTCGATTTCTTTCAGCAGTATATTGTAGTTTCCCATGTACAAGTTCTTTACATTCTTGGTTAAATTTATTCCTAGATGTTTGAATCCTTTAGTTTCCAAAGTAAATTGAGTTTTTCTTGATTTCCTTTTCAGATTGTTCATAACTAGTATATAGAAACACTACTGATTTTTGTGGGTTGATCTTGCCCCCTGCCACTTTGCTGAATTTGTTTATTGGCTCTAGTATCTTTGTTACAGATTTTTCAAGATTTTCTATATATAGGATCATGTCGTCTAAAAACAGGGAAGTTTTACTTTTCCTTTCCAATTTGTATACATTTTATTTATTTTCTTACCTAATTGCTCTGGCTAGAACTTGCAGTAAAATATTAAATAACAGCGGGCATACTTGTCATGTTCTTGATCTTTGAGTGAAAGTTCATTCTTTCACCATTGAGTAGGTTTTCATATATGCCCTTTATCATGTTGAGATTTGCTTCTAGTCCTAGTTTTCTGAGTGTTTATATTAAGAAGGAGTCCTGGATTTCATCCAATGCATTTTCTGCATCAGATGAGATGATTGTGTGGCTTTTCTCTTTCATTCTGTTAAGATGGTGTTTCACATTAGATTTTTTTATGTTGAATCACACTTGCATGCCTGGGATAAATCCCACTTGATCATGGTGTATAATTCTCTTAATATACTGTTGAATTCTGTTTGCTAATATTTTGTTGAGTACTCTGCATCTGCATTCATGAGGGATATTGCTCTGCAGTTTTCTTTTCTCTTGATCTCTTTTTCTGGCTTTCGTGTTAGGGTGATGCTGGCTTTATAGAATGAGTTGGGAAGTGTTCCCCTTTCTTCAAATTTTTGGAAGTGTTTAAGCAGAATTGGTGCTGTTAGTTCTTCTTTGAATGTTAGGTAAAATTCACCAGTAAAGACATCTGGTCCTGGACTTTTCTTTGTTGAAATGTTTTTGTTTGTTTGTTTGTTTGTTTTTAATTAATGGTTCAATATCTTGTTATTTGTCTGTAGAGATCTATTTCTTCCTGAGTTGTTATTGTTCATTTGTGTGTTTCTAGGAAATATTCCATTTCATCTTGGTTTTGTAATTTATTTAATATAATTTTTCATAATATTCTTTTATAATTCATTTTATTTGTGTGAAGTAAGCAGTAATGACCCCCCTTTCACTTCTGATTTTAGCTATTTATGCCTTCTTTTTTTTCCTTTGCCAGTCTAGCTTGATTTTTGTCAATTTTATTATTCTTTTCAAAATACAAACTTGATTTTATTAATTCTATTTTTTCCTTAATTTTTTTTTCTTAATTTTCTACATCATTTATCTCCAGTCATTACCCCTCATTTCCTTCTTTCTACTCACTTTGGGTTTAGTTTGCTCTTTCTTTTCTGGATTATCCATTTGTGAGATTAGGTCTCTGGTGTAAGATTTTTCTTCTTTTTTTTTAGTATAAGCATATAGAGCTCTAAATTTCCCTCTTATCACTGCTTTTGCTGCATCCCAGAAGTTTTGGTAAGTTGCCTTTTCATTTTCATTTGCCTTAATATATTTCCTAATTTGCCTTGTGATTTCTTCTCTGACCCTTTGGCTGTTTAGGAGTGCGTTGTTATATCTCCACATATTTGTGAATTTTTCAGTTCTCCTTCTGCTTTGATTTCTAGCTTCATTCTGTTGTGGTCAGAGAAGAGAGATTGTATGATATCAGTATTTTTAAATATATTGAAACTTATTTTGTGACCTAACATAAGATCTATGCTGCAGGATGATCTATGTGCATTAGAGAAGAAGATATAGTCTGGTGTTTTTAGAAGTATTCTATATGTTTCTGTTAGATCTTATTGGTTTCTTATGCCATTTGTGTTTTCCCTTTCCTTGTTGATCTTCTGTCTAGATGTTCTATCTATTATTTAATGTGATGTGTTGAAGTTTCCTACTATTAATGCAGAACTGTCTATTTTTGCCTTCAAAACTGTCAACATTTGCTTCATATATTGTGGGTCTCTGTTGTTTGGTGGGAAACAGAGGGGTTTGGTGCTTATATATTTATAGCTCCTCTGTATTCTTGTTGAAATTGATCCTTTTATCAATATATAGTGACCTTCTTTATCATTCAGAACTGTTTTTGACATAAAGTCTATTTTCTCTAAGTATAGCTACCCCAGCTCTGTTTTGGTTATTACTTATATGGTATAATTTTTTTCTATTCTTTCACTTTCAACCTACTTGTATCTTTGGATTTATTGCAAGTCTCTTATAAACAACATGTAACTTGGTGATACATTTTTATCCATTCTGCCAATCTCTGCTTTTTGCATGGGATGTTTAATCTATAAATATTTTAAATAGCTGCTGATAATGAAGGACACTTGTATTAGTCAACCAAAGGGGTGCTAATGTGAAATACCAAAAATGGGTTGGTCTTTATAAAGGGTATTTATTTGGGGTAGAAGTCCACAAATACCAGGCCATAAAGCATTAAGTTTCTTCTCTCACCACAGTCCATTGCCACATGTTAGAGCAAGACAGCTGCCGGCGTTTGCCAGGGTTCAGGCTTCTGGGGTTCCTCTCTTCCCGGGGCTGCGTTTCTCTCCGGGCTTAGCTCCTCTGTTTCCTCCACAAGGTCAGCTGTAGACGATCATGCAAACGGCTTGCTTCTCTTCTCTTGGGGCCTTCTTTCCAACATCAAAACTTCTTCTCAAAAGACTGCTTCAACTGTCCTTTGCCTTGCCTTTTATATTTGATTCCCCACCCACCAAGGGGTGGGGCTCAACGCCCTAATCCTAACCTAATCGTGCCCAGATTAACAGATCAGTTTACAAGCATGATTCAATTATATTTTTGGAATTCATAATTACATCAAACTGCCACAACACTCTTCTGCCATTTTGCTATTTGATCTTTGTAAGTCTACTAGTTTATTTGGTCCTCAATCCTTCCAGTAATGCCTGCTTTTATATTTATTTGTTATTTTGCTGTGTACTATTTTGCATTCCTTCTCATTTTTTCTGTATATTTTCATATATATTCTTTGTCATTAACATGGGGCTTAAATTTAACATCCTAAATCTACAGCAATTATGTTTGATGTGTTACCAATTTAACATCAATAGCATATAATGCACTATTCATATACCCCTTTGTTGAATATATTGTACTTGTTGTACTTGTTACAAATGATATCTTTATATACTGTATGTCCAAAACCATAAATTTATTATTTCATTTTTTAAGAGGTACCGGGGATTGAACCCAGGTCCTTGTACATGGGAAGCGGGTGCTCAACTACTGAACTACATCCGCTCCCCAATGAGAGATGGTTTTTCAGTTTGCTTGTTTTGTTTGTTTTTAAGAGGAACCAGGAATTGAGCCCAGGACCTCGTACATGGGAAGCAGGCACTTAACCACTTGAGCTACATCCACTTCCCAATATAATTGCTTTTTATGCACTTGTATTTTAGAACCTGTAAGAAATAAAAAGTATCATTACATATCAAAAATTACAATACAATAGTACTGGTATTTACATTACCCATATGGTTACCTTTCCCAGACAGCTTCATACTTTATGCCACTTTTGTAAATTGCCTATTATCCTTTCCTTTCAGTCTTAAGTGTTCTCTTTAGCTTTGATTGTAGGGCAGATCTAATGGTGATGAAGTCCCTCAGCTTTTGTTTATCTGGAAATGTCTTAATCTCTCCCTCATTTCTGAAAGACAGTCTTGCTGGATACAAAATTCTTGGTTGGCTATTGTTTTCTTTCAGCACCTTAAATATTTCATCTCACTGACATCTTGTCTCCATGGATTCTGATGAGAAACCAACAATCTTATTGGGACTTCCTGTGCATAACACATTGCTTTTCTTTTGCAGCTTTCAGAATTTTGTCCCTGGCATTTTACAGTTTGACTACTGTTTATCTGGACATGGTTCTCTTTGAGTTTAACCTGTTTGGTGTTTTTTGGGCTTTTCAACGTGCATATTCATGTCTTTTCTTAAATTTGGGAAATTTTCAGTTATATCTCTTTCCTCCTTCTAAGACACCCATGACGTGTGTATCTGTGTGCTTGATTGTTTACTACAGATCTCTTGGGCTCTGCTCACTCTCTTTTCCTTCTTTTTTCTTTATGCTCTTCAGTTTGCATCATTTTTATTGTCTTTTCTTAGAGTTCCCTGATTCTTTTTTGCCAAGTCCAATCTGCTATTGAAATCCTGTAGGGAAAAAGGATGTGGCTCAAGCGATTGGGCTCCCATCTACCATGTCAGAGGTCCAGGGTTCGGTTCCCGGGGCCTCCTGGTGAAAAGCAAGCTGGCCTGAGCAGAGAGCTGGCCCACGTGGAATGCTGGCCCACATGGAGTGCTGACCTGCGCAGGAGTGCTGGCCCCTGCAGAAAGCTGGCACAGCAAGATGACGCAACAAAAAGAGACACAGAAGAGAGACAATAAGAGACACAGCAGATCAGGGAGCTGAGGTGGCACAAGAGATTGAGCAACCTCTCTCCACTCTAGAAGGTCCCATTCCCAGGATCATTTCCCAGTGCTACCTAAAGAGAAGACAAGCAGACACAGAAGAACACACAGAGAGCAGACAGCAAGTGCGAAACAATGCCCAGGGGAGGGGTAAGAAATAAATAAATTTTTAGCTGAAAAAAAAAAAAAAAAAAGAAATCCTGTATGGAATTTTTAATTTCAGTTATTGTTGTCTTTAATTGCGTTATTTCTCTTTGGTTCCTTTTTAAAATTTCTATCTCTTTATTGAGATTCTCACATTGTTCATTTATTGTTTTTGTTTTTTTTTGTTTTTGTTTTTGTTTTAATATTTAGTTCTTTATTCATGCTTGTTTTTATTTCCTTGGGCATAGCGAGGATTTTTTTTTTTTTAAGTCTTTGTACTCTATGTCCAAAGTTTGGTCCTCTTCATTGACGGTTTCTGTACTTTTATGTTGTTCCTTTGGATGGGCCATGATTTCCTGTTTCTTTGTTTGTCTCAAATATTTTGTTATATAGTGTACATTCTAATATATTATGTATTAACTCTGGGATTTAGTCCCTGAGCTCTCTCTTGCTTAAGTTTTTAGCCAGCTAGTGATATGACAGAGATTGTTTTGCATGCCAGGAGCTAATAAAAACAAACAAACGTTAAAAAAAAACAAAAACCACATCTTTCATAGTCTTTGCAAATTGGCCTTGCATTGGCTGATGCTCTCCTTTAAGAGTTTAGCTCTCTTTTCAGCTCGAAGTGAAAGTAAAGGGCAGGGTCCTCTCTGTAAGAGCCTGCATCTTGTCTCTGGCTTCAACTGGATCATGGTGTTAGAAATTCCTGTGTACAGGAATCCAAGTATCCTTTCTATTCCCTATGAAATAGACTGTCTCCCAGCCCTTGCCATGTCCTTTTTTTTAAAGTCTTAATTCTAGTAATTCTATGCACAAGCCTGCTTTGACTTAATTGTTTTTATATATTTGTTTGGCCTGCAAGCTGCTTCTGCCTGCAAGGTAAGTTCTGGGAGGGTGAGCCAGAGGTGAGTGTCCTGGATTCAGACTTTCATGGCTGCCTCCTGATAGACTGGCACCTTCATAGAGGCACGCCTGTATGTATATAGGTTTTATCCTGTTCCTTCCCCTATAGGGCCAGGGACCCATAATGAGAATGCAGACTGGTACCATACTGACCCAGAGAGGTGGTGTGGGAGGGACTAGCAGGGTGCCACAAGCTTTCCTACCATTTTAAAAGCTACATTTATTTGATTCAGCACTCGCCCAGTGACTGCAACCCCTTAACTGTTTTCCAGATATTTGAGAAAGATGGCTTTGCCAGTTTTTGCTTTTTGTTCAAAGATTCTGTGGGGATTGGCACCCTGTTGTGTCTTAAGCCACCATCTTAGTCAACCAGAAGTATGTAGTTAACTCTTACTGTTCTTTCAGATGGCTGTTCAGGAGTACTTCCTCAGGAAAGCCTTCTCTGACTTTGCTGACCAAATTCTCACCCCTCACCCCAAACAAATTATCATTTTAGTGTATTAGTTCAATATAACTGCCGACCCATGAATTCCTGTCTGTCTTTTCACTAAGCTGTGAGCTCCATGAAACCCAAGACCTCTATGCTTCTCCTCACTCTTATATCCCCAGTGTCTAGAATCACCTTCTGCAAACAGTAGGCAAGCAATAAATGTTGCCAGGAAGAAAATAAGAAAAATACTAAAAAGCAAAGCAAAGAAAACAAACCAAAAAGCTATGAAAGATTATGCTATATTCTTTCAAAATAACTGAAGTGCATTGTTCATCTCGATTCCTAAAATCATTTTTTCAAGTATTTCTTAATCTTTCTCTCTTTTTCTAGGCATTATGCTTAAATATGAGGCTATAATGGTAAATAAAACAGCTGTAAATATAAAAATCTTTGCTTTAAAAGTCTCTCTTTGTCTCTTTCTCTGTCATATAAATAAGAATATATATTTATTCAACAGAAATAGTATGGTGGTAATCTTTACCCATCATTTATGAATCAGTGTTTGGCAGCAAACTTTTTTCCCTCTAAGAGTACAGAAAATTTACTCATAGAAATGATGATTTTTATAATTGCTTAAAATTTCAGAAACAATTTTTTGGAAGGAACTCCTGGTTTTGTACTTAATTATCAAGATACATGCCTTCTACACATATTATTATAAAAAAAATCTTTGTAGACTAAGAATAATGTGTTTTAAGTGACTTTATTTTTTTATGTTAAATAGGGATTTCCTCCCTCAGAGTATCAGACTGTTTGGAAATACTACCCAACAGTGGTTATATTAAAAGGAAAATAAGCATCTGATGGTGAAAAATGAGACATTTGGATATTCAATGTAGGCATGTATTTCATGTATATGATGTGTTAATATATAATGGAGGGCTGTCTGGAGCAAAAGTTGGGTGCCAGAGGAAAAACTTGGAATTCTTGGAGCAGCATGCTGAATAAAAGCCAAATATAATAAAGTACATCTGGGTTGCTTTCTAGAGACATCTAAGAAATTAATTTTTCTGCAGACTCAAACCAATTTCTATTGAATTCCTCTATATAAGCAGTTTAATCTTGACCATAGGTAGCTTTTACTCACATGATTTTTATTGCCTATTTTCTTGTTTGAGGAAATAGAGAAACAGCATAGCGCATCTCTAATAAGAATTTACTGAGTTTGCACACCTTTACATAAAAGCAGGATTCACCACTGGCAGTACAGTAATTTTATACTCCTAGACTCAAACATTCTTTACTGTACAAAAATAGCTCTGCATAACAGCCTGAATCTGAAACATTAATGTGCAATTCAACCACAAGCTACATCTGCTCAAATTTTGGAGGGACACATAGAATGGCAGCTGTTCCACATTTGTGTAACAGGTGAGATTAATTCTATGGCTTGACTGTCATAGACCAGAGGTTCTCATTGTGGTGCCTAGATGGGCAGCATTAGAGACACATGCCACCTTGTTAGAGAAGCAAATTCATAGGCCCCACGCTAGAACTACCAGGTCAAAAAAGTTGGGGTCGGGCCTACAATGTGTGTTTTCACAGTCTGTCCAGCTGAGTCTGATGGCTCTGTGATAGCATTATTGCAAATGGCACTTTAATTCTCTGTCCCCTTCTTCCTTTTTTCACTTCTAAATTAGAGATGGCTAAGCCATCTCTAAGGCTTATCAGGAGTGAATGTATTGGAAAGAGCACAGTCAGACAGAATTACATTTGACATCTACAATTTTCCCTTACTACTGTTGACTTTTGGTTAACAATAATGAAAGCTATTGAGCATTTATTATGTGCCAAGCTCTGTGTTAATGCTTCACTGTTATCTCAGTTTGTCCTCACAAAAATACTAGGATACAGTATTGCCCCATTTGATAGATGAGTTAATAGACATTTAGCATGGTCTTATGAATGGCATGTGCTCAACTTACTTGAGAGCCTAGATCACAATGGATTGGTTAGGAGTGGTTCTTCTCTAGATACAAAACTTCTATAATCCTAAAAAAAAAATAGGATAATACTACCAATGTCATGGAAAAATAGGGAGTCAAATGAGAGGAGCTGGTCATCCTACATGCTGTAGCTCCACATCTCCTAAATTCTTATCTTCTTACCCCTCTTCTAGAATAAGTTGTGATTATATAAGCATATATATGATAAAAGATATCACTAAAGCAAAAATTTAGAAATGGCACCTCTCTATTTTTTATTTTTTAATCATATTTGTTCTACTACACTTTTCAAATTCAGATATTCTTGAAGCTCCAGAAGGATTTTTACACTTACTAGATAGGAAAATTTTGGGGGGCAAACTCTAAGATGGTCCCTGATGATCTCTACCTCCTTATATTACCCCTTGTGTAATCCCCTCTCTTTGAGTGTGGGTGGGAATTGAGACTTACTTCTAATCAGCAGAATACAGCAAAGGTGATGGAATATTGTTTCCATGATTACATTATATAAGATTGTAACTTCTGTCTTGCAAGCAGACTCTCTCTATAGACACTCTCCCTTTCTAACTTTATTTTTAAAGATTTATTTATTCTCTCCCTCCCCTGTTTGTGCTTGCTGTCTGCTCTCTATATCTGTTTGTTGTGTGATCTCTATGTCTCCTCATCTTCTTGTTAAGAGGCACCGGGAACTGAACCCAGGACCTCCCATGTGAGAGGGAGGCGCCCATTTGCTTGAGCCACATCTGCTCCCTGCTCGTTGTACCTCTTGTTGCATCATCTTGTTGTGTCATCTCATTGCGTCAGCTCGCAGTCTTGCTTGTCTTCTTTAGGAGGCATCGGGAAACGAATCAGGGACCTCCCATGTGGTAGGCGGGCACCCAACTGCTTGAGCCACATCTGCTTCCCCCTTGCTAACTTTTGATGAAACAAGCTGCCCTGTTGTGAGTTTCCCTGTGGAGATGCTTATGTTGCAGGAACTGAAGGAGGCCTCTGAGAGACAGCCAGCAAGGAACTGAGGCTCTCAACCCAGTGGCCTGCAAGGAACAGAATCCTGCCAACCATCGTGTTAGCTTGGACATAGATCTTCCTCCAGGTAAGTTTTCAGGTAAGACTTCAGACCTTACCGACACTTTCACTACAGCCTCAGGAGAGACTTTGAAGCAGAAAGCTTACATAAGCCATGACCAGATTTCTTACCCATAGCAACTGTGAGGTAATAAATATGTATAATTTGTTATTTTAAGCCTCTAAATTTGTGGTAATTTGTTGTGTAGCAATAGATAACCAACACAAAGATCAAATAGTTTCTTCTGCCATACATGTGATAGCTGCTAAATTCACTTTCCATTAGGTCTCTGTGTTGTATGTTCTTTTCTGGAAGTGCTTTACATCAGAATATGGTTTATAAAAAGATGAGTGATATCCTTTAGCACTAAAATAAGATAATATTTTCTAGATATGGCTGGGAAAGCTCAAAGAAGAAAAGACTGCTGATAAGGGAACCATAGAGCCAGAACCAACAGAAGTCTGATCAGCCTTATCCTCCTGGGCTGCCCTTTCTTACCTCTTCTTTAAATGTCAGTCTGAGTCAGTATTATGTCCTTTGGGAAACCTTCCCAGGGGACTCCTTTCTCAGGTGACCCCCTTCTGTGTTCCCACATAACCTGGCTCCACTCCTTTGTCTGGTTGTATTCCTGTCTCACTTGTTTCACCCTTAGACATTTAACACCTTATTTTTGTCCCTTGCCTCACTCTATTCTTCCAGCTCTTTTCTTGCATTTCTCCACCTTCATTCTCCATATGAGGTTCCATTTGCACACCCAATGTGTGTTTACCAAATGCAAACTAATTTCAGAAAAACAGCAAGAAATGTGTTGACTCTTCTACCAGGGCAGTCCACTAGGTGGGTCTGGTGCCCGACTCAGCTAGTTCCAGGCGATTAAACCATGTCGTCAGCCCTCATTGTCCTTGTGTCTTTCTCCTCCTCATCTTTTCCTTGTCCTAGCCTCCTTTTTGAAATTTTTTTTCTTCTGCTACTTCCTCTGGTTTTCTCTAGCTTTTAATTCCCAACTCAGCTTCACTTCCTCTCTGTGGCTTTTATTCTCAAGAAAAAAATTTCCCATGTAGCTCAATGATGTCTCCACACCCCAGGCTTACTGCATCCTTCCAGCGAATCTTCTCTTCCCTCGTGTTCTTAACCATTTCTGGAAAGGGTTCATCTTATCCATGGTTATATTACGTGAACATTTCCGGGTGAATCGTTTTGTCCAAGGGGATTGGGTATTATTGGTCAGTTTTGGTAAAGGCTTTACCTTTGTGCGTTGACACATGATTGACTGGCACACCAGCATTCCCATGGAGCAATTGAAGAGATATTTCCAAAAGGAAAAATTTCAGGAGAGACTTAAAAGTAACAGATTTAATACTACTTTTGACTAACTCACATGTGAAAACCAGGCTGCTCCAGGTATAGCCTCATATCCCATTTCTCATCTTCTGTGTATTCATGTCCCTATATCTCTGATTTTCCATACACATTATGTACTAATGTCCCCCTACTCCTCTCTCTTAAGAAACATTCCAATCTCAAACCCCATCGTAAGCCAACTCTTCATCTCTCAACCCTTTCAAAGAATATTTCTACAAGATTCTAGCTTTTAATGAAATCTGGCTATTTATTGAACTGGAGAAGGTTCCATATGATTCTCTCTATCTGATGCTACTCATTCTACCCATCAATACAGAATTACTTGCAAGTTCCCAAACACAACTTCACAGTCCTGCCTTTGCACATGCTGCCTTCTCCTTTCAGATTGCTCTTTCTCATGAATCCTTCAGTGACCATTCTGGGCCAGTAAATGTCCTCTGGTAAACTGTCCCCAGAAACTCTTTTCTGAAGTTAAGGACCCCCCTGCATGATTCCCTATAACCTAATCTCCCTCTTTAGTCTAGTTATATTCTGTCTCCAATGTAAAAATGGTGAGCTTCAAGCTCACCACAAAAAGCTGTGCCTTTTGTCTCCATAGGCTCTGAAATTAGTAGAGGGCAGGGCATGGAGAAACTATGCAAACCTTCATTAGATTAATGGACCTATAATAACATTTGATATGTAACATGACCCTGTGCAATAGATATGTATACTCTCTACAGAAAATTTGGAAAATACCAGATAGTATGAAGCATAAAATAAAATCAATTTATAATCCTACCATGCAGACATAATCACTGTCAACATTTTGGTGCATTTCTCTCTATGTGTGCTGTCTGCAATTTTTAAGAAACTGGATTGGAGTTCTATACTGTAAGAAATCCCAGGTTTGTTTTCTATCCACACTCCTTTCTGCACCACAGGGCCCTGCATCAACCTGCTTCTTCCAAGTTTTGAACATGTTTATCTTTTCCTCACAAACACTGACATTTCCTCCTCTTGCAGCATACTCCTCTGAGTCCCCACTCCCCACCAGTCTATAACTCATTTGCCATCCCCTTTGTGATGCCTTCTCTGAGACCTTCAAGTTGAGATATTCATCACTTCTCTGTAGCCAGTATCTGGTACACATTTCTTGTAACACTTGCAAAATTTTTTAGTTTAAGTACATGTACAAGAGATATTTCACCCATTAAACATGAGCGCCGCACTTTTGCCTCTTCCCCTACTCAGCTCCTTCTGCTTCCTTCTTGTCCCTCCTCACCCTTATTCTTCACTTGCAGTTTGATATATACTATACACTCAACATGTGATTAAAAAATAAATGAAAAAATAAATAAAATAAATGAACCATGCCTTGAGTTTTAGTCTTGTCTGTAGCTGATACAGATGAGGAAAGAGAGGCATATGTAAGTTAAGTCAATTGCTCAAGGACACACTGGTGTGCTGTTTTCATTTTCTTGAAGGAAGAAAAAAACCGATAGTCTGCAATGTCTTTAAAAGGAATTAAACACACATGAACTAGTTTTACATCCAGAGTGGGTATTTGAAATATTGATGCTCCAAAAGAAAATTGAATGTTTCCCATCACCAGAATATCTTAACACCGGTGAATTAATCTTTCCAACAGCCATGAGCTGCATCCTCTGTGCAGTCGAAAATTCCCTGAAAATTAGCTTTGCTCCAGTGTCAGTTCTTCCAGGCCCAAACTCACCTCGGTCCCTGAACTGAATGATCTCCTACAATGAGGCTGGGGTGGTTTGCATCACTGACCAGGTGTGTTGGTTTCATTAAGGCTGACAAAGCGGCGAGGAAAAAGAGAACCGTTGTCAGATAAAAGCTTTGTTCATGCTGCTCCTCTCCCCCTACCCCTCCTCCTCCAGACTTCGCATTGTTAATCCATGATTGTATCATCTTCTCCTTGAGGAAGACCAGGAAATAAGCTCTCATTGTGTAGATAAAGGGTATGTGCTCCCCAAAGTCGTTCCAGCATTGTATAATAGAGCTTGCGGCAAACCTGAGAGCAATGTGATCCATCTACAAAGAATATCTTCCAGATGTTGCCTTCTATGTTTTTGGGTTGTTTTCTTGTTTGTTTATTTGAGAAAACGACACAGTAATAAAGAAAAACAAGAGGTACATGCGCTTTGCTCACCCAATAATAACCAATAGATAATTGTAAATGAATTTCCCTGAAAGCAGCTGGAGAGAGATTGCACAGTTACAAGAGGAAAGAGAAGGCAGACTCTTACAGAGTCCATTACTAGACTCTGAGGGCCAAATGTTGCATTTACTATTCTGACAGGATATTTTTTAATCTATTAGCAGAATATAAGCTTCTTTGAATGATCTGCACTCTCAATCCAGGTCATCTCTTAAATCAGTCAACAATATTTATTGAGTGCCTACTATATAATAGGTGGAGGGAGGGGAGGATGCTGAGCAGAATTTTGTTAACCTGGTCACTCCATGCTCTTGTCCATCAACATGGGTTGGAGAGAGTCCTCTCAGATTGTGCTTAAAATTAGAGGTCTGACTAAAACCAGTAACTTCTCCCTTCCCTGTCCCCAGTAGCTAATAAGTGACTAAAAGGCCAGTGCAAGATTGCTATGGTTAGTTTTTTTTTATTTCCCTAACTAGTACCTCGGAGCTATGAGTGATTATACCAATGGTTTTCAAAATGTAGATTGCCAGACCCCACTGCCAGTATTTCTGAATCTAATACTTATCTAGTTATGCAGATACTGTGAGTTCAGGATCCCACTCTCAGAAACATTGTTCTATACCATTTTCCAGAAAACATTTTCTCCAGCATAGGAGCAATAACAAAACGTGCTACATGGGTTTTAGACTTCCTGTTTTGCTGTTTGTCTTTCTTACCATGAATTGGCACTTTATGAAGGGCAATAAAAGTTGAGTGAAATATTTTCTTAGTTACCTCCCCTATCCCTATCCATAACTTCTCAGGACCCAGTAAAATGATATGGTTTGAATTTTAGTCAGCAAGGCAGAATGAGTGGCATCACACTCATTTGCCCACGTAACCCTTTATTTGCTTATTCCACGCATATTCCTATATTTTTCATGTGCCAGGTACTGTGCTAGGGGCTGGGACTATAAAGATGAGAAAAGCAGGGTACTTTTTTTAGACTAGTGGGGAGGACAAGTGAATATAAAACTGGCAGCAACGACTGGATAACGACAGCAGTGAGCACAGAAACAGGGCATCAATATCTGTGAGGTGGGAGGGGGGTGACAGGAAATGCTTCTGCAGTAGCCGATGCCTGATCTACCTTGGAGGGCTTGGGAGCCAGTGCGTGTAATGGGGCTGGTGCTTGGCTCCCAAAATGGTGATAGGGCTAGTGATATAGTCTGTGTGGAGGAGTTTATGAATAAGGGCTTTGCTGCAATGCTAATAGATTGAGAAACCTGCATTAGTGACCAGCCAACTGTGCGTGATTTCTAGCCTGCTTACTTTATACCAGTGTGACCTTGGGCAAGTCACTCAATTTCCCTGACCCCTATTTCTTCATTTGTGACATATAGTAATAAGAGTGCTTGAACTGTGTTGAGGCTCAAATTCAAGATAAAGCATTTAAAATCCCTAGTATGCTGCTTTGTATATAAATTATACTCTTTAAATTGGAATGAAAATGATGACAAATATCAAATGAATTAAACACAAGCTATAACCCAACACCGATGGGCAGAACTGGAAAGTCAAGGTTGGTTCACTGGTAACAAGAATGTCAAATGAATCTGCTTAACAGCCTTGCCCAATCTATTCCTTAGAAGATCAATACATTTAATTTGTAGGATAAAGTTTCTAGATAGCCCTCGGAGTATTCATTTGACTCTATGCCTAAAAAGGGAACAGAAAATGTTTTAAACCAACTCTTTCAAAGTAAATAGAAGTAACACAAGGTTCAGAGAGTATACATGGCTGGGTCAGCTATTTTCAAGAAGTCATGGGCTTCTTGAAGACCTGAACCCTATTTTTTACACTTATAATCCTAGTTCTTAGCACAAGCATCTGACACAGAAGGTGCTAATCCATAAATACTGAATAAACAATCCCAGTTTTTATTTTGTTGTTGTACATTCCATTTTAATGGGTCATGTCAAAAATGCATGTCTTTTTCCTTGAAAAAGGAGAAAACAAACTTTTTTTCTTAAATTCTATTAAATTTGCTATTTGATTGGTAAAAATAATGCAAAAGTTTGAACTACACACCTAAGACAAAGATAAAATTTTATTAGGAAAATTTTAAGTTACAGAAAAATCATGCAGAAAATATAGAGGTCACATATACACCAACTCTCATGCATGCTCTTATCCCTAATGATAACTTTATATTAGTGTTGATAAAAGAATATTGTTATAATTGCACTATAAACTCTACCATAGTTTGCAATAGGGTTCCCAGTGTTGTGTAGTCCTATATGTTCTTCTTTTTCCATCTTTATTCTAGTAACATATATACAAGCTAAAATATTTAGCTTTCCAGTATATGAACATGGAATATCCTTCCATTTATTCAGGTCTTCTTTGATTTCTTTCAGCAACAATTGTAGTTTTCTCTGTACAAGTCTTTTGTATCCTTGGTTAAATTTATTCCTATGTATTTGATTCTTTTAGTCGCTAATGTATATGGAATTTTTTCTTCTTGACCACCTCTTCAGGTATAGAAACATTACTGATTGTTGTGTGTTGATCTTGTCCCCCCACCACTTTGCTGAATTTATTAGCTACAGTAACTTCATTGTAGATTTTTCAGGATTTTCAATATGTCATCTATAAATGGGGAAAGTTACTTCTCCTTTTCAATTTAGATGACTTTCATTTCTTTTTCTTGCCTAATTACTCTAACTAGAACTTCCAGGACAATGTTGAATAACAGTGGTGACAGTGGACATCCTTGTCTTTTTCCGGACCTTTTGAGGGAAAACTTTCACTTTTTCGTCACTGAGTATGATGTTGGCTATGGTTTTTGCCCTTTATCATGTTGAGGAAGTTTCCTTCTATTCCTAGTTTTCTAAGTGTTTTTGTTTTGTTTTGTTTTGTTTGTTTTGTATTTTGTTTTTTAATCAAGAAGGGGGTCTGGATTTTGTCAAATTCCTTTGCTATATCAACTGAGGTGATGGTTTGTTTATTTTATCTTTCCTTTTCATTCTATTAATGTAGTGTATTATATCAAGGATCCCAGTTGATCAAGGTGTACAATTCTTTTATTGTGCTACTGGATTCAGTTTCCTAGTATTTTGTTGAGGAATTTTGCATCTATAATCATTAGGAATGTTGGTCTGTAAAATTTTTTTCTTGTGATATCCTTATTTGGCTTTGGTATTAGGATAATGTTGACCTCATAGAAAGAGTTAGGATGGAATTTTAATTTCCTGGCTCTTAAAACAAATACCATGTAATGAATGTGTTGGCTTTACCAATGGATTTGTTTGTTTTTTTTTTCAATAACTATTGAATTCTTTGCCCCCTCCAGATGGCTCCCTCATCTGTTTGCTCATTGTTTTTTGCTTATTGTCTGCTAGTTCGTTCGTTCGTTCTTTCTTTCCTTTTTTCTTTTTTTCTCTTTCTTTCTTTCTTTCTTTCTTTCTTTCTTTCTTTCTTTCTTTCT
>JAKSZT010054017.1:9687515-9716977 GCA_026826555.1 Tolypeutes matacus | reverse complement strand
TTCCTTCCTTCCTTCCTTCCTTCCTTCCTTCCTTCCTTCCTTCCTTCCTTCCTTCCTTCCTTCCTTCCTTCCTTCTTTCGTCGTTGTCTGCTCATTGTCTGTTTGTGTTCTTCTTTAGGAGGTATGGGAACCATACCTGGGACCTCCCATGTGGTAGGCGGGCACCCAACTGCTTGAGTCACATTTGCTCCTTGCTTGTTTGGGATTTTTTTGCTCAATGTCTGCTCATTGTTTGCTTGTTGTCTTGCTCACTGTTTTTGCTCATTGTTTTCGCTTGATGTCTGCTCATTGTTTGTTTGTCTTCTTTCGGAGGTACCAGGAACAGAACCTGTGACCTCCCATGTGGGAGGCAGGCACCCAACTGCCTGAGCCACAGCCACACTTTTATTGGCTCACAGTTTCAAGGCTAGAAGTCCAAAGTCAAGGCATCAGCAAGGCCATGCTTTCTCCCTGAAGAATGTGGCATTCCTGGCCTACCTTCTTGCTATCCTTTGTCCTTGGCTTTCCCATAACATGATAGTGCACATGGTGGCATCTTTTCCTTTCTCTTCTAGATTCTGTTGACTTCCGGCTTCTGACTCCTCCCTGGGTCTTTTTCCTCTGAAGCTTCCTCCAAAAGGCCCCCACTAATAGGATTAAGACCCATCCTGATTTGACTGGGCCACACCTTAACTGAAGTAACCTCACCAAAAGGTCCTATTTACAAGTGCTCACACCCACAGGAATGGAGTAAGCTTAAGAACTTGGTTTTGGGGGGTACATAGCACTTAGCCACCACAGAAGAGGTCCCTTCTCTTCAATTTTTGGAAAGAGTTTGAGCAGATCGGTATTAATTTTCATGGAGTGTTTGGTAAAATTCACCAGTGAAGCTTTCTAGTCTTGGACTTTTATGTTTGGAGGTTATTTTATTTGTTTGGTTTTTGCTAAGACAAAGCAAAACAATTTTATTATCGAATAAAGTTGAAATGGTGATGTGAAAAATCACAAGAAATATGCCAAAGAGTGCAAGGATAGAATAAAATCTAAGCCATGTATATAGCCCAGCAGCTACAGCCCCTTGTATGCTTGTAAGAGGACTTGCCACCATTTTTCACATAGTTCAAGTTAAATTCACCTAGTAATGGTGGTGGGCCTTTGTTAATTGCTTCTATCCAAAGGACTAATAAAACTATAGGATAGTTAGAATTTGGAGCTGGACCCCTAATATAAACTCCCAAGGAAATGAAAGAAGAGTGCTATCTTTCTTGAGGTCTATATTTCAGAAGTGTCTCACAGGTCCTTGAGACATTCCTGGGTTGTAAATGAGGCAAAAAGGTCATTTACATACATCTCAAAAGAGGGAAGAATTTACAATAAGTTCCATATAAAAATATGCTGTAAGGCAGGAGATGGGACTTTTTCCCTTTTCCCAACTGGGAAAGTTTTTCATATTTACATTTATCCTTGCATAAGTCCTCAATATGCTTATTTCCCGATAGATTTGGTTCTCAAAAGTACTGAATAATGTATTTTAACAGGGAAAAGTGCTTAATGCCTGATGTATGGATAAATTAAATGGCACAGCTAAAGTATAATATTTATATATTCTCAGGTTATTTGGAATGGACCTGAATAAAATGACCCATAGAGCATTGGCAGCACTTCATGTGAAGAAACCTTACTTAAATTGGCTGCTGATTGGGCAGGCTTTAAGTCAAGACAAAAGAACAATGGGGTGAGAGGGCTCAGTAACCCAGGACCCATTTATTTACATAATGATCAGTTTTTTTTAAACAAATAAATTTTATTGATATATATTAATAAAGCATACAATTCATCAAAAGTATATAATCAATGGTATTTGGTATAATCACATAGTTGTGCATTCATCACTTCAATCATTATTAAAGCATTTTCATTATTTCAATAATAATAAACAAAAAACAGGCAAACAAGAAAATTCTTTCCCTTTCAATCTCTCTCTGTTTCCCCTGCTGTACATAGCTGCTATTTCTGGCTATTCTTGCACAATTATTTATTTATTTATTAAATGGTTTTATTTAGATATATTCATGTACCATATGATCTATCTAAAGTGTATAAACAATGCAAGAAATTATAACAATGAGGTGAAGCCAGTGGCCACTTGACACTTTTGGGGTAGGGAAGGGAAGAGCAGTTGAAATACAGTGGCTTCTTTGGGAGTTGGAGGTTGTCCTGAGTACTGTTGTGGCAACGGATGTAGGCCAATTTAAATCAGCACACACCACTCAGAACTGAGTGGGAGAGAGTGTGGTCTACAGTGTGAACTGTGGTCTATGGTTGGTGGCAAGGCTCCAGGATGTGTAAGTTCATTGAGGGTGGTGGGCCACACTGTGGGAGATGTTTGTGTGGGATGTGATGGGAGGTGTGGGAGGTGGGCAACATGGGAATCCCAGTGGGTTCCGTGTAATATTTTGGGTAATCTAAACACCTCTTAAAATATATGTATATATATATATATATATATATAAACAACATTTTTGTAAGCAAATACACATATATGCATATATATTTATATATCATTTTGCAAATGTTTGTATGTATTTTGAGAATTTTGATTTTTACCCATAATAAAAAAATAATAATAATAAAAAATAATAAAGTGTATAAACAATGGCTTTTAGTATAATCACAATGTTGTACATTCATCATCACAAAAAATTTTAGAATTATTTCATTACTCCAAAAAGAAAACTCCACACTTCTTAGCATACTTTCCCTAGCTCTACAGAACCACTAATCAAATTTCATCTTTATAAATTGATTTATATTTACATTTTATATAAATGGAATCATACAATATGTTACACAATATATTTGGTTCATAGTAACGTAATCACACAGTATATGTCCTTTTGTGTCTGGCTTGCTTCACTCAACATAATGTCCTCCAGGTTCATCCATGTTGTCATATGCTTTATGACTTCATTTCTTCTTACAGCTGCATAATATTCCATCATGTGAATAAACCACAGTTCATTTATCCATTCGTTGGTTGATGGACACCTGGGTTGTTTCCAACTTTTGGCAATCATGAATAATGCTGCTATGAACATAGGTGTGCAGATGTCTATTTATGTCACTGCTCTCAGTTTTTCTTGGTATATACCCAGTAGTGGTATTGCAGAATCATGTGGTAAATCTATTTTCAACTTCTTTAGGAGCTGCCAAACAGCCCTCTACAATGACTGTAACATTCTGTATTCCCACCAACAGTGAATACATTTTCTTATCTCTCCACATCTTCTCCAACATTTGCAGTCCTCTGTCTTTTTAATAGTGGCTATTCTGATAGGTATGAAATGATATCTCACTGTAGTTTTGATTTGCATTTCCTTAATCATTAGTGATGTTGAACATTTTTTCATGTGTTTTTTTGCCATTTGTATTTCTTCTTTGGACAAATGTTTATTCAAGTCTTTTGCCCATTTTTTAATTGGGTCATTTGCCTTTTTATTGTTGAGTTGTAACATTTCTTTATAGATCATGGATATTAAACCCTTATTGGACATATTATTTCCAAATATTTCCTCTCATTGAGTCAGCTGCCTTTTCATCCTTTTGACAAAGTCCTTTGAGGTACAAAAGTGTTTAATTTTGAGGAGGTCCCATTTGTCTATTTTTTATTTTGTTGTGTGTCCAGGAAACCATTACCTGATGATCTTTAAGATGTTTCCTTACATTTTCTTCTAGTAGTTTTATAGTCCTGGCTTTCATATTTAAGTCTTTGATCTATTTTGAGTTGATTCTTGTATAGGGAATGCGATAGGGGTTCTCTTTCATTCTTTTGGTTATAGATATCCAGTTCTTCCGGCACCATTTATTGAAGATACTTTTTTGTCCCGTTAACATGGACTTGGTAGGTTTGTCGAAAACCATCTGAGGTAAGGGTGTATTTCTGGACTCTCAATTCTATTCCACTGATCGATGTTTCTATCTTTATGCCAGCACCATGCTGCTTTGACCACTGTAGCTTTACAATATGTTTCAAGGTCAGGCAGTGAAATTCCTCCCATGTTGCTCTTCTTTTTTAGAATGCTTTTGGTTATTCAGGTGTACTTTCCCTTCCAAATGAATTTGGTAATTGCCTTTTCTATTTCTGTAAAGTAGACTGTTGGAATTTTGATTGGTATTGTGTTGAATCTATAATTCAGTTTGGGTAGGATTGACATCTTCACAATATTTAGTCCTCCACACCATGAACACGGAATATCTTTCCATTTATTTAGTCTTCATTGATTTATTTTAGCATTGTTTTATAGTTTTCTGCATATAGGTCCTGTACTTCTTTGGTTAAATTGATTCCTAGGTATTTGAGTCTTTTTATTGCTATTGTAAATGGAATTTTTTCCTTGATTTCCTCCTCAGATTGTTCACTACTACTGTACAAAAACATTACTGATTTTTTTTGTGTTGATCCTCTATCCTATCAATTTGCTGATCTCATTTATTATTAGCTCAAGTATCTTTGTGGCAGACATTTCAGAATTTTCTAAATATAAGAGCATGTAATCCACAAATAGTGAGAGTTTTATTTCCTCTTTTCCTATTTTGATGCCTTTAATATTTTTTTTCTTGTCTAATTGCTCTAGCTAGAACTTCTAGTACAATGTTGAAAAACAATGGTGACAGTGGGCACCCTTGTCTTGTCCCGATCTTAGAGAGAAAACTTTCAACCTTTCCCTGTTGAGTACAATATTGGCTGTGGGTTTTTCATTATATGCCTTTTATCATATTGAGGAATTTCCCTTCTATTCCTATCTTTTGAAATGTTTTTATCAAGAAAGGATGCTGGATTTTGTTGAATGCCTTTTCTGTGTCGATTGAGATGATCATGTGTGTTTTTTTTTTACTTCAATTTATTAAGGTAGTGTATTACGTTGATTGATTTTCTTATGTTGAGTCATCCTTGCATACCAGGAATAAATCCCACTTGGTCATGATGTATAAGTTTTTTGGTATGCTGTTTGATTCGATTTTCAAGTATTTTGTTGAGAATTTTTGCATTTGTATTCACTAGAGAGATTGGTCTGTAATTTTCTTTTCTTGTAATGTTTTTATCTGGCTTTGGTATTACAGTGATGTTGGCTTCATAAAATGTGTTGGGTAATTTTCCCTCCTCTTCAATTTTTTGTAACAGTTTAAACAGGATTGGTGTTAATTCTTTTTGAAATGCTTCATAGAATTCACATATGAAGCCATCTGATCCTGGACTTTTCTTTCTTGGGAGATTTTTGATGATGGCTTCAATTTCTTTAAATGTGATTGGTTTGTTAAATTCTTGTATTTCTTGTAGTGTCAATTTAGGTTGTTTGTGAATTTCTAGGAATATGTCCATTTCATATAGGTTGTCTAGTTTGCTGGCATACAGTTTCTCATGTCTTCTTATGATCCTTTTTATTTCTGTGGAATCAGTCATAACATCCCCACTTTCATTTCTGAATGTATTTATTTGCATCTTCTCTCTTTTTTTACTTTGTTAGTTGTGTTAATTAGGGTTCTCTAGGGAAACAGAATCACCAGGAGATATTTGTAAATATTCTCTCACATGACTGTGGGGATGCACAAGTCCAGATTCTGCGGGCAGGCTGCAAACCAGGGCTCTGATGAAGGTCTGATGAAGGTCCTTGATGATCTCCCAGGAAATGTTGACTATCCAAAGACAAGCTGAGAAATTCTCTCTGAATGCTGAAATCACTTTGCTGTATCCCATAAATTGCGATAAGTTGTCTCAATATATTTACTAATTTCACTTACAATTTCTTCTTTCACCCACTGATTATTTAGGAATGCATTGTTTACCTTCCACTCATTTGCTGATTTACCTCTTTCCTTCTATTATTGATTTCCAGTTTCATTCCATTATGATCTAAGAAGGTGCTTTGTATAATTTCAGTCTTTTTATATTTATTAAGAGCTGCATTGTGCCCTAACATGTGGTCTATCCTGGAGAAAGATCCATGGGCACTTCAGAAGAAGGTATAACCTGCTGAGTTTGGATGCAACCTTCTGTATATGTCTGTTAGGTCTAACTCATTTATCATATTATTCAGGTTCTCTGTTTTTTTGCTGATCTTCTGTCTAGTTGTTCTATCTAATGATGTGAGTGGTGTGTTGAAGTCACCAGCTATTATTGTAGAGATGTCTATTTCTCCCTTCAGTTTTGCCAGAGTTTGTCTCATGTATTTTGAGGCACCCAGGTTAGATGCATAAATATTTGACTGTTGTTTTTTCCTGGTGGATTGCCCTTTTATTAATATATAATGGCTTTCTGTATCTCTTATAGCTTTTTTGCATTTAAAGTCTATTTTGACCAATATTACTACCCCTGCTCTTTTTTGGTTACTATTTTCATGGAGTATCTTTTTCCAACCTTTCACTTTCAGCTGGTTTGTATCTCTGGTTTTAAGGTGAGTCTCTTGTTAGCAGCATATAGATGGCTCATGTTTTTTAATCCATTCTTTCAGTCTATATCTTTTGATTGGGAGTTTGATCCATTCACATTCAATGATATTACTGTAAATGCATTATTGACTTCGACCTTTTTATTCTTCGGTTTTCATGTGTCATGTCATATTTTTGCCTTTTTACTCCTTTGCTTATCCTTTCTGCTATTCTTTCTTCTATACTCTCCTCCAAGCTTCTCTCTCTTGTCTTTTTCTTTCAGACTCTAAGGCTTCCTTTAATATTTCCTGCAAAGGTGGATTCTTTTTTATGAACTTTCTTAGTTTCTGTTTGTTTGTGAATGTTTTAAAGTCACCTTTCTCTTTGGAGGACAATTTTGTTGGATAAAGAATTCTTGGCTGGCAGGTTTTCTCTTTCAGTATCCTAATTGTATCATACCACTGTCTTCTCACCTCCATGGTTTCTGATGAGAAATCCACTCTAAGTCTTACTGACCATCCTTTGTATGTGATGGTTTGTTTCTCCCTTGCTGCTCTCAGAATTTTCTCTTTATCTTTTACATTTGACATTCTGAGTAGTATGTGTCTTGGAGTAGGTCTATTGTGATTTACTCTGGTTGGAGTACATGCACTTCTTGGACATGTAAGTTCATTTCTTTTGTGAGAGTTGTGAAATTTTCAGCTATTATTTCCTCAAATATTCTGTCTGCTCCTTTTCCCTTCTCTTCTCCTTCTGGAACTCCCATGACATGCTTGTTGTTGCATTTCATGTTATCATTCAACTCTCTGAGCCCCTGCTCAATTTTTTCCATTCTTTTCTCTCTTTGTTCTTTTCTCTCTTCAATTTCACTTGTTCTGTCTTCAATACCACTTATTCTTCTGTCATTTCAAGTCTGCTGTTTTATGCCTCTAATGTGTTTTTTATCTCAGCTATTGTGACTTTCATTCCTATAAGCTTTGTTACTTTTCTATTCAGGATTCCAAATTCTTTTTTGTGCTTGCTCAATGTCTTGTTGATGTCATTTATCTCTTTAACAATAGTGTCTTTCAACTCATTAATTTGATTTTGGAAATTTGTATGCATCTTGTTAACTAGTTGTCTCAAATCCTGTGTCTCTTCTGGAGTTTTGATATATTCCTATTCTTTGGCCATGTCTTCCATTTTCTTAGTATGATTCATAACTTTTTGCTGATATCTAGCCATCTGATTAGAATGATAGTTTACTCAGATGATCAATTTCTTTCTCTTTCATAGGGATTTAGTGGCAGGAGACTGTTACTACTGCTCTTTGATTCTTGGTTCAACCTTGATCATTAGGATTGTCCCTGTTAGTTGCTCAAAACTGGGCTCTGGACCCAGTAATGGGTTGCAGACCCCCTTCCTATGGCCTTGGGGAGGAAGGCTATAAAGGCCAGAAAAAGCCTCTCTTATTTACTTTTAATTTTCTCATGTGCACTTTCTTGGTCTGCCAGCAGAAGGTGCACTTTGACAAACCTCTCAGTTCAATACCTGGTCAGAGTGTGTTTGCTGCAACACTTACTGGATCCCTGTGATAGAAGTTCCTGCCTGGAGGCTAAAAGCCTTGTAATTCAAACTTTCTCAGAGACAGTTCTCCAGCCTTCTCTGGCAGTGCCTTCCTTTTTCCCAGGTAGGAAATAATTCCACTCGCAACAATCAGTCCCAGTTAGCAGAGAGGGAGATTGGGAGGGTCAGATCTCTGGCACAGCCCCACCTGGCCTGGGAGGGCTCATGGGACACAGCAGACCAAATTTGTGAGTCAAAAACTGAGTCAGCCTTCGGCTGTGTCCCTCTCTCTACCTTTTCCTGGGGAGGTGCATCCTCAACAATCAATTCTGGCTAGAAGAAAGGGAGATTGAGAGGGTAGGATCTCTCCAGTCCCATGCCAGCTCCCAGGGCAGACAACAGTGTGGTCTCACCTGGCCTGGAAGGGCTGTTGAGACACAGTAGACCAAATATATGGGTTAGAAGCTGAGTCAGCCTTAAGCTGTGTCCCTCTCTCCCCCCTTTCCTAGGGCAGTGGATTGCTGGAGCCCCATTTGTCTATAGCTGGCTCAGAGGCCTGAGAATTCTAAAGTGTCTTTGGTGTGGGGGAGGGTGCTAGCAATAACAGCCGCTGGTTTCAACTCACAGTTTTGCCATCACAATTCCCCTCCTTGTGGTTGGTGTCTAGGTTCTCTCTCTCTTGCGGTTGGTGTCCAGACTTTGCCTGGAGTCCTAAATCCTAGGATATCTTTTATTAGGCAATTTCAGCCTGTCCTCTAGCTATTTTTCTGGTAGAGAAGAGAGTCTTGTGTCTTTCTAGTCTGCCAACTTCCTGGAAGTCAGTGATCAGTTTTTAACAATCCAAATCACACCTATTAAGAATAGCCCTTTCTGCTGGAGGTCTAAGTAATCAATATGTGGTAGAACTTTAGCTCTGGTGGGATGACTTGGAACTTAGGGCAGGTATGGTGGATTATAAGATGCTTGAGAGCCCATGATAGGGAATGTAAAGCTTAGAACCTAGAGTGGTGGCTATCAACTGAGAGCAATTTGCCTCCCAGAAATGCTATTGACCTCCAATGCTACCCACTGGAAGTCAAGTCTAGGCCTGAGAAGCTCCTAAACATCATACAGTGTTTATACAGGCTTTTCCAACCAAAAATGGCCACTGTTCCCAGGCTGACAAAACTGAACCTAGATTACAAAGTACAAAGACAATTGGGCATACTACACAATTCCATTCTTAAGACCCTACCAACAACCCTTTCTCAAAGGATGAAGACATTTTTTATCATGATTCTGTCCCTTCACTGAGACACATTCAACAATGGCTTGACACTTACCTGATGTCAGCCCATCTGTAAGCTAGCCAATAACCTAGGTGTGCATTGGATGAAAACATAAAATGGAACCAAACTTCAGTATTTTAAGTTTGAACCAATAACTGATGGGGAATTAAGTTACCAGGAACACCATAAGGTAGCTCTAAGCATGTCACAATGTGAAGTCATGAACTGAAGTAGTTTTGTAAGAGGAAGTCAAAGGAAATTTTGAGACTGATTTCATCTCCATCCATAGATCTCTCTTTCCTATAGGCAGCAATGAATGCCCTACAATGCATAACTGTCCCTTGAAATCCCAAGTATTAATAACTGAGCCCCTCAAAGATGTGCTTATCTAGATTCTATTACCCTTTGCACAGCTGTTTCTGTAAGAAACTGTGCTTCTCACAGGTCCCATGACTCAGACTCTTCATTGAAAATTACCAGGTGAAACCTGACCCCCTTATCTATCTCTAGGCTAGAGAATTCATGATCTTGGGGAGTCTTTGAGAACAGGTAGAGGTAGTTGGGGCTGGGGTAAACTGGTTATAAGGGACTCAGTTTGCAGGGAGGCTACAGGGAGATCAAGGAAATATCTGCTTACAACAATAAGTAAAGGTTAAAGAGTCCGGTTGCAATGGCTTCAGTCCCCCATTTTTGTTCATTCCTCATCTTGAGGAAAACAGGGCAATGGCTGTTCTGGCTCCTTGAGGCTGTGGTGGGATATAGATAATGTGGGGCAGAGGAATGGAATTGTTTTGCTTGTAGTTGAAGATATTTGCAAGTTCCTGGTTGTTGAGCTCGGAGGGACTGGTACCCCTGGGTCTCAGGGCTCAATCGGCATATTATTAATCTGGAGTTTTAAATCTTTCTTCTTGTTCAGAAGTCCGTTTTTGCTGAATATTAAGGTCTAACCTGCAGCTGGCTGAATGCACGATTAATGTCCATCTTCGCTAGTTGAAGTTCCTGTCTTTCTGCATCCTGATAAGCTGAGACTGATAGCTGCACTCCGCTGGGCAGCCAAGCATCTCATCTGCTTCTCTTGGACCTGGTGTTGGTTATAGTAGAGCCAGAATATGTTTGTTCCTGAAACCATTTATTCTCTCAAAATTAAACTGTGTGGAAGGACCTGTGATGCTTGTGGGAACAAGATATTGAGTAAGTATAGATAATTTGCATATTTCTAGGAATTTGTTCATTTCATCTAGGTTATCTAATTAATTTGTTGGTGTAGAGTTGTTCATAGTATTCTTCTATCATCTTATTTTATTTCTGTGTGGCCAGTAGTAATGTCTCCCTTTCATTTCTGATTTTAGTTATTTGAGTTCACTCTTTTTTTTCTTTCTCAGTCTAGCTAAAGGTTTGTTGACTTTGTTGATCTTTTATAAGAAGTAACTTTTGTTTTCATTGATTCTGTTTTTTTTAAATTCTCTATTTTATTTATCACTACTCTAATATTTGTTATTTCCTTTCTTCTGCTCACTTAAGGTTTGTATTTGTTTTTCTTCAGATCTCCCAGTTTTGAGGTTAGGTCTCCAATATGAGAGCTTTTGTCTTTTTTTAAGTAAGCATTTAAAGCTATAAATTTCCCTCTCACCACTGTCTTTGCTGCATACCATAAATTTTTGATGCTTTGTTTTTAGATTTATTTGCCTCGGATATTTCCTAATATCCCTTGTGATTTCCTCTCTTCCATTGGTTGTTTGAGTGTGTTGTTAAATTCTAACATATTTGTGAATTTTCTAGTTCTCCCTCTGTTATTGATTTTTAGCTTCACTCTGTTATGCTCAAAAAAGATTCATTATATGATTTCAATATTTTTTTTCACTCAGACATGTTTTCTAACCTAATATGTGGTCTATCCTGGAGAATGATCCATGTGCCCAGAGAAGAAAATATATTCTACTTCTGTTGGGTGAAGTGTCTATATATGTCTGTTATGTTGAGTTGCTTCATAGTATGCTTCAAGCCTTCTGTTTCCTTGTTGATATTCTGTCTAGAAGTTCTATTTATTATTGAAAATGTATTGAAGTCTACTATTAATGTAGAATCATCTATTTGAAGAATGAACAAACATAATGGGAGAATGCAACCATGGACAAAAGTAGACATTATTATTCTAGCAATGGAAGAACTTGTAACATTGATATAAATTCAGTGGTCACCAGAGGTTCTGAGGCGAAGGAGAGGGAAGAATAGGTGTATCATGAGGCATTTTGGGGACATTGGAATTGCTCTGTATGACATTGCAGTAATGGATACCGGCTATTATACATTTTGTCAAAATATATGAAATTGTGCAGTGCAAAGTGTAAACCATAATGTAAACTATAGACCATGGTTAATAGCAATGCTTCAATATATATTCATCAATTGTAACAAATGTACCACACTAATGAAAGATGTAGTTGATGGGGAAAAGTGTATGTGGGGGTGATGTGGGGTATTTGGGAATCCCCTATATTTTTTATGTAACATTTATGTAATTTAAAGCTTCTTTTTTCTTCTTCTTCTTTTGAGGTGCTGAAACTGATGATTGAACCTGGGACCTTGTTTTTGGAAATCCAGCACTCAACCACCGAGCCACATCAGCTCCTCTCAATTTGTTTTTCAGTTGTTTGTTTGTTGTTTGTTTTTTTTTTGTTTTTAAGGAGGCACCAGGAACCGAACCCTGGACCTCTTATATGGTAGATGGGAGCCCAATCGCTTGAGCCACATCCACTTTCCTGTAGCTTGCTCTTAAGTTTGGTGATATAAAAACAAGGAAAATTGTGAATAAAAGTATAGGAGCTTGTGTTTAGAACACTAATAACTCAAAATAAATTGGAATTATTTGGGGATAGATAGATAGATAGATAGATAGATAGATAGATAGATAGATAGATAGATGATAAGGATGTAAAAACTAGAGAGTTTGTATAAAGTATTAATATAAATTATATTTCCTTGAGTATCTCCCAGGGAGTAGAAATACGAGTAAAGACCAATATGCTTTGATCTTTACAACTACCCTTTAATTTATGAAAAGAAAGCATAATTTCCATTTCAAGAATAAAGAAAACAAGTCTCTTAGAATTTACGTGACAGTTGCTATGCAATAGTAAAACTCAGGTTGGCTCTCAGAACCTCAAATTTCAAATCCCTGCATTATCTTCCTCTCCATGGTGTCTTCTTACTAGAAACAAAAACAGAAAAAAAGGGAGGAGGGGGATCTTTTAACTTTCTTTTTTCCTATTTGGAACAAAGTTCCAGTTACTAAAGAAACACTGGTAAATGTGCCAAAATTTAGAAGATGGGCAGACTTTGGTCTTTTAACATAACTAAGAGCTTGAATGGATGGTATACAAATAAATTTTTGAATACCTTGTTCAAACTATTGGATTCAGGCTGATTGAATTGATATGATTATCTTGAATCTAGTTAAAACTTTGAAATATTTCAGTTAACAGAAAACACATTGAGGGGGGTGGATGTGGCTCAAATGGTTGGGCGTCCGTCTGCCATATGGAGGGACCTGGGTTCGATCCCCAGGACCTCCCGGTAAAATTTAAAAAAAAAAAAAAAAATTAGAAAACACATTGAGTCAAGTTTTGGTTCCAGCTACAAGATAAGATATTAGAGATGGAGGACTTACAGACCCTGACTTTAAGGAACTAACAGATTAGTTGAAAACACCACACACATTTGATTAAATAAGCCATTATAGCTCAATGCAAACAGAGTTTGAATAGAAAGAGACATGTTGATTTAGTCTGATTTCATAAAAGTGGAGAGATATACTGAGCTGAATCTCAAAATGAAGGGAAGGCCTAGTTAAACTCAAAAAAAAGGAGAAAAAATAATCCACACAGACAGAGAAGTAAATTCAAGGGATGCAAGGTGTGTGCATTTGAGGAACCTGACAATGGATGGTCAATGGTTCTCTTCCTAAAGAGTCATATAAAATTATATTGGTTCTTACTCTCTGTATTAGTCAGCCAAAGGATGCTGATGCAAAATACCAATAATTGGTTGGTCTTTATAAAGGGTATTTATTTGGGGTAGAAGCTTACAGTTACCAGGCCATCATGCAAAAGTTTCTTCCTTCACCAAAGTCTATTGCCATGTGCTGGAGCAAGACAGCTGCCAACATTTGCCAGGGTTCAGGCTTCTTGAGTTCCTCCCTTCCCGGGGTTATGTTTCTCTCTGGCTCAGCTCCTCTGTTTCCTCTACAAGATCAGCTATAGACTATGAGGGTCTCTAGGCTTTGCCTTGCTCCACAAGGCCGGCTGTGAACTGTCGTCTCTTTTCCCGGGGCCTTCTCTCCTTCCTCACAAGAACTCCAACATCAAAAATTCCAATTCAAAACTACTCCAACTCTGTCTTTTGCCATGTCTTTTTATCTTTGAGACCCCACCCACCAATGGGTGGAGCTCAACGTCCTACTGACGTGGCCCAGTGAACACCCTAATCATAACTTAATCATGCCCAGATGAACAGACCAGTTTACAAGCATAATCCAATATCTATTTTTGGAATTCATAACTATATCAAATTTCCAAACTGCTACACACTCATTCAATGAATATTTGGTATTCACCACATACCTGCAATGCACACTGCACTAGCCTTTGCAAGTCTCTTAGGAGTACAGGGCAAAATTCAAATCCTCTAGAAATCACACATGATAAATAAATGGGAGAACTCTATCCCTACACAACACCTGACAAAGGAATTGCCATGCAGCATCTAAAATCAATGCAGCATTTGAAGAGGGAGAGAACCACATGCATTAGCAGTGGTTTTCATCTCTCAGTGGTTACTAATGTGATGGATTATGAGAGGGAGAGACGCCTGGAGATCCATGGGAAGCACTCAGTGCCAGAGAAGCAGAGCCAGAAGACTTTTAGCAAAGGCAGAGACCCATGGTATTGAACAAGCTTCGTGGATTCAGATTTTTCACATGCTCTGACCTGAGGCAGGGTTGAGATGTGCTCCTGTGACCAAAAAAAAAAAAAAAAAAAAGATTATTCCATTTCCTTGTCACTGTATTGCTGCTGTATTCAATGAGGAAAGTGCTAGCACAGGAGCTAGGAAATACATGGCTAAAGAAGAGATAGAGCTCTCTATATATCTAACGGCCTGAGCAGCTGTTTGATGTATAGTGTGGAAGCCACATGGCTCTGTAAAGAGTATGAACTCAGGAATCAGGTGTGAACTCCCAGGTTCAATTCCTGCCTCTGCCCCTTACTTAGCCTGAGTTTCCTTCTCTGTTAAATGGGGATGATAACTGTGCCTCTCACATACTTCTTTTTTTTTTTTTTTTGATGGTTTTCCCATTATCTTCTTTTTTTTTTTTTTTTATTATGGGTAAAAATCAAAATTCTCACAATACATACAAACATTTGCAAAATGATAAATAAATATATATGCATATATGTGTATTTGCTTACAAAAATGTTGTTTATATACATATATTTTAAGAGGTGCTTAGATTACCCAAAATATTACATGGAACCCACTGGGATTCCCATGTTGCCCACCTCCCACACCTCCCACCACATCCCACACAAACATCTCCCACAGTGTGGCCCACCACCCTCAATGAACTTACACATCCTGAATATACATGAAAGATATACAAAATCATTCAAAGGATCGGGGGATGGGGCATGGTCACGATGGGTGGATAATCACACAATAAATGAGGGAATCTGAATTCCTAGCCTGGAGAGCTCTGCCACAGTCTCCAAGGGAGCACTAATAGTCCTCTGAGTGTAGGGACAGTGCCTGTCAAAATAGAATGACCCACTGATGTGTTTTTTTTTATTGATGACTACCCTTGTGAGTCTCACATACTTCTGATATGACATTGTAATGATACATGCCAGTGAAGTACTTGGTAGAGTGCCTGGCACATAATAAGTATTTGATCAATGTTAGGTCTTCTCTTGCCACTCTCCCGTCTTTTCCTCTCCTCCTTCTCATCTGATCCTTGTCCTTTTACTCCACCTCTATCACCAAAATACATTGGAGTTAGTTCATTTGTAAAGCTACCTTTATGGAAAAGGAGAAAGGAATAATGTACACAAAGTTCGGTGAGATTCCAAGTTGGGGGGAGGGGGGAGGAGAAAGATTGTTGTAAGACTTGTTCCCTATAGCAAAACTCATTTTTTCCTTCTTTCCCCTAATATTTATTAAGCCACTTTTATGTCCAGAACCTGTGATAAAGCTTTAATGCACAAAGATGAATCTGTCACAGTCTGCCTTCAAGGGCTAGGACTAAGAAAATGGGGCTTTTCAATACACTGGGATGAATGTATGAGCTACAAGGTGATATGTATGATGAGAAAACATAAGGAAGGGGCATGAGTAATTTGGGGGCTGCCAGGGAAGGAAATGGAAAATCATCAGAGCTGTGGTAGATTTTAGCCAGAAGAATAGCTGGAAAGGGGGGTAGGTGAGTTGTTGGACTGGATTTTAGGTAATTGGTTAGGCAAAGATCAACAGAAAAGAGAAGATAAGTTGCTCTTTTCAGGATGGTAGCCATTTAATATGGCTGCTGATTAGAGAGGGCCAAGAAAGGAGTGGCCAGAAGGCAAAGCAGTGACCATCTCAGGAAGGTCTTATGAGATAGTTGTAAGAGCTTGGTTTTTATACTGGTTGCTTTAGAATACACATGGAAGGTTAAATAAAGACGTGACAGGATCAAGTTTGCTTTTTAGATAAATCACTTTTGGGTGCTCTGTGGAGAAGGGAAAGAAGGGGAACTATGCAGGCAAAGTTTTTAAATGATTCAGATGAAAGAGGAGTGGACCATGCTTGGGAAGGGGTAGTAGGTGAGACCAGGTGAACTGTGTGGATTCAAGAGAAATTTAGGAGGTGAGGTCAAAGTTTTCAAAAACTTGTAGAACAGAGGAATTGGAAAGAATGAAGGTTGACAGATAACACAAAGTATATGCATGTGTTTCTAAGACAAATTTAGAGAGCAAGAAACCGTGTTTCACTGGGGAACCATGAATAAGGAGAGTTATTAAAATTAGAGTGTTGAGAAAGTGAATCCATTTTTCAGGGTATATGATCTCATGATGGGAACAATGCTTATAAAACAAGATTGTCCCAGAATATCTAGAATATCATGAATAGAAATTTTGGGGTGTTTATATAGGGCTTAATATCATTCCCCTTTCCCATCCATTTCTGTGTACTTCTGCAAGAAGACCGGGCTATATCAAGTTTTTATTTGTTTTAACAAAATTGGTGGTGGTCTCAATGTTTCAAATGATCCTTATAAATATCTAGAAATTTCTCCAAATTAAACTTTGCTTTAGTTAATCAATCTTGAATACGCCTTACTTTAATTCAAATTAACTCTAAATGAATAGCAATTCTTAAAATAATTTGCAATATCAGGAGCCTTGAACTTTGAAATCACAAGGTTAGATTTTCCTCTTACTTATTTGCAAAACGCAATCAAAATTTCTCTGAAAAGTGGAATTTGGGGTATTTGGAAATGCTTTGCTCAGGTCTTTTATCATATTATTTAAGTGTGACTGGATAATACTTCTTTTGATTTCAGGAAAAAAAAATAACTCTGATCTTGCACTCTTCATGGCCCATAAAACTTCTGCACACAGAATAAAGGAAACAGTCATTCATCAAGCTACCTAGGGGAAGGGGAAGAAATTGCCAAATTACTTCTCCAGTCTCTGTTAACACTGATTATCCAAACCATGAGCTATAAACTGTGTTGCTATTGCATTCAGAGGTCATTTTTATGTAATGACTTCTAAATATTTGAAAAATAAACTGTAATCCATGGACTCTGTAGAGGAAAGAGAAAAGAAAAATTAATGCAAATAGTATTTGCTAAAATAAGTGCATGGATTTCTCTGATAGCAATGCCCTATGTATCCTTATCTAAAGCCCCTTAGTTCTGCCCTAGATTTTCCCAAAGTGCACTCAACAAACAACCCCTTAAGGTCCTATTATGTACAACACAGCAAAGGAATATAGGATTGAATGATAAGGTCCTTTTAGGATTAAAAAAAATTACTAATGCTAAACATAATGGGAAGAGATGCCATGGCAGTGCTTTTTGGAATTTAACAATTGAGAAAACTGTATGTGAAAATACATAGCACAATGCCTGATATCTAATATTAATAATGGTAATAATGGTAATAATTATTATAATAGCAAAGTATATTGAGTAATTAGTATATTATAAGCCCTTGACCAATTGCTTTATAAACTTATTTTTTTAATTCTTAAAATGAGCAGTGAGACATATAATATTTTCCAAATTTATAAATGAGAACTCTGAAATTTAGAGTTTAAGTAGTTTGTCCCAAGCCATATAACTGATGAATAATGGTCAGGATTTTTTAGCTCACATCCAATGACTCAAATGCTATTGGCTCTTAAATATTATGCTAGATTTCTATATTTGTAAGGTACAGTACATACATGGATATTTTTCTTTAACTTTCACCTAAAAAATGGAAAAGGTTTTTTTGAGTATATTTTCCCCAAAGGCAAAGGAGTGAGAATGAATAGAGTAAATGCAGTGATTTACTCTGTCGCCTAACAGGTTTCATAATGCACACAGAAAACTAAAACAAGAATGTAAGCCTTCATTAAATGGTCTATGTGTATTAGTGTCAGCTTGGTGAGTTGTGCTTTATTACATAGACATACTCTAAATATTTTTACAAATATTTTCTCATTCTTTCAAATTCTAAGGCCTGAGTATCACTTGACATATACTATTTATAGACATGTGCTAGATTAAACACACACGCAAGCACAATGTCACAATGCCTGGATCCACTAGGGCTAGTGAATGCCCTAAACTGTTTTCTTTAACATACAGTTGCATTTGGCAATCAGACCCTTATTAGTCAGCCAAAGGGGTGCTGATGCAAAATACCAGAAATCGGTTGGTCTTTACAAAGTGTATTTATTTGGGGTAGAAGTCCACAGTTACCAGGCCATAAAGTGAAAGTTTCTTCCCTCACCAAAGTCCATTGCCACATGTTGGAGCAAGACAGCTGCCAACGTTTGCCAGGGTTCAGGCTTCTTGGGTTCCTCTCTTCCCGGGGCTGCGTTTCTCTCTGGGCTCGGCTCCTCTGTTTCCTCCACAAGATCAGCTGTAGACTATGAGGCTCTCTAGGCTTTGCTTCTCTCCACAAGGCCAGCTGTGAACTCTCAGGCAAATGGCTCGTCTCTATCCCAAGGCCTTCTCTCCTTCCTTACCAGAACTCCAACCTCAAAACTGCTTCAACTCTGTTCTTTGCCTTGCCTTTTATATTTGATTCCCGCCCCACCAAGGGGTGGGGCACAACGCCCTACTGACGTGGCCAAGTTAACACCATAATCATAGCTTAATCGTGCCCAGGTTAGCAGACCAGTTTACAAGCATGATCCAATATCTATTTTTGGAATTCATAATTACATCAAACTGCCAAACTGCTACAGACCCCTAGTAACTATTTGCCAATAAAATGAAGAAAGTTTATGAAACATCATCAAAGCATTGTCCAATGATGTTGTCCACTCAAGCCCGTAGGAAAATCAGTTGTTTAATACTACTGCACCTACTCTCCTTAGAGAAATGTCCATCCAGGCTCTGAGAGTGTAGTCAACTATTATAGCCCAAGACAAAATTATTCATACATGCATTCATTTTATTCATCCAACAAACATTGATTGGGCCTCTTCCATGTTCCCTGTAGTTTTCTTGGCTCTGGCACACAGATAGTGGTGTGCTGGTAAATGTTTAACAACCAGATCCCCAGGAAAAATATATAAAAGCCCTGATTTGTAGCTTTTTGCTGATTTTTGTAATGCAAATACCCCTACCATGACCGATTTTAAGCTACCAGCATGACATCAACCAGCTCACGAAACTCCTGAAAATTTAACAATTTATTCTCATGAGCTAGAAGCATACCATTGACACAACTAAGAACATCACAATCAAGACCTTTCTCTGGTGGAATTCCACCAGAGGAAGAAAATAAGCACACATCTGAATAAATAAACAAGAGAATACCAGATAGAGATGATTTCTATGACAATGGTAGGATGGAAAGAACCGAATGTTGAAAGGAGGAACTAGTTCTAATTTAATCAGAAAAGGCCTTTAAAAACAGGACTCTTAAAATTAATTTGGGAAAATATATAATACAATAAAATTAATTTGGAAGGATAGAAAGTCTATCGTTCTGAAAATAACATTGTAGTATATTTTCAGAAAGAGAAACAGCCACTTTAGGACTCCTATGGCACATCCTGGTATATGCAAAAAAAAAAGAAACACTAGTTTGACTGAGTGGAGATTTTACTGTCATCTTCCAAGAGTACCTAGAAGCTTCACTGTTGTTCTGTGGTTATTTATGCCCATGTCCCTTCTCTCCTTCACAAACAGGAGTTCTTTGAAAGCATGGTTCAGCTTTGATTCAAGTGAGTTTAATCCCCTTGTCTAGCAAAACACTTGGCAAATATTTCCTGGAAAATGAAATGTAGCACGTTCCTACATTTGATATGCATATCACTGGGACCCAAGGTGGTGTTTGGTGCTTCCTAAGCAGAAATCACTTTTTAAAAAATGAATTGCACAGTGAAAATTTTAGTCTTTCATTGCTGCTATTGTTTTTATTTCTCCATCAATTGTCCAAGGAAAAAGTCTTAATATGTTGCTAACAGATCTTTAACTGCTTAAATATTTTCTAATCTTACATGTTAAAGAGAAGATAAATTTTAGGCTCAACTTCCCAAGCAAGTTAAAGGAGGGAAAACTTTGGTCTCAGATTCCTAAGCAAATAGTCTTGTCTGTGTATAACAATAGTTGTGTTTTTTTTTCTGCCCTTTTGATGAATTTATGGTTCTATAGTTCTGTTTCTGTTTAAGTTTTACTTTTTTTTTTTTTTTTTTTTTTTTTTTTTATGCCATACAATTCCATCAGGGATTCTATACATTTTGTTTTAAGAAGAAAGATATTGATGTATAGCATTTCTGTTTGTGTAAAGGAAATCCTATTTGGAATTCTGAATTTACATGTTTTCTGGAATAAAGATGTTTCCTTTTCCTTTTGTTTTGCATGCATGAAAGTGACTTATTAAGTCTGTGGAAAAGCATAGTAAAGCATTCTCCATTTTAATTTTTTTCCCTTTAGCTGGCAGCTCTTCTCACTGATGCTCCATGGCACCTACAACAGTCTGGTCCCCAATCATGGAGATGCCCATTATACCCAAAGGAAAATGTGCTCCCGGTGTTGGGGGCGGAGGAAGTCGGGGGTAGGGACGCAGGAGTGACTGCATTCTAAACCAATGCTATGACAACTTGTATTTTATTTATCATGTTGATTTAATTTCATTTTATTTGAAAGCCTTTCAAACATAATCATGATCCAATATAAAGAAAAATAATTTTTAAAAATTGTGCAGGTAGATGTAGGAAAAAGTCACTAGTTGGTATGTGAATGACTGAGGTTTAGGAAACTGTCAGAAAGATTAGATCATCATTCATTGGATGTTGAGGGCAATAAAAGTATATGATTTGAAAATGACTTTTAAATTCATTTCTGGAGAGGCCCATGTTTTGACTTCTAAAGTCAAACTCTTCAATTTACAGATGAAGAAAAGAGTTTAAATTAATGAAATGGTTTGGCTAAGGTAGTATATGGAAATTAGCTCTGGTGCCAGGATTCAAAACAAAATTTTTCATTTCCTGATTTAGTTCCCTTCTTACCTCATTAAATTTACCTTCCAAAAATACTTTCACTTTTCCCTTCATTTCCCTGTGTCTTAAAATTAGACTGTTATATCCATTGACAAATCAAGTTAATTCAGATCAGTAAATCAACTTTTGGACTGAATTAAAGAAGAGCAGCAACTCATAGTAACTTGGTTTTTTGAAACACCCACAAAGAATTTGTTTTCCCATCTTTGATTTGGAGAATCTTTAATCATTATTGAGAATTAATTCCCAATCGTTTCTACCCTGGAATGCATTATCTAAAGTTGTTCATGTGAGAAGCAGGCAAATGGGAAATCAGTGCCTGCTTTTTGAAGTAGCTGGTCTTGTGGCTCAAAATGGAGCACGTTTTAAAACTGTTCTGCCTTTTATTTTGCTTTGTGGTTTTTGACCAGGATACATGGGCAATCATGCAGATTTCTCTTTGTTTCCGATCTTTTGCTCTTCTGGTGAAAGATAACACTGGGCTAGCATGCTGGACTCTCAAAGTGAGCTATACTTTTTCTGTATAGTCCATATTTTATATCATACCATCCCCAATATATTATTTAAATTGGGGAAAAAATCCACCCATGTGATGCAACAAAAGGAGAGAAACTTAAATTTGTTGATAGTTTCCCCCCCCCTCCTTTATAATAAACTAAGTGGACAAAATATAAGATCAGAATTCTAATTTTCATTCTTCCACTCCTTAAATTTGAGATCTTGTCTATTTCCTTTCTTGTCTTTGTGCTTCAGTATTTTCACATCTACAATGGATAGAGGAATATCTGTCACAAATAATATTTCAGGGATTTTGAATGGTTCAAATTAGAAAAAGTTAAAAAAATTAAACTGAAAGTATCACAAAGTAGACATTATTATTTTCAGCTAAATGTCACCATAAGAAAGCAAAGCTTTAACCAGAAGTAGACATGGTAAAATGATTCTATAGCCAAACTGTACTCCCTCTTACTACCTTAGCACATAGTGCCAGAGACAGCAGCAATACAAGAAATAGTGTTCGTAGTAGTACAGAACTAGTCACTACAGCACCTAACATTTATTGAATGTCATTAACACAATTTATTATTAACTATCACTTTTGATAATCATGGATCTGCTACTTATTAGCAGAGACATGTTGGGCAACTGCACAAGGTTGACAAGAATATTTAATTAGTTAATACATGCAAATAGAACAGTGTTTGCCACATAGGATGCAATCAATACACGTTAATTAATTAATAAGCTGAAATAGCATTTCTACTAATTTTTCTAAAATATCTCATGTCATCTTCACAATGATATTCTTTGATACATATCATCTCATTTCCTTAACTAAATTGTTAAAAAGCAAAAGTGGTGGAACTGGGGTTCAAACTCAACTGGCTGAGCATCGGACTTAAGGACTAAATCCTTGAGCTCTTCCAGCTGCATGGACCACAAGACCTATTCTCCTTGGCCCTAAGTCCACAAGGGTGATGGAGCCCCACCAAACTCTTCATATGTCTCATTAGTGAACTTGATGCCACTTATTTGAGAGCTGTGGGCCAATACAATAAACATATTTTTATGTCAACAATCTCCTAATGCAGCAATACTTACCCTTTTTTGTTCCACAGATCCCCTTTGCCAATCAGGTGAAAATCATGAACCTCTTCGCAGAATGCAGTAACAGACAGTTTTATGACACTCAGTTAGCGCCGGGTCCAACAACTACCGTAATTTTGAAGTTTGGATGAGTGTAAGCAGTTTTTCAAAATATGCAACAACTGTAATGTGACATGAAATGAATACTATTGTAATTTATTGCATACATTCATAAATGGAGGAAATGATAGATTTCAGTTAAAGGTCAGAAAAAATAAAGAAAATAAGTTGATTATTTTCAATTAAACTCACAGACCCCTGAAATCTTTCCACGGACCGGGGTCTGTGGACCCCTGGTTAAGAACCCCTGCCCTAATGGAAAGCTTCTGAAGCCGACCCCATAGTTAATTTAAAGATCTGCATGGTGAAAGGGGCTCTTGGAAGTCACATCATTTACAATAAGCATCATGCCAGAGGGCATATTTCTGCATGAATTCCCTCAATGACTGGAGTCTGTAGGCTTCGTTCTGTTTTTCAAGTTCTTGCAGGATGAGCTTTGTAGTTATACAGTTATATAGTTATACAGTTTGCTGCTTTCTCCCATGAATGGAAAAAAAAAACATGATTTCAATTGTTGGCTTTGTAAGCTATAATTATGTAATTGGAAACAGCTGTGCACAACAAGCAATACCATTCAAAGTAGTTTAATTAATACATCTTCATTGACAAATTCCACTCACAATACTGATATTCTTTTGCGTGATTCTACAGTCAAAAAGAGAGTTTCTTAGCCTTGGCCTTTTCTAGATTATCTTCTCAACATTTACTTTCCTAAAGAAATCTGAAAGATATTTTGAGGATGACGTCACTTGATCCCCCAACTCTTTTTCTGAGTTCTTGCTGCAATCCCTCTCTTCCCTCAAAGTTGCAGGCCAATAAATTCTAGCTTCAAGATTTGGTTTAGTTGGGTAGTGGTGGCTGTGGTATGTACCCAGATACCTCCCTTCAGGACTGAGGTACTTCTCCTCCCCGGTGCTGGGGATGTTGATGCCGCTCCTTAAATTACCCTTAGCTGAAGAAAGACTCCTAGCTCAAAGTCATGGCCTCTTCCTAGGGGCAGCCTGGACCCAACAACTGGCCATGGTGGGGGCATAATGGTCCTTCATGTTTGCTTTAACTCAGGCCAACTCTGAAGGGCCATCCCCTCTGTAGGACTGGTTCGAGTCTTTGTTGTAACTCACAGCTCAACTCTTCCCTCTTCTCAATCTTTCTGCCTTTACTCCCCCATAGAGGTACATCCTGAGGATGCTTCCCAATACATTTCTTGCTGGAAATCTCCCACTTGACATCTGTTTCCTGGAAAATCTAGCTTAAAATATATTCCAATTTCCGAGCCACTCTACATATTTTGGACATATTTTTACATTACATCCTCTCCCTTGCACAGACACTTGATACTTTTGTAATTTTTGGAACCCTGATGCTGATCCAGTCTCAATTTCTTGTTTATTTTTCCATTCTACTTTAAAATCTGCCTTTTTATTCTCATGAATTCTTGTTGACCCAACTTAGTGAATTTTATTGTTTGAGTGAGAAAACTCTTCTTCCAAATCCAACCTATTAGTTTACATCAAAACTGAACAATTGTTTCATTAATGAAGCTGTTTCACTCTATCCATACTTCAAAACACACACACACACACACATACACTTTCCTACCGAAAAGGGGATGGGAGTTCAGACATAATTCATTTAATATAAATCTTATCAACTGGATCTTTCAAAGAAATTGACGTGTCAGTTATTAGAAAATAAAACAATAAAAAACAGCAGGGAGGGGGGCCAAGATGGCGTTGGTGTAGGAGGGCGCACACTGCAAGCTCCCAGAGCAAGGCGGATTGTGGACGGGGTCCTGCCCGGGGGTCTGTGCTGTGCACGCGTGGAGTGAGAACCTTGGGACATCTATCTGCGCGGATCGGCGGCGTGGACCGAAGGGTGGAGATTCGTGAGTTTTGAGGCTGCCGGTGGAGGTTGGCACAGGCGGCTAAGCCCCACGGTTAGGGAAAAAAAAAGTAAAACGGCCATTTGGAGCCATGGGCGGGGCGAAAAAGTTTTATTTTCTGGGGATCTGGCTGCCTGGCACCCCTTGGACCTTGTGTGAACAGAGCAAATGAGCTAATCAGCACCCGGTGAACCGGAGGGGGGATTTTGGTCGGGGAAACGCAGCTGATATCCCTAGCTACCCAGGGATAAGAACCGGGCCGCTGTGGAGCCAGGAGGAAGGGACACTTCCCAAAAAAGGGAGGGTTCAGTTGGAAGACAGGGAAGAGTATTTTATATTTTTAGACATTGATGTGGCTGCCTGCAGCGCCCCATAGCTTTGGGGAGCAGATAAGCCAACCTGAAGCAGCATTAGACTGAGAGCAGACACGAATCTGCACACAAACTGATTTACTGAGCAGCCCGGTGACGCTGGAGCTCGGCACCAGAAGGGGCGGAATCCGCCCTCTTTAGCACTCCTCACTGACTAACATCAGAGCTTCAGCTAACCTGGGGAGTCCGGAAAGTGGGACGTGCTTGATTAATTTCCACGGGCCCAGCTAGGGTCCCTTCCGTAAGGGGGTTGGTCTAGAGGAGGAATTATTTTGGGTCCTGCATTTGGCTAAAAAAAAAAAAAAAAAAAAAAAAGTGAGGTCACCTCAACAAATGAAAAATAAATTCTTTTTAATTTAGTTTAATAGCTAAAAGCTGCTTCAGGACCTTCATATAGAACCCTGTGGGGAAATTGATTGATAAACACAAGTAGGCAGGAAGGATCCACGTGGACCCTAGGGGAATCATTGACCCCCCTTAGCTCTGTTTGACTGCTTGCCTGTGTGGATCTTTGGTTTCTCTCTGTTACTTTCTGGTCTATTGCTATTATTCCCGTTTTCCTCCCCCGTTCCTTTTTCCTTCTATTTTTTTTTTTTTAAATAGGTGCCGCTTCTTTGCTGGGCTTCTTATTCAATAATTTCCCACTCGCTGTATATATTGATTCTGTATTACAAACTATCGCTTATCCTTCCTGCATCTTTCTGCCTTCTGTTTTCTGTTGTGGCTCTTAGAGACAACATTTTTTCATAGGCCCACAAATTAAGGGTGTCAATTTCTATCCCATCTATTTTGTTTTCTTCTTCTTCTTTTTTCTTTTTTTTTTTTTATTAGTTTTAACTTTTGTCCTTTCAGACCTTTCTCTACTATTTCTCTCCCTCCTCATAATTCTAGCCTTCTAAATCACTATATATATATATATATTCCTCCATTTGTTTTCCCAGTCCATTGTAGGAACTCCATATTTTTTCCTAGTACTCTACACTGCCTACACAAGTTAAATATTCATCTCATTAAGTCTCCTTTTGCCCCTCTTCTAACTTTTATCAATATTTCTACTAACCTTCTGCCTTCCTTACATCTTTTGATTCCTCTGGCCCTAACCTTTTGCCTTCAAGGGAACATAGAAAGAAGCAAGGAAATAAAATAAGAAGAAAAACTGCCAAACAGAAAACTTAACTCACATGCAGAACCAACAGCTAAATAAAATTCTAGAGCATAGAGAAAAGCTAATCAACTGAACAAACCCATCAAGATAATATGATGACCAGAGGGCAACAGAAAAATACAAATGACTCTGAGAAACTGGAAAACATGGACCAGTCCAATGCACAAAATAAAAACCAGGAAGCAATGCAGTGCATCGAAAAACTAATCAAAGCTACCCAAACAAATATCATGAACCAACTTAAAGAATTGAAGGAAGGGATTAAGGATATAAAGAAGACACTGGGAAAACATACTGAAGAAATAGCTAACACACCTAAAAAGGTAATGGATATGATGGCAAACAAAGACACAAGTCAAGAAATGAAAAAGACGCTGGACTCACATGGCAGCAGAATTGAACAGGCAGAGGAAAGAATTAGTGATATAGAAGACAATACAGTTGAAATCAAAGAGATTGTAGAAAAGATAGACAAAAAGATAGAAAAAATCCAGTATGGTCTCAGGGAATTAACCAATAATGCAAGACACAAAACCATATGCATTATGGGCATCCCAGAAGGAGAAGAGAAGGGAAAGGGAACAGAAGGAGTGTTGAAGGAAGTTATGGCTGAAAACTTCCCAACTCTATTGAGAGAGATGGATGTGCAGATCCAGGAAGCACAGCGCACCCCAAATAGTATAAATCCCAACAGGCCAACTCCAAGACATATACTTGTCAAACTGTCCAATGCTCAAGACAAAGAGAAAATACTCAAGGCAGCAAGAGAAAAGAGAACCATCACATACAAGGGAAGCACAATAAGATTAAGTGCTGATTTCTCAGCTGAAACCATGGAGGCAAGAAGACAGTGGTATGACATAGTCAAAACACTAAAAGAAAAAAACTTCCAGCCACGAATTCTCTATCCAGCAAAATTGGCATTCAAAAATGATGGAGAGTTCAAAATATTCACAGATAAACAGCAATTAAGAGAGTATGTCAAGAAGAAACCAGCACTTCAAGAAATACTAAAGGAATCTCTACAAATTGAAAGGAAAAAACAAAGGAGAGAGAGTTGGAGGAGAGTTTAAAAACAACTGAAAACTCAAAAAGAGAAACAAAACAACATATGACATACATTAACCCAAAGAAAAAATGACTGAAGTAAGAAATTCGTTACGAGTAATAACACTGAATGTTAATGGATTAAATTCACCAATCAAAAGACACAGATTGGCAGAATGGATAAGAAAATATGATCCATCTATATGCTGTCTACAAGAAACCCACCTTCGGCCCAGGGATTCAAGGAGGCTGAAAGTGAATGGCTGGAAAACCATTTTACAAGCTAACAATAGCCAAAAAAGGGCAGGAGTAGCTATTCTAATATCAGACAAAATAGACTTTAAATGCAAAACTATTGTAAGAGACAAAGATGGACACTACATATTAGTAAAAAGAGTAATCTCTCAAGAAGAGAGAACAATCATCAACATTTACACACCTAATCGAGGTGCCTCAAAATACGTGTGGCAAACTCTGGAAAAACTAAGAGGAGAAATAAATTCCTCTATAATTATAGCAGGGGACTTCAACACACCACTATCATCATTAGACAGAACATCTAGGCAGAGAATCAATAAAGAAACTAAGGCACTCAACAATACATTAGAAGATTTGGACTTAATAGACATATACAGAACACTACACCGAAATACAGCGGGATTTATATTCTTCTCCAGTGCACAAGGAACATACTCCAAAATAGACCACATGCTAGGCCCCAAAACAACACTCAATGAATTCAGAAAGATTGAGATTATACAAAGTAATTTCTCTGACCACAACGGAATGAAGTTGGAAATCAATAAGGGCCAGAGAAACAGGTTAGGCACAAGGATATGGAAGTTAAACAACACACTCTTAGACAAACAGTGGGTCAAAGAGGAAATTTCAAAAGAAATCAGTAACTACCTTGAAACTAATGAAAACAACAACACAAGATATCAAAACCTATGGGATGCAGCGAAAGCAGTCCTGAGAGGGAAGTTCATAGCCATAAATTCATATATTAAAAAAGAAGAAAGAGCTAAAATTGAAGACCTAACTACACACTTGGAGGAATTGGAAAAACAACAACAAACTAAACCTAAAGGAAGTAGAAAACAGGAAATAACCAAGATTAGAGCAGAACTAAATGAAATAGAGAATAAGAAAGCACTGGAAACAATAAACAAAACCAAAAGCTGGTTCTTCGAGAATATCAACAAAATTGACAAACCCTTAGCCAGACTAACAAAGAAAAAGAGAGAACAGATGCAAATACATAAAATAAGGAATGAGCAAGGTGATATCACTACTGACCCCACAGAAATAAAGAGTATCATAAGAGGATACTTTGAAAAATTATATGCCAAAAAGAATGACAATTTAGAGGAAATGGACAAGTTTCTAGAAACCCACAAACAGCCGACATTGATGAAAGAAGAAATAGATGAACTCAACAGCCCAATTACAAGTAAAGAGATAGACTCAGTCATTAAAAACCTCCCAACTAAGAAGAGTCCAGGACCAGATGGCTTCACAGCTGAATTCTACCAAACATTCCGGAAAGAGCTAACACCAATTCTACTTAAGCTCTTCCAAAAAATAGAAGTAGAAGGAATACTACCTAACTCATTCTATGATGCCAACATTACCCTAATACCAAAACCAAATAAAGATACCACAAGAAAGGAAAATTACAGACCAATTTCTCTAATGAACCTAGATGCTAAAATCCTTAACAAAATACTTGCTAATCGCATTCAACAACATATCAAAAGGATTATACATCATGACCAAGTGGGTTTCATCCCAGGTATGCAAGGATGGTTCAATATAAGAAAATCAATCAATGTAATACACCACATAAACAAACTGAAAGAAAAAAATCACATGATCATCTCTATAGATGCAGAAAAAGCATTCGACAAAATACAGCACTCTTTCCTCATAAAAACACTACAAAAGATAGGAATAGATGGAAACTTTCTGAAAATGATAAAGGGTATATATGAAAAACCCAAAGCTAACATCATTTTCAACGGTGAAATCCTAAAAGCCTTCCCTCTGAGATCGGGAACAAGACAAGGATGCCCACTATCACCACTCCTATTTAACATTGCCTTAGAAGTACTTGCACGAGCACTGAGACAAGAAAAGGACATAAAAGGCATCCAGATTGGAAAAGAAGAAGTAAAAATTTCATTATTTGCAGATGACATGATCCTATACATAGAAAGCCCTGAGAAATCGACAACAAGGCTTCTAGAACTTATAAAGGAGTTCAGTAATGTTGCAGGCTATAAGATCAATGCTCAAAAATCAGTAGCATTTCT
>JAKSZT010054017.1:9636097-9677204 GCA_026826555.1 Tolypeutes matacus | reverse complement strand
AGCAGGTACCATTTATTAAGCCTTTACTATATTCTAGGCTTCGTGGTAAGTGTCTCTCATGTATTAATTTATTCCTCGCGACTATTCAAAGAAGTATGTACCATTCTTGTCCCCATTGTATACATAAAAGACAGCAGTAAGAATGCTCTTAGATGCCATTATTCATCAGAAGAAAAAGAGCATTCAGGATATTTTAACTTTTTAAAAATATGAGGTAATTTAGACATGGTAGCAACAGATTTCCTTATTAGACATTTGTTTCAAAATGCTGTTGAACTATCTTAAATTCTATAAAGAAACATGATTAGCATATACATCTCTGCAAGAAGTTCACAGTATTGAAAACATATGCTTCTGAACAAACATTCGTCAAGTAAGCACTTCTGTTTTTGATCTTTTACAATGCAAACTTTTTAATGGCTGATAATATATCTGCATCATAATCTTTGTCATTAGCTAATACTATAGTTCAAATTCAATTACAATTTTCAATCAACTGTCTGAGGTTAGAATGTTTATTTGAATAGTTGAGAGATGACTATTTTGAAACCCTTGTCAACTCTAGTTCTCTTTTAGAATATTCTCACATAAGGGAAGACTTATTTCACTTTTAAAAAATGACATCAGTATCTGTCTTTCTGAATTTAATGCAAATCTTACATTAACTTTTATATTCCCCATCCTAATAAAGTACCATGCAGATAATAGACTTTAATTTATATGACAAGTAAGATGAGAAAAGTTAAAGAAAAATATATTATCATGAAATAAGGGTCAGGGAAAAAAGAATCAAAATGAATGCAAATCAGATTTTTTTCATGTTAATATTCTAACCTTGGCAGATTTTCATTCATGTAAATTCTCTTCACCCTCAGAGATAGCTTTTTATTCAGTGATGACTTGGGAGTATCTGATTTGGGCATTGTGATTAACATCTCATTTCGTATCTGACAAGAGTGGCACAAAGTCACAATTCAAGTGATGATGATGACAAAACTAACTAATATCATTGTATTCTGTTTTACTTCAAAGCTTTTAAAGATGTTTCTGATCTACCCTCTGATGGTGCATGTCCAAGGCAATCATATATTGTGAATTTCTTGGGACAACTCTGATTCTAAATATTCTTTTGTTTTGCTCTTGTGTTAGTGATACTCCATGAATCAGATTGTGATTGCCTAAACTCCAGAAGTTATGTACAATCCATACCTAACCTGAATGCTGAATGAAAAAGGAAATCAAGAAAAATAAAAAAGCTTCTTTTAGAATAAAAATGTAGGGAAACGGATGTGGCTCAAGAGGTTCGGCATCCGTCTACCATATGGAGAGACCAAGGTTTGATCCCTGGTACCTCCCGGTAAAAAAAATAATAATAATAAAATAAAATAGAATAAAAATGTAGAAATTGCCCAAGATTCAAATCTATAGGTGATCTCATACTGAGATTCACCTGCAACAAAGTGTGGTCAAAAGCTCATAGAACAAAAACACATGTCCTTCACAATTTTCAAAAGTAGGGAACATTTTAAAAGGTTACAGGCACATTCCATAATTCTAAAAGTTTGTACACTAAACAGTATATGGCAAAGGTTGATTTCCACAGACTAAAATGTATGAGTATGTCTTTACCCAAAGACATTGAGAAAGAGCTGTGAGATAAATTTAATGCTGTTGCTCAACCACAGGCATGTTAAACTAAGAGAAATATTAAACACAGGTGATACTTGTGATAATTGACAAAACTGTAAGACATACATAGTTTCTGAGACCAGTGTATATCCATGATTTGAGATAAATGTGAATGAAGTTATTATATCTAGATATTATTTCTACCTAAGTAATATGCACTAGCTTTGAGATCAGCAAACATAATAATTGAGATCAGATGGGTAAACGTTAGATCCTTAAATAGCTATCCACATTTTTGTTCTATTGTATATATTGTGGAGGGTAATTGTATGTTATGAAAGTGGAATCAAATGTAACCATCCACAGGTATTTATTAATTTTACATATTTTATTTATCTATGTATTTATGCATCTTGGTATTTATGCCCTGCATTTTTGCAAAATCAATTTGAAATTCATAAACATAAATCCAGAAGCACAATTTTACCATGGAGAGTAAACAAAGGATACATAGCTTTTGGGTGCATTCTTCGTGTCAGGTATAGCCCCAGATGCATATAACAATGGACTGGCTAGCAAAGCATCTACGCACCAAAGTGGAGGGGGGTGGCGGGCAGAATAGAGGATTAACAAAGAAACATGATCAGTTTAGTAATGATGATTGCTACCAAGATGATATAATAATCTACCAAAGACTACAAAGGGTGCCTATTTTTAATAAGGGGTGGTTTTGAAAGAACTCTCCATGGGGGTGACCTTTGATTGAAGGTCCAGCAGGAGGAGCCATTGAAAGACCCAGAGAAAGAGGATTCTAATCAGAAGGACTGAGAAGTAAAAAGGCCCTTAAACCGGCCATCTAATCCTATTCAAAGGAGAGAGGAATGCCCCCTTTGGCTGAAACATGGTAAATGGGAAGGAAATCCGAGAGAGGTGAGATTAGAGAAGTAGACAAATATAAAGTCTTGAGAGCCATTCCTGTTTGTCAAGGTGGGCGCACTAGCACTGTAACGAACAACCTCGATTAACTCCTAATCCTATTAACTACACAACTTTCACTTCCATTCCATTGACAACACCCACATGGACCCAGCCTAACTAAATGTGAAGCCAGACAATCTGGAAAATAAAGTGGATTTTCCACAATGCTGAACTGCTACTGACTCCCATGACCAAGGTGATCCTGAAAGCAGAAGTCCATAGCTATGGCCTGCAGGCCAAATCCAGCTCAAGGACTATTTTTATTCACCTGTGAGCTAAGAACGCTTTTTACAATTTCAAAGGATTTTTAAAAACAATCACACAAAAGAAGATGAAGGAGGAGGCAGAGGAGGAAGAAGAGGAGGAGGAGTTGGGGAAGGAGAAGAAGAGGAGGAGGAGGAGATGACAGGGACTACATAGTCTGCAAAGCCTGAAATATTTACTGCCTGGTCCTTTACAAAAAAAGATTCCAGACCCATACTTTGGAGGAAGTGTAGAAGAAAAACATACAAGTTAGCAAGGGAACTGTGTGAAACCTCTGGGGCCACCAAAGGTTGAACTGCCGTGTGTGTTTGTGTGAAATGTTGGCTTTTGCTTAGGGCAGGAGGCAGCTTTCTTAGCTGTGGGAGGATAAACAGAAAAAGCAATTCCATTCTTATTTTCCTTAATCATTGGCATGGGTCTACATGTACCTACAGCCACATTTTTGGAAACTCAGGCTCTGGTACTGGGGTCCTTAGGAATAAAATCAGGGAGGCCCAGAAGTTTTGTACATGTGAAGAGCTAGGATAAACAGGTAGGGGCTGATTAGTCTCTGACAGTTACTCCCACAGCCCTCACCTTCAAGCCCTAAGGATGGGATATTACCCTGTGAGGTGTAACATTGTGCCACCTCTCCAAGCTGTTTCATGTGCTCAGGCGCTTGGTAGTTATTTGGAGATAAGGGGTAATGGTAGGTTTTTAAAGCTCTCCACCATGGAAGTCTCTCTCCAACAGCCACAAGAAACTACAATATGAAATATATAAGGTTGAACATATACAAGTAACAGAGAATATCAAGTACTTGGTAATAAAGCTAACAAAAATATGCTTAAATCCTTTACAGGTAAAACTATAAAATTTTAGGAGGTGGTATTTCAAAAGATCTAAATAAATGAGAAAAAGTGCTATGTACACAAACAGGAAGATAATATCCTAAAGAGAACTATTTCCCAAAATTAGTCCCATAAATTCAGTGAAACTCCAATCAAAATATCAAGATGATTTCATGATGTTCCTTAACAAGATAATTCTAAAATGAAAATGGAGAAGTAAAGTTATAATGACAACAGGGTTCTTCTGAAGAGGAAGAAGAATCCTGCCATCTACTAAGACTTTACTATGTGTTGGTAAGGAACTTGCATTATTTTGCTTGTTTGTTTCTGATTGTAAAGTGAAGGCATCAGTGGGATTTAAAGAGCCATCTGGCCATCCTGGCTGCTTTGTAGAAGCGGCAAATTTAGAGACAGAGGGATTGACTGAAGTTCCCAGCAATAGATCATGGCAAATTGCAGAGGCAATGGTGAAAAGGGGTCGCATTTGACATATGATTTTCAGTTGGACCTGACAGGATTTACTAATGCATTGGATATGAGATGTAAAGATAATCGAGGAAACAAGGATTAATGGCCAATTTGGGTCTTGCAAACTGAGTGAGTTATGATGCTGTTTTTTGAAACAGAGACGGCTTAGAGGGAGATAGAATTTGTGGAAGGAGTAGTAGTTGTGTTCTGGCCATAGTGAGATTCCTGGTAGATAAGCAAGAGAATAGACCACTAGATATATGTCTGGAACTTAAGGGAGAATTAGGACATAAAGATTTACATTTTAGAGTCAGCAGAAAAAAATGATATTTAAAGACATGCAACTGTATGTGATTTCCCAGAGGGAGTACAGATAGCAAAGGGTAAGGGTAAAGGTAAAGTCAGAGAGGACCCCATCATTTTAAAATGTGATAAATTATTCTACTATCGACTTATTATTATTCTAGCAATGGAATAACTCATCATTGATATAAAGGCAGTGGCCATCAGAGGTTCTGAGGGATGGGAGAGGGAAGAATAAATGTAACATGGGGACATTTTCGGGACATTGGCATGGTCCTGCATGACATTGCAGTGACTGATACAGGCCATTGTATATTTCATCATAACTTACAAAATTGTGCTGGACAGAATGTAAACTGTAATGTAAACTGTAGTCCATGGTTAGTAGCAATGCTTCAATATGGGTTCATCAATTGTGACAAATGTACCACACTAACGAAGGATGTTGTTAATGTGTGAAATTGTGGGAGGGGGAGGGAGTGGGACATAAGAGAATTCCTTATATTTTTTATGTAACATTTATTTAATCTAAAGCTTCTTTAAAAATAAAAAATAATTTTAAAATATATAACAAAATTAAAAATTAAACACAAAATTGGGAAAATATTTTAAATATATATATAAAAAAATAAAAGTCTGATAAAAAAGGAAAAGGTAGTCATCATCAACCCTTCCCAGGGGGTTCCTGCCTCCCCATTTCTTCCCTCATTGATTGTCATGGTAGGAGGAACTGCCAATGGTATCAATCAAAACTTAGGACATACCTGACTCTCTGATTGGGCTTTCTGAGTAGGAGGTGAAGTTCTAGCCTTTTTCTGCCACAACCTGCCACCCTATAATATACGTGTGTCGGGAAAAGTCTGCCTCTAGAAAATCCCAGATGAGAAGGGTGGTAAATAACCAGATTATTAAAAATACAATCCTTAATGTTTCAGAACCAACATTGTCTAATTTCCAGTGCATCAAGATAATTTTACCACGAGGAAAGGCCAATTTACCTAACGTTGATAGAAATGGGTCCATTCTTTCAGTTTTCCCAAAACACTCTCTTAAACATATATATCCTTTTGAGTCTTCACCCAGCTTTAACTCTCCTCTTTGGAGAATAATGATCAGAAACACCCAGATCCATTTTCAATTTAATTTACAATTTCATTATACTTAACAGTTTTAAAAGGGATGATTTGTACTCTCAATTAGCTCTGTCTAAAATATTCTTCTGTCACCAAAATGATTCCTAGAATATTTCATTTTGGTTTAATATACTTTTTAATAGGATCCAAGTCACAGAATGTTAAATGTGTAAACTTCTTAGAAAATGAATTAGCATCATTAAAATAGAATATATATACACTTTAATTGGGTTATCTAACTTCTTTTAAATATATTTCTGTGGAGGATTATATTTAACCTAAAATTTCCTTGTGATTCCTGACTTCTCTTGGCCTTTGTCCTAGGCATCCTTGTATATGACAGGGTCTATCTCTAAATTATTTTAAGACTATATAGGAATACTATAGCAAAGCTACTTTTGTCTTCACTGCAATTGTTCTTTAAACTCTCTGCAATCCTGAAATGGAGTGTTTATCCGTGTTTTTCCGTGTTTTTCATATATTTTCTGAAGTTGTTATACAAATTGCCAGGGTTCTGTGACCTTGGATAAGTCACTTTACTTCGCAGATTATAAGGTACATAAATTTGGAAATGGCCATATCTGCACTTGACAGGAGGACTACAAAATAGTAGAAAGAGACCTCAAAACACATATATATACGTACACACTGTAAGATTAAATTATAGAATTTTTAAATGAAGAATTCAGAAAATCAGGGCGAGTGTGGAGGTCTTGTGGAGCACCCCTAGCGTGGGAGCAGATGCTGCATACCTAATGTCTGTTTCGTCAGGCCCCAATATTTGAACTAGGGTGCTCCCAATGAAACTGACAAACGATGTTGTTTTATCTGATGTTCATTTTCTTGCCACATAACAGTCCTTTGTCAATTGGGACTTTAATCATCACCCAAGAAGCAATTGTACAAGGACCTATCTCGTAGAACAAGTACACAGTCTCCTTGATTATCTAAACAGCACATGTTGGGGGAAGATCAAGCCAATATCCAGGTGTCCCTCAGATACATTTGTGGTGAGACAGAAAGTCCATTTTCTGGAAGACTTTATGTAAAGTGTATATTTGAAGCATCTTTTGCCCTTAAACAACATAGCTCTATTGTTCTGGGAAGTTGACTCAGTGCTATGGTAAAGGAACACAGTGGAAAGGGAATAGCCTTAGGCATAGAACAGAAAGATCAGTATCACATGAGAGGGTTGAGACAAATTGTTAACAATTATTATTGCTGGAAATTATTAATAAAGTCAATAATAATTTGTAACTAAGGGTAAGTTCAGTTGTTATTAACTCAAATCTCCAAGTCCGTTAACATAGCGGAAACTTGAAGCTTGTTTTCATAACAAATGTTCTATGCCTTGTGAAGAAATGTCATAAGTGTATTCGTAACAGTAAACTAGTAAACACTGAGTGACATCCTCGGCTTCATGTAAAAACATAAATTACTGAATAAATAGTGATTGATTTTAATACATATATAAATGATATAAAATAGATACCTATTTAGTAAAGTTAATTAGACTAAAAACTTTCCAGTTTATCACAGTCACAGCTTTAATACTTGAAATAATTTAATTGGTGCATGTTTTTTATTTTAAAAAAGAAGACAAATGAAGACTTTAAAAACTTGACATTGAAAGGACTAATCATTTTATTTATCAAGGAGTGTGAATGTTCAGGAGTTTCATGATGCATTCTGAAGAGATGCTGGTATGGAAAGATCCATTTGTTGTGTGTTTTGTTTAATTTTATTATTAAACTTAATATTGTTCTAACATAATTTTTCTTATCATGGGAGTGTTCAAGAACTTGAGCATATTTTCTAAAAGGTGATATTGGCATGAATAGATTTGTACTTATGTTTTTATTACCTTTTTTTACAAACACTTTGATATTCTAAATTATGTTTGTTTACTATGAAGTTATTCGTTATAAAGAATAGAAAAACAGAAGCAAGAGTACTACATGTGAATTCCCCAGAGAAAATACTGTACATAAATTGGTACATTGTTCAGTAACTTCATTGTTTTCTGTGGGGACTGGTCTATCTGTCTCTCCCTGTCACTCTGTCTTTATCTGGCATTCTGCTGTATTCCCCTCTGATATCTGTCTGTCTATCACTCTGTATATGTCTTATCTACCTGACTGCCTGTCCCTATCTCTATTTCTCTTTCTCTCATTATCCATCTCTTTCTTCTCTTCTTTTCTCCCAAAATGTGTATATGTTGTGTGTGTATGTATAAATAAAATTATAATATACATATTTTAGTAACTTTCATTTTCCACTTAATGATATCTTGTATGCATATTTTAAAATATTATATAAATCATCATTAGAAATTGAACAACTGTAAACATTTTAGAAAAATTATATTTATTATAGATATTAGACACATAGAGAAAGTTGTAGAATATAATGAGCACCTTCAAACACAGAGCTTTAATGCAAATATTTTTCTATTTTTAAAATATTTTTCTATTTTTATTTCAGACATTTTAAATAATCAAATAAAAATATGTAGTCGATCTTTCTGAATAAGCATTGCCTCTTATTGTAATTTTGATAATGGCTTCCCTGATCATCAGTGAAGTTGAGAATTTTTACATATATATAGCTATTTAATTTGTGGTTTGCCGGCTTATATGGTGGAAGGCAAATAATTATAAAAACACACATAAATTAAATTCACCCTCAGTTAAAATTTATTTATGATCTCATGCCAAAGATTTCAATAGCAAGAGCCTTTGAGCTGTTGACACAAATGCTTGAGAGTTCAAAACACAGAACACTGTGTGTAGCAGTTTGGTATTGTTTATGAAATCCAAAAATAGATATTGGATTATGTTTGTAAACAGGTCTGTCAGAGGTTTCACTTTTACTTGGTTAAATTATAATTAGGGCTTTGATTGGGCCATGTCAGTAGGGCGCTGAGTCCCTGCCCACCAGGGGGTGGGAAGTCACAGATAAAAGACATGGCAAAGGACAGAGTTGGGAGTTTTGAGCTGGAGCTGGGGAAGTAAGCACACAGAGGAGCAGAGCAGCTGAGCCTGGAGAGAATCGAGTGCTGGGGAGAAAGACACAGCTGTTCACCTGATAGCCTACAACTGGCCTTGTGGGGAGAGCAGGGCAACTGAGCCCAGAGAGAAATGGAGCCCCAGGAAGAGAGGAACCCAAGAAGCCTGAACTCTTGGCAGACATCGGCAGCCATCTCACCCCAATACGTGGCAATAGACTTTGCTGAGGGAAATAACTTATGCTTTATGGTCTGGTGACTGTAAGCTTCTACCTCAAATAAATACCCTTTATAAAAACCAACAGATTTCTGGTACTTTCATCAGCACCCTTTTGGCTGACTAATACACTGTGTTATAAAAATGGCACTGCTTCTTTATGCAGTGAAGACTGAAAAATATTTCAGTATTCCATATGAAGTCTACAGACAGAAATGAAGACTAAAATAAGGCTAGGGAGCAGATATAGCTCAAGTGGTTGAATACCTGCTTCCTATGTATGAGGTCCTGGGTTAAATCCCCAGTACCTCCTAAAAAAATAATAATAAGGCTGAAAAATATTTACTAGTCATATGAACAAAATCATATTCATTAACCAAATTGTGTTAGAAGGCCTTCTTTGTCAGAATTACATGTATTCTGGATTTTATAAAACTTGACTTGCCTGTTTTTCATTTTGTTTTTATTTATTTTCCTTTTGTTTTTTTGGGCAAGAAATTTTCTTTTGACATGCTGACTTCCAAAAACAAAATAAAAAACAAAAAGACAGTAATGCATTGTTTTATACCTCCTAATATTAAGACCATTTGTTGTGGATTGATATATTTTCCAGTCCATATTTATAATAGGTATTGGAAATTATTTACCAAACAGCACTCACTCATATGTATCCCAATGATTATATTCCACCAGTGAATTATAATTCATTGATTATAAATGACCTATCATATTACTTTGGCATAAGGTACTAATTCTTTCTCAATTCTCTTAACTGTAAACAATTTTCACTAGATCAAAGGGTCTTCCATTGAATGGAAGATTTTTATTTTAATGCAGTTTATCATTTATTTTTACTTTATGTGTGTGCATGTATATGTGTGTATATTTTAAGAAATACTCTGTACAATTAGGTAATACAAATATTCTCACACTTATGTACAGTGATTTTTTTTCATTTTTTTATTAGAGAAGTTGTGAGCTTACAAAACAATCATGCATAATGTGCAGAATTCTTGTACAACACCCCTCCACCAAAACCTTGCATTGTCATGGAACATTTGTTACAGATTATGAAAGAACATTATCAGACTATTACCATTAACTATGGCCCATGGCTTGCATTTGATATATTTTTCTCTATATACCACCTATTATTAACACTTTGTATTAGTATTGTACATTTGTTGTAGTCCATGAGAGAACACTCTCATATTTGTACTGTTAATCATAGTCCATCTTCCACCACAAGGTTCACTGGGTTATATAGTCCCATGCTTTGTATATTCTATCCAAAGTGTCCACTCAGTTGCTCTCACTTTCATCACATAATTGTACAGTCATCACCCCAGTAAATCTTATGTTTTTTCCTTAGTCCAAAAGAAAAAAAAATCACATACTCCCCTATTATTGATGCTTAGTGTTGATATAATACCTTCTTTGACACTGATGTAAGAATATTACAATATTGCTGTTAACTATAGTTCATAAGTTACATTAATTGTGTTTTTCCCATGCATCACTATAGTCTTACCACCTTTTAATAGTGACATGCATTTGTTCAAGTTCATAGAAGAACATTCTTGTATTTGTCTTATTAACTGCAATCCTCATCCACCTCTGGGTTCACTATGTTATTCAGTGCCAAGGTTATTCTCTTTCTTTCAGTTGACATTTACATCCCTAGACTACCCCTTTTAACCACAATTCCATTTATAATCAGCCGTGTTAGTTATAACACGGCTACCACATACTCTATCCATAAATAATGTGCTACCATCAACTCTATCCATTTCCACACTTTTATATTCAATTAAAAATTCCTCATACGTTAAGCATGAGAACCCTTTCTCACTCATCATTCTATCTCCTACTTACCCATAGTCTAGGTTTTAACTCCATGTGTTTATTCTTTGTATATAGCTCATATTAGTGAGACCATGCAGTATTTGTCCTTTTGTGTCTGATTTATTTCACGTAGCATAATGTCTTCAAGGTTCATCCGTGTTATCATGTGTCCCAATCTCATTTCTTCTTACAGCAGCATAGTATTACAACGTATGTATAGACCACATTTTGTTTTTACAGTCATTTGTTGAAGGACACTTGGGTTGTTTCCATCCTTTGGCAATTGTGAATAATGCTGCTATGACCATCCGTGTGTAAATGTCTGTTCACATCACTGTTTTCAGTTCTTCTGGATACACTTCTAGTAGAGGGATTGCCAGATCATGCGTCAATTCTATATTTAGCTTCCTGAGGAACTGCCAAACTGTCTTCCACAGAGGCTGCACCATTCTACATTCCCCAAAACAGTGAAGGAGTGTTCCTATTTCTCAACATACTCTCCAGCACTTGTTCTCTGTTTTTTTAAATAAAGGCCATTCTATGAGGTTAGAGATGATATCTCATTGTTTTGATTTTTCATTTCCCTAATAGCTAGTGATATGGAACATTATTTTCATGTGCTTTTTTGCTATTTGTATTTTCTATTTGGATAAATATCTCTTTAAGTCTATTGCCCATTTTTAAAAATTGGATTCTTGCTATTTTATTGTTGAGTTGTATGGGCTCTTGATATAGCATGGAAATCAAACCCTTATCCAATACATGGTTTCCAAATATTTTCTCCCATTGAGTGGGCTGCCTTTTCAGCTTCTTGACAAAGTTCTTTGCAACATAAATGTTTAGTGTGAAGAGGTCCCATTTATCCATGTTTCCTTTTGTTGCTTATGCTTTTGGTGTAAGGTTTAGTAAACCACCACCTACTACCAGGTTTTTTGTTTTTTTTTGTGAGTTTTTGTTTTTTTGTTTTTTGTTTTTTCTGCTTTTCAGTCCTGAGGCTGTGAAATGTCTAAATCAAGGCATCAGCAGGGAAGCTTTCTCACCAAAGTCAGCCTGGTGATCTTGGGAGCCTGATACATGGCAAAGCAAGAAGGCCACTGATCTCTATCAAAACCCCTGCCTTCCTCTCCAGAATCTACTGTTTCCCAGAGCTCTGTTATACCACTATGTCTTGAAGGTGTTTCACTAGATTTTCTTCTAGGAGTTTTATAAGTGTTGCTTTTATATTTAGTTCTTTGATCAATTTTGAGTTAATTTTTGTATGTGGTTTGAGGTAGGGATCCTCTTTCTTACTTTTGGATGTGGATGTCCAGTTCTCTCAGCACCATTTCTTGAATAGACTGTTCTGTCCCACATGAGTGGATTTGACAGCCTTGTCAAAAATCACTTGACCATAGATGTAAGGGTCAGTTTCTGAAGCACCAATTCAGTTCCATTGGTCTACATGTCTATCTTTATGCCAATACCATGCTGTTTTTACCTCAGTGGCTACATAATATGATTTAACGTCCAGAAGTAAGGGTCCTCCAACTTCGTTCTTCTTTTTTAAGATGTTTCTGGCTATTCAGAGACTCTTACCCTTGCAAATAAATTTGATAATTGGTTTTCCATTTCCTTAAAAAATGTTGTTGGAATTTTTTATCAGGATTGAATTAAATTTGTATATCAATTTTGGTAGAATTGATATCTTAATGATATTTAGCCTTTCCATCCATGAACATATAATGTTCTTCCATTTATTTAGGTTTTTTAAAATTTCTTTTAGCAATGCATTGTAGTTAAAGAACACAAGTGCTTTACGTTGTTGGTTAAGTTTTTTTTTTAATTTTTTATATTTTTTTAAAACAATTTATTGAAGTATATCATTTATACATGAACATACATAAACTGTAAGTGTTCAGTAAACATCATGATCTTACAAAACAAATATGTATTACATCATACAGGGCTCCCACACATCACCCCTCCCCCAAACATCCTGCATTGTTATGAAACCTTTGTTAACAAATCGTGAAAAAGCATTGTCAAAGTATTACTACTAACTAGTCTGAATCTTCCTCCCCTGTACATTTTTAAAGAATTTGTCTATTTATTTATTTACTTTTATCCATTTTAACCACTCCCCCCCCCACCACGTTTTTGCTGTTTCTGTGTCCATTTGCTGGGCAACTCTCTGTGTCCATTTCCTGCCTTCTCTTCTCATCCTTCTCCTCCTGTCTTCACTGGGATTTCATCCTTGAAACCTCCAATGTGGGAGAGAGGCATCCTACCACCTATGCCACCTTAGTTCCTGATTTTTTGGTGCATCTCATCTTGGCTCTCCCTTGTGGAACTCTCCTGTTATGTTATCATCTTGCTGCATGGCTTGCAGGGCCTGGAAGCACACCCACGCTCGGGGGCCCTGGTGGCACACCTGCACACTGGGCCTCGTGGCCCATGTGCCTTCTCTATTTTTCCTTTTTTCCTTTTTACCAGGAGGTCCCTGGGGTCGAACCCAGGTCCCTCCATATGGGAGATGGATACCCAACCACCTAAGCCATATCCGACCCCCTGCTATATCTCTTAAGGTTGACCAAAGATACCCAAAATTACAGTCTTTTCCCATATAGGATGGTCATATAATAAATCAGGCTTAGTTTATAACCAGCATTCTAAAAACCAGACCTAGGGAGAAAAACTAGGTCTGGGGACACATGCATGGTTTCTAATATAGCAAATGTTTAGCCTACCCTGATTATCACAAAATCAGGACAGCAAGAATATTTTCATCTTGGTTAAGTTTATTCCTATATATCTGATTATTTTAGCAGCTATTGTATGTGGAATTTTTCCCCTCACTTCCTCCTCAGAGGAAGAAACATTCATTACTAGAGTGTAGAAACACTACTGATTTTTGCATATTTATCTTGTATCCTACCACCCTTCTGAATTCGCTTATTAGCTCTACTAGCTTTGTTGTAGATTTTTGGGGATTTTCTAGGTATAAGGTCATATCATCTGCAAATAGTGAAAGTTTCACTTCTTCCTTTCCAATTTGGACACCTTTTATTTCTTTTATATGCCTGATTGCTCTAGATAGAAGCTCTAGCTCTATATTGAACAGCAGTAGTGACAATGGACATCCTTGTCTTGTTCCCAATCTCAACAGGAATGCTTTCAATCTTTCCCCACTGAGTACAATTTTAGCTGTGGGTTTTTCATATATACCCTTTATCATGTTGAGAAAGTTTCCTTCAATTCCTATCTTTTGGAGTGTTTTTATCAAGAAAGGATGCTGGATTTTGTCAAATGCCTTTTCTGCAACAATTGAGATGATCATGTGATTTTTCTTCTTTGATTTATTAATGTAGTATATTATACTGATTGATTTTCTTGTGTTGAACCACCCTTGTATGTCTGGAATAAAACCCACTTAATCATGATGAATAATTCTTTTAACATGTTGTTGGATTCATTCATGTATCAAGTATTTTTTGAAGATTTTTACATCCATATTCATTAAGCAAATGAGTCTGTAATTTTCTTTTTTTGCAGTAGCTTTATCTGGCTTTCATATTAGTGTGATATTGGCTTCATAGAATGAGTTTGATAGTGTTCCTTCCTGTTCAATTGTTTGGAAGTGTTTGAATAAGATTGGTATTAAATCTTCTTTGAGTGCTTGCTAGAATTTACCTGTGAAGCCATCTGGTCCTGGGCTTTTCATTTTGGGGAGTTGCTTGATGACTGTTTCAATCTCTTTGTGATTGGTATGTTGATGTCTTTTATTTATTATAGGGTCAGTTTAGGCATTTTTACTTTTCATCTACATTTTCTAGTTTGTTGGTGTACAGCTTTTCATAGGATATTTTTATGATCAATTTTATTTCTGTGGGGTCAGTAATAATGTCTCTGTTTTCATTTCTGATTTTATTTATTTGCATCTTCTTTCATTTTTTCTTTGTCAGACTAGCTAAGGGTTTGTTGATTTTGTTGATCTTCTCAAAGAACCAACTTTTGTTTTTGTTAATCCTCTCTATTGTTTTTTTTGTCCTCAATTTCATTTATATCTGCTCTGATCTTTGTTATTTCTTTCCTTCCTCTTGCTTGTGTAGTTAATTTGTTGATTTTAGCTCTTTCTTCTCTTTTAATGTAACCATTGAGGGCTATAAATTTCCCTCTCATCACTGCTTTCACTGCATCCCATAGGCTCTGTTATATTGTGTTTTAATTTTCATTGGTCTCAAGATATTTATTGATTTCTCTTGCAATTTCTTCTTTAACCCAATGATTATTTAAGAGTGTGTTTAATCTCCATACATTCTTGAATTTTCCCTTTTTCTGCCTATTGTTGATTTCCAGCCTTATTCCATTGTGATAAGAGAAAGTACTTTGTATAGTTTCAAAATTTATTAAGATCTGCTTTGTGAAAGATATATGAGCACTTGAGAAGAATGTATATCCTGCTGTTTTAGGGTGTAATGTTCTGAATATGTTTATTAGGTTTGGTTCATTTGTCATATTATGCAAGATCTTGTTTTCTTTATTGATCCTTTGCTGAGATGATCTACCCAATGATAAAAGAGGTTTATTGAAGTCTCCAACTATTATTGTAGAGACATCTATTTCTCTCTTTAGTTTTGCCAGTGTTTGCCTCATGTCACTTGGAGAATCCTGGTTAGGTGCATATACATTTTTGATTGTTATTTCTTCCTGGTGAATTGCCCCTTTTATTAATACATAATGTCCTTCCTCGTCTCTAATAAGAGTTTTACTTTTAAAGTCTATTTCATCCAATATAAGTATAGCCACTCCAGCTTTAAAAAAAAAATTTTTTTTTTTTTTGTTACTGCATACATGGAAAATCTTTTTCTAGCCCCTCACTTCCAATCTACTGGTATCCTTGAGTCTAAGGTGAGTCTCTTGTAGATAGCATATAGATGGCTTGTATTTTCTTATCCATTCTGCCAGTCTGTGTCTTTTGATTGAGGAGTTTAATCCATTAAGATTCAATGTTATTTCTGCAAAAGCAGTTCTTACATTACCCATTTTATCTTTGGGTTTTATCTGTCATATCTTGTTTTCACCACCCTTTTTGCACTTTTTGTTACTTTTACTGATATAATATTCATTTCTAGACTGTCTTCAAAATGTCCTCCTGTCTTTTCTTTTCAGGCTGTAGCACTACCTTTAGTATTTCCTGCAAAGCCAGTCTCCTTTTGCTCACAAAATCTCTCAGTTTCTGCTTATCTATGACTATTCTTAACTTACTCTCATTTTTGAAAGACAATCTCACCAGATATAAGATTCTTGGATGGTAGTTTTCCTCTTGTAGTATATTAAATTTATCACATCATTGCCTTCCTGCTTCCATGGTCTCTGATGAGTAGGTTTATTCAGATTTATTCAGATGGAAATATGTTGTATTCTTTGGATACAGATATCTATGTTCTTCAATAGGTTTTGGGAAGTTTTCTACTGTTCTTTCCTCAAATATTGCTTCTTCCCCTTTTCCTTTCTCTTCTTCTGGGACATTTATGGCATGTATCTTTTCATGTCTCTTGCCATCCTTTAGTTCCCTGAGACCCTGCTCAGTTTTTTCCATTCTTTTCTTTATCTGTTCTTTTATATGTTAGCTCTCAGAGGTCCTGTCTTCAAGCTCACTGATCCTTTTTTCTGTCTCTTAAAATCTGTTATATTCCTCCGTGTACTTTTAATTTCATTAATGATGCCTTTCATTCCCAAAAAATCTACTATTTTTCTATGAATTCCTTCAAATTCTTCTTTGTGCTCACCCATTTTCTTCTTGATGATCTTAATTTCTTTAGCCATTTCATTGAATTTATTAAGGAAATTTAAGCATCTACGATTAGTTGTCTTAACTTCATTATATCATCTGGAGACTTATCTTTTTCCTTTGACTTGGTCATATCTTCCTGTTTCTTGGTATGAATTGTAATTTTTTGTTGGTGTCTTGGCATCTGATTTACTAAATGTATTTACTCTGAACTCAGTTGCTTTTTTTAGTCTAGGGCTTTCCATTTCATACACTTTCTGCTACAGCCCCTCTTTGATACTTGGTTAAACTTATTTTGGAACTTTGTAGCAAATCTGAATTTTTTCAGGACTATTCCATCTGTTTCTTGCCCTTTCTCCTTTCTTGGTTACAGAATTGGAACCAAGGATGCTGTGGGTACTGTAAGCTGTAGAGGCTGAAGCTTCCCACATTGGCCCAGGAACTGATGAAACTTCTCCCATCTTTATCCCCTGCCAGGGGTAGGGACAGAGCCACAGCCATGTGCAATAATCTCAGCCATGCAGGCCATGACCATCTAGAGTTGCCCAGATAGAATGATGAATCTTCCTGCCCCTCCTCACCTGCCTGGGCCAGGAATGGAGCCACAGATGTGGGCAGCAAACTAAGTTGTGTGAGTTAAAACTGACTGCAGTTATTCAGGAAGTCTGATGAAGCACTGTCACCCCTTCTCCCTTGCCATTGAGCCTCTGGCATGCCCAGCAATCTAGTCCATGCAAGCTAAAAGTGACTGCAGTTACTTGGAGTGGATGAGGGAACACTGTCCCTCCTCCTGCCCTGTCAGGGGCAGGGATGGAGCCACAGATGTGTCCAGTAATCTAGTTTGTGTGGGCCAAAAGTTGCTGCAGTTGCCCAGAGAAGCTGAGGAATCACTGTTCCTCCTGCCTTGTGAGAGGCGGGGATTGAACTACAAGATTGCCCAACACTCTAGTCTGTGCAGTCTGAAAGTGCCTGTAGTTGCCCAGAGAGGTTGAGGAAACACCATCCCCCTGCTATCTTATTGTGGGTGGAGATGTATCCACAGGTTTGCCCATCAATCTAGTAAGTGCAGGCTGAAAGTAACTGCAGCTGCCTGGACAGGATCAGGGTGCACTATCATTCCTCCTGCCCTGTCAGGGTGGGGATGGAGCCAGAGATGAGTCCAACAATCTGGTTCTTGCAGGCCAAAATTGCCTGTAGTTTCCTGGAGAGGCTAGGGAAACCCCACCCCCCTCTTGTCTTATGGGGCAGGGGTGAAGTCACAGATGTGTCCAATAATCTAGTTTGTGTGGGCAGAATGAAGCTGTAGTTGCCCAGAGAGGCTGAGGGAGCACTGTCCCTTGTGCCCTGTCAGGGCTGGGAATGTACCCACAGGAGTGCTCAACACTTTAGTCTGTGAGGGATGAAAGCAACTGGAGAGGCTGCTGCAGGTCCCCCCAGCTTCCTCCCTGCTGGAGGTGGGGCTGGAGACTAGGCTAGGGCTGCAATCCAACCTAAGTGGGAAGAAGCTGGTCCCTACCACCATTGTGATTTTTCAATCAGCCCCCAGCCCCACTTCCCTTCATGCTGAGGGCAGAGACAAAATGGAGACTACTGGTCTCTTTCCAACTTGAACAGGTTCAAATTTTAGGATGGGACTTCAGCCAGCTGCATTTTCTAATTAGTAGCTGAAATCAGTGCCCGACTGTCTCTTCCTCCTCTGTTTTGGGGAAAGGGAGTTTCCAATTCCAGACAGGGAATAGCTCCCAAGGTGGCTTGTCCCACCAGTGGAGTATGGGCACCAGCCACCATGGCATGGAGTGTTCTACTCATGAATTTTCACTGCAGATGGGTGGTATCTTCCTTCCATTCTTCCAAGGATGTTGCAGGATGCTCTTCTAGTATCCTGGGCCTCCCAAACAGGTGATTTAAATAGCTTTGGTTGATTACTAACTGCCTTGTAGAACAAGCTGATTCTTGGAGCTCCTTACTCTCTGCCATCTTGCCCCTACATCTAATGATTTAAGATTTGATTTTCAAAAGTTGTATGTTTAATCCACTATGGTTTTGGGTGAAAGATGGTGTAAAGATCTAATTTTTTTTTAAAGTTCCACATGGACAGTCACTTTCTCCCTGTACCATTTATTGAAATATCCATCTTTCCCCACAGACTTGGAATACCAACTTAGGTATTTATTTTCCATACATGTGTAGTCCTTCTACTATTGTATGCTTCTGGATCCTACTTTATGCTATTTTTATCCTTAAACTGAAACTATACTATTGCTTCATAATCAATTTTGGCACATGGTTGTGTAAGAAGTAACATTCCAAAACCCCTTTTCCTTAAAATTTTATGTCAGTGTTATTGGTTTTTCTTGTTCCTCCTACACGTTAGTTATAAGCTATCATTTTCAGGAAAAGCCCTGTTGGGAGTTTGAATAAAATTACTTTGAATTGTTAGGTTAATCTGGGGGGAAATTTCCTTTATAACCACAATCTTCATCCACCATCAAAATCGCTGTTATAACAATGCTACATTGTTCCCTAGCTTCCTTTCAATTGACATTTACATGCACAGACTACTCTTTTCAGCCACAATCACATTTATAAATCAGCAGTGTTAGTTGTACTCACTATAATGTGTTATCATCAAGTCTATTCATTTCCATACTTTAACATTAAACCTGATTAAAAATTCTACATGCATTAAGCATCAGCTCCCATTCTCAACCCACATTCTATCTCCTAATAATCAATACACTAGAGTTTAGCATCATAAGCTTACTCATCATATTTAGTTCATATTAATGAGACCATACAATATTTGTCCTTTTGTGTCTGGCTTATTTTATTCAACATATTATCCTCAAGGTTCATCCATGTTGTCATATGCATCCCAATTTCACTTCTTCTTACAGCTGAATAGTACTCCATTGTATGTGTATACCTCATTTTGTTTAGGCATTCATCAGTTGATGGACACTTGGGCTGGTTTTGTATTTTAGCAATTGTGAATAATGCTGATATGAACATTGGTGTGCAAATGTCAGTTCGTTACTTTCAGTTGTTCTGAATATATTCCTAGTAACAAGATTGTTGGATCATGCATAGTTCTACATTCAGCTTTTGAAGCAATGCCAAACTGTCTTTCATAGAGGCTGCACTGTTTTACATTCCCACCAACAGCGAAGGAGCGTTCCTATTTCTCCACATCCTTTCCAGCACTTGTAATTTCTGTTTGTTTGTTTGTTTGTTTTTAATTATTCTGGCCATTCTATAAACTGTGAAATAGTATCTCATTGTAGTTTTGATCTGCATTTTCTTAATAGCTACTCATGTTGAATGTTTTTTTCATGTACTTTTTAGCCATTTGTATTTCCTCTTTGGAGAAATGTCTATTTTGCCCATTTTTTAATTAAATTGCTCGCCTTTTTATCATTGACTTGTATGATCTCTTTATGTAACATGGATTTCAAACACTTTTTGGATATGTGGCTTCCAAATATTTTCTCCCATTGAGTAAGCTGTCTTCATATTTCTTAATAACAGTTTTAAAGAACAAAAGTGTTTAAGTTTTAGGAGGTCCCATTTATCTACTGTTGCTTTCATTGCTTGTGCTTTAGGTGTAAAGCTTAACAAACTAACCACCTGCCACAAACTCTTGACAATGTTACCCTACATTTTCTTCTTGAAATTTTTTATGTTTCTAGCTTTTATATTTAGGTCCTTGATCCATTTTGAGTTGATTTTTGTTTAAGGTATGAGATAGAAGTCTTCTTTCTTTTGGGTTTGGATATCCAGTTCTCCCAGGACCAATTGTCTCTTCAGTCATATTTTCCTTCAACTCCTTGAATTGATTTAGGATATTTATGTGCTTATTATTGACTAGTTGCTTTAAATCCTGTGTCTCTTCAGGATTTTTAGTTTGTTCCTTTGGCTGGACCATATCCTCCTGTTTCTTAATATGACTTGTAATTTTTTGCTGATGTCTAGGCATCTGAATATGGTGGTGAATTTACTCTGATGTTCAATTTCTCTCTTTTGCCTAGTGGTTTTGTTTCACAGCTCTTCTTTGATTTTTGGTTCAATTTATTCTAAGTCTTTAAAATTGTCTAGCTTAAAGTTTTCAAGGTAGGCCAGGGACTCACTAATATGGCACAGATCTGCTCCCAGGAGTTTGGGACAAGAGACATTTTAAAGCAGTTATTCTTCATTCAGTTTCTCATCCAGCCAGCAGATGGCACTCGGCAAAACTTTCCAGCGAGGTAATTCTTTCACCCTCCACTAACCTTGATTCTAGTCTGGCCGGAGCCCAGATTCAAAGTGGGTTCTGCTGGCCAAATTTACTGAAGAGAAATAACTCTCTGCCCTCCACCACACCCTTGCTCTTCACAGGGAGGAAGATGTCTGTTCCCCTTTCATTTGCCTGTAGTGAGCCACAGATTTCATACAGGCTGATTGCATTGAGGGCGGGGGATGGGTGCTGTTTTCAGCCCTGTGTTAGTAACTCATGATTTTTGTTTTGGCTTCTTCATCTCTCTGTCCCCCACCCTCCTGGGAGCTGTGCAGCACTCTCCTGGTCTAAAAAACTCGAAAGCAGGTCCTTCTGACAGCTTTTCACCCTTCCTCCATTGTGTTTGTGAGAGTTGAACCCTGCCTACCCATTCTGATGCCATCTTCCCAGAAGTCTTCTATAATACTCCTTTGATAATTTCTCACTAAAACTTTGCTCAAGTATAAATCTACCCATATTACTTAATTTTGCATTCTCTTCAATCAATAAAATATCTTTTTCTAATTAGAATCTTTGTAGGTTTACAGAAAATCCATGCAGAAAATACAGAATTCCCATATACCCTCTCTCATATCCACAGTTTTCCCTAATATTAATAATTTGCATAAATGTGATAACTTTGTTACAATTGACAATAGCATCTTTTTTTATAATTATGCTATCAACTACAGCCCATATTTTACATCAGGGTTCAGTCTTGTGGTTTAAAGTTTTCTGTTGTTGTTGTGTGGTCTTCTTTCCTATCTTTTATATAACATAAAATTTTCCAATTTATTCACTTTTAAATATACACTACAGTGGTCTTAATTTCATTCACAGAGCTGTCCCTCAATCATCATCATTCGTTGCCAATAATTTTCCATCACCCCAAACAGAAACACCATACAATTAAAATTAACTTCCCATTACCTACCTCCTGCAAGTCCGTGGTAACCTGTATTCTTGTTTCTGACTTTATGAATTTGCATACCCTGCATATTTTGTATCAGTGAGATCATGTAATTATTTGTTCTTTCATGTTAGCTTATTTCACTCAACATGATGTCTTCAAGTTTCATCCATGTTGTACCATGCAACAGAACTTCATTAGTTTTATATCCCAATTATATTCATTGTATGTATTTACCACATTTTGTTTACCCATTCATTGGTTGATGAACAATTATGTTGCTTCTGACTTTTGGCAATTGTGAATAATTCTGCTATGAACATTGTTGTGCAAATATACGCTCAAATCCTTGCTTTCAATTCTTTTGGGTATATACATAGAAGTAAGATTGCCAGGTGATATGGAAATTGTATACTTAACTTTTTGAAGAACTGCCAAACTGTCTTCCAGAACAGCTGGACCGTTTTACATTCCATAAACAATGGATGAGTGTTCCCATTTCTCCACATCCTCTCCAACACTTCCTATTGTCCATTTTTTAAAACAGTAACCATTCTAGAGCTTGTGAAATAGTATCTCATTGTGTCTTCCATTTGTAATCCCTAATGGCTAATCATATGGAGCTCCTTTTCATGTGTATTTTCAACCTTTGTATATCTTCTTTGGAGAAATGTCTCTTCAAGTCTTTTGCCCATTTTTTATTTGTTTCTTTTTGTCTTTGTTATTGAGTTGTAGGATTTCTTTACATATTCTGAATATTAAATACTCATTGGATACATGGTTTAATATACTTCCTACCATTCTGCTAAGTATCCTTTTATTTTCTTGTTAGTTATTTAATATTCAAAAGGTTTTAATTTTAATGAAACCCATTTATCTTTTTTTTTTTTTTTTTGATGCTCATATTTTTGGTTTTAAGTCTAAGAAATGATTAGCAAATATATGTTCTTAGAGATGTTTCCCTATGTTTTCAACTAGGAAGTTTGTTGTTTTGGTTCTTATATTAACTCTGGTTCATTTTGATTTAATTTTTATTTGTGGTGTGAGGTAGGGGTCCATCTTCAGTTTTCACAATGGCTATCCCGTTTTCTCAGCACTTTATTGAAGAGATTATTCTTTCCCCAAAGAGAGGACTTGTCACCATTGACAAATATCAATTTATTTTAGATGTAAGGGTTTATTTCTCAACTCTCAGTTTGGTTTATATGTCTGCCTTTGTCACAGTACCATGCTGTTTTGATTACTGTAGCTTTATAATAAGTTTTTAAATCAGGAAGTATGAGTCCTCCAACTGCATTCTTCTTTTAAGCTGATTTTGGCAATTCAGAACCCAGACTTCCACAGGAATTTGATGATTGAATTTACCAGTTCTTCAAAGAAAGCTGTTGGAATTTTGATTAGGATTGCATTGAATCTGTAAATTGCTTGGGGTAGAATTGACCTCTTAACAATACTTAGTCCTGTGATCCATGAGCACAGAATTTCTTACCATTTACTTAGGTTTTCTTTGATTTCTTTCAACAGTTTTTGTAGTTTTCCCTATAAAAGTCTTTTACATCCTTAGTTAAATTTATTCCTATATACTTGACTCTTGTTATTATACATGGTATAATAGTTGTTATTATACATGGAATCTTTTTTTCTTGATTTTCTCTTCAATTGTTCATTTATAGTGTATAGAAAGACCATTGATTTTTGCTTGTTGATCTTGTACTCCACCAATTTGCTGAATTCCTTTAACTAGTAACTTTGCTGGGAATTTTTCAGGATTTTCTATGTATTGGATCATGTTATCTGCAAATCAGGAAAGTTTTATTTCTTCCTTTATTATTTGGATGCTTTTTATTATATTTTTTCTTGTATAATTGCTCTCACTAGAAGTTCTTGTACAATATTGTATAATAGTGGTGACAATAGACAACCTTTCCTTGTTCCTGGTCTCAGAGGGACAGTTTTCCATAATTGGGTATGATACTAGCTGTGGAATTTTCATATATGTCTTTCATCATGTTAAGAATATTTCCTTTTATTACTAGTTTTCTGAGTGTTATTATCAAGAAGGAGTGCTGGAGTTTGTCAAATGCCCTTTCTGTGTCAATTGCAATGATCATGTGTTTTTGTCCTTCCTTTGTTCTATTAATGTGATATATTACATTAATTGATTTTTTAAAAATGTTGAACCACCCTTGCATACCTGGGATAGCTTTCACTTGATCATGGTACATAATTCTTTTATTGTACTGTTATATTTGGTTTGCTAGTTTTCTGTTGAGGATTTTTACATCTATATCTATGAGAGATGTTGATCTGTAGTTTGTTTTTTTTCCCTGTGATATCTTTATCAGGCTTTGGTATTAAAAGGATGCTGTTATCATAGAATGAATTAGGAATTGTTCCCTCCTCTTCAAATTTTTGGAAGGGTTTCAGCAGGATTGGTTTTAATTCTTTGAATGTTTGGAAAAAATCATCAGTGAAGGCATCTGATCATGAGCTCTTCTTTGTTGGGAGACTTTACATTATTAATTCTATCTCTTTACTTGTTATTGCTTGGTTGAGATCTTCTATTTTTTCTTAAATCATTATAGGTTTGTGTACTTCTAGGAATTTGTCACTTTAATTTAGATTATCTAATTTATTGGCAGACAATTGTTTATGGTATCTTCTTACAATCATTTTTAAATTTCTGTGAGGTTGGTAGTTAATGCCCTCTTTGATTTCTGACTTTAGTTAATTGTACCTTTTCTTTTCTTTGACATTCTAGCTAAAGGTTTGTCCATTTTATTGATCTTTTAAAAGAACAAACTTTTGGTCTCATTTAGTCCAAATTGTTTTTTAAAATTCCCTATTTCATTTATTTCTGTTCTAATTTTTGTTTCCTCCCTTTTGCTTACTTTGGGTCTATTTTGCTCTTCATTTTCTACTTCTTCCAAGTATAAGGCTAGTTCTCTGATTTGAGATCTTTCTAGTTTTTATATGTAAATGCTTAGAGCTATAAATTTCTTTCTCAGCACTGCTTTTGTGGCATCCTATAAATTTTGGTATGATGTGTTTTCATTTTAAATCATATGAAGATATTTCCTGATTTCTTTTCTGACCCATTGGCTGTTCATGAGTGTATTATTCAACTCCTGTATATTTGTGGATTTGCCAGTTTTCCTTCTGTTATTTATTCCTAGGAGCATTCCATGGTAGTCAGAGAAGATGCTTCAAATTATTTCAATCTTTTAAAATCTATTGAGACTTGTTTTGTGATCTAACATGTGGTCTATCTTGGAGAATGATCCATGTGCACCTGAGAAGAATGTGAATCCTGCTGTTTTGGGTGCAGTATTCTGTAAATGTCTGTTAAGTCTGGTACATTTATAGTATTACTCAAGTTCTCCATTTCTTTATTTTTTTAAAAAGATACTTAGATTACATAAATATTACATAAAAATACAGGAGTTTCCCATATGGCCTGCTCCCTCCCCTTCTGACATTTTCCCACATTAACAACATCCTTCATCAGTGTGGTACACTTGCTACCAATGATGAACACACCTTAGAGCATTGCCACTAAGCATGGACCATAGTTGACATTGTAGTCTATGCTCTTTCCCACACAATTCTGTAAGTTATGACAAAATATACAATGGCCTGTATCCATCACTGCAGCATCACCCAGGACAACTTCCAAGTCCTGAAAATGCCCCCATATTACACCTATTTTTCCCTCTCCTTCCCCTCAGAACCTTAGGTGGCCACTGCCTCCACAACAAAGACAAAAGCTCTTCCATTGTTAGAATAAGTTTACAGTAGAATAACAGTAAGTCTACTTTAATTCATTGTTCATTCTCCAATCCTGAGGATTCTGGGATGGTGAAGCCCACTCCACCTCTAACTGAGAAGGGAACTAGATCCCATGGAGCAGATGGATGGGACTATCCTGCCTGCAGTTGCAGACTTTCTTTGTTCTTTGGGATGATTGTTGTCCATCATCATCTCCCTGCTAGTTGTCCTGGGTGAATCCAATGAACTGGAGAGTAGGTGCTGCAACTCTGCTGAGATTGAAGGCCCAACAGGCACATAGATAGCCCAAATATTTAAGTCTACTGGACATACTCTTATCAACTCTAGTACTAACTATAGGTTCAAGTAAAAGAGGCAGAAGAGCCATGTGTAGGGAAACCACAACTGAGACCAACTCTGTCACACTGGGGAGCATAAGTTCCAAAGTAAGGCCCACTGGCAGGGCACCAAACTCCTGAACTGTCTTCCCTGCCTATATTGTCTGGATGTCTCCAGAGCCCTCAGGAGATATTTGAGGCAATATTTACTTTGGCAATCAATGAGATCCTGTGAGACATGCATAAGCATAACCTCTGGAATGACCTCCCATCTCACCTTGAAGTCTCTTACCCATATAAACTCATTTGTCTTTACCCTTTCCCCTTTTGGTCAAGTTCTTTTTCCAGTTGCATTGCTAGTTGGTGCTTGGTAGTAATCCCTCGGTGCCAGGGAGGTTCATCCCTGGGAGTCATGTCCCACACTGGGGGGAAGGTAATGTATTTGCATACTGAGTTTGGCTTAGGGAAACCACACCTGAGCAACAAGGAGGCTCTCAGGAGGTAACTTTTAGGCATCCTATAATACTAGGCTAAGTTTCAATTTCAAAACTAAAAGTCCATAAGTACAGTCATCACAATCAAGGGCCTGTCAGTGGTCCATCCTCCTTCACTAGTCACTGCCCCTGTACTAGGGGGATTCTTGCTGTCTCATTAGAGAATGTGGCAGAGCTCCCCAGGATGGGAATTTGTTGGGGACAACGAAGATGGCATGTCTATTCACCTTCAGCGATGCTGGTAACATGCAACATGGCCGCCAGGGTTGAAACAACACCTTAAGCTATAATTAGCCTTCTTCTAGAACATCATTGGTAGTTCGCGCCAAAAGCCGTAGTTCGCACCAAAAGCACTAACCTCCACAGCCGCCACCTACCCTAGCAACAGCATCCACCAATCCTAAACCGCCACCCGTCCTTATTAGCCACCCCCTCTTCCTTTAGAGTATATACACCCTGCCCCTTCAATAAACTTTTGCAGCTTGATCAGAATCCTGTCTTGCTGTCGTTCTTCGTGTCTCTTGTCCCATACCATTCTTCCCTCATAGGAGCTGGAGCCCCTGTTGACTGTCCCGCGGGCCGGGACAACTGGCGCCCAACGTGGGGCCCGAACTCTACGAGGAGAAGAACACCGCACTCAAGCAGAGAGCGCTCTCACACTCACTGCAACCGGGATCGCCGCAAGGGACTAGCTCGCGAGACAGATCCGTTCAGCTGTCGATCAGTGTCGGCGAAACAAGGAAAGAAAAGAGAAGAGAAGTAAAGGTAAGCCCGCATCCCCATAATGGGACAAGCAACCTCCCAACATGAATTATATATTAGTCAGGTCAAACAATCACTCAAGGCATGGGGAACTAGAGTTAAGAAAAAAGATCTCACGTATTTCTATGATTTTCTACTAAGAACTTGCCCTTGGTTCCCTCGGGAAGGTACTATAGATCATAGATGCTGGCTTAGGGTCGGAGATTGTCTAAAAGACTACTATCGAACTTTTGGTCCTGAAAAAATCCCCGTCACCACCTTCACCTACTGGAACCTCATTAATGAAATTCTAAAAATTCACTCCTTCGCCCCAGACATTCAAAAACTCTGTAGAGAAGGGGAAGAACTTTTAAAAGAGCACTCTTGCCCCGCTTCAGAAAACAACTCAGTAATCATTGACATGTCCGAAATACCTGAGAAACCTCTTAACGAGGACCCAAGTAGAAGTAAACCAAACTCCCCTGTCAATAAGGTTGGCTCATTGCCCGATCAGTATATGGGGGACCCAAATAAAAGCAGACCGAACATCCCTATCAATCAGGCTGGTTTATTATCCAATCAGTATAGAAATGAAACAAAGGCTGAAACCTTCTCCCCTTCGGAGGGTATTTCCCTCCCCCCGTTCCAACCACCTCCTTACACGCCTGCCATTTCACAACCATCATGTCCTCAATTTTACCCAGTTACATCCCTGCCTCAGTTCCACGCCCTAGAAGAGGCCACGGAAAACCTCCGGCTACACGCCAATAATTTCAGGGAAGCCTTTCAGCAGGAGCGTCTGTGGGCTGTTAACTTGCTCGCTGACCTCCGCTGGGCAACCCAAGGTATCGCAGCCCTTGCGCTCCCAGAGAATGTCCCCTCATCACACTCACCACACTTATGCTTTCCCGGTCACACGCAGTCAAACTCAACCCGCTACCTCTCGCCCTGGCTCCCGAAATGGCGTCGCTGATTCCCAAAATGGCAGCTCTAGCAGTGAAAGCGAAGAAGGAGATGAGTCAGAGGCCCATAACTCCAGTGAAAATGAGCAGGGAGAGGATAGTACCACTTCCATGGCCAAGTATAAAAAACTCAGCTTAAAACATTTAGAAAAACTGAAGAAGGCAGTAAACGATTATGGTGCTACCGCCCCTTTCACGCTCGCCTTATTAGAGAACATCAGTGAAAAGGAACTTATTCCTAACGATTGGTCACACCTGGCTAGAGCCATCCTGTCTGGCGGTGATTTCCTATTATGGAAATCGGATTATGAAGAGCATTGTAAAAAATATGCCACACGCAATGCTCGAAAACCCGCCTCCAAAAATTGGACTTTAAATAAATTATTAGGTCAGAGCCCTTATCATCAAAATAATAAGCAAGCTCAATTCCCCCCAGGTCTCCTTGCGCAAGTACAAATGGCCACGCTCAGAGCATGGAAAAAACTTCCGCAAAAGGGCGCTGCCACTTCCTCTCTTGCTAAACTCAGACAGGGGCCCGATGAACCGTACAGCGACTTCCTCAGCCACCTACAAAGCATGGCTGAACGTTTGTTTGGGGCTAGCGAAGATGAAAGTGACTTTATCAAACACCTAGCCTACGAAAATGCTAACGCTGCCTGTCAAGCAGCTATCCGCCCCTTTCGCTGTACCGATCTTAATAATTACATAAAACTTTATTCTAATATCAGACCCACTCAAACTCTGGGAACAGCTATTGGTGCCGCCCTTCAGAAATTTATGGTAGAGCCCAAATCTCCAACGTGTTACAACTATAAACAACCTGGCCATTTTTCAAAGAATTGTCCTGTGCCACGGGCTAAACCTCCCCTACCCACTGTCAACAGACCCCCGTTACCGCCATCCACTTGCCCTCGCTGTAAGAAAGGACTCCATTGGGCATCTGAATGCCACTCTCGAGCAGACATAAATGGCCAACCCCTCAAGCCTAAACCCCAGGGAAACTCCCAATGGGGCCGGCCCCAGGCCCCACTCAAGACAAACCCAGGGGCAATACGGTTTGTCCAGCCATCCCCCAATGCAGTACCTGCGCTCCTGACTGTAAACCATGCTGCTGTATCTCAGACGTATGCAGAGCAACAGCAGGGAGCGCAGGAATGGACCTCTGTGCCACCTCCGAATCAATATTAACCCCAGAAAATAGTCCTCTCATCATACCAACAGGAGTTTATGGACCACTGCCCCCAAATACCTTTGGTTTCATTTTAGGTACAGCCAGTGCTGCCCTGCGTGGAATACAAATAGTTCCAGGAATACTGGACAATGGCTTTGAAGGTGAAATACAAATAATTGCAGCCACCTCAAACAATCTTATCCCTATTCCTCAGGGCACTCGAATAGCACAGCTCGTAATACTCCCCCTCCAACATATCAACTCAAATTTCAAAAGCCTCCAGCGACCCACAGAAGGGCCTGGATCTTCCGATATCTTTTGGGCATGGCCAATATCCCATCATCGGCCTACTTTAAAACTTAAACTAAATGGTAAAACATTTGAAGGAATTTTAGATACAGGGGCAGATGCCACGGTCATATCCTCAAACTACTGGCCTAAGTCCTGGCCCCTCACGGCCGCTGCCATTCACCTAAGTGGAATAGGCGGAGCCACAGACCCCCTGCAAAGTTCACAAGTCCTAAAATGGGAAGATGAGGAAGGGAACACTGGTACAGTTGTGCCATAAGTTATCCCCCATCTCCCTATTAATCTCTGGGGTCGAGATATCCTAGCCCAAATGCAAGTTTTTATGTGCAGTCCTAATGATACAGTTGCTGCTCAAATGCTCAAAATGAATTTTCTCCCTGGCAAAGGCCTAGGTAAAACTAATCAAGGAATAAAACAGCCCATCTCCGTGGCACCAAAAACAGATAAGATGGGACTCGGGCTTTCCCAAAATTTAGCCTGACGGCTGTTGACATCCCTGTACCCCATGCTGAAAAAATCTCTTGGAAATCTGTAGAGCCAGTATGGGTTGCTCAATGGCCCCTAACTCAGGAAAAAACACTAGCGGCAATAAGGTTAGTACAGGAACAACTTAATGCTGGCCATGTTGAACCTACTCAGTCCCCTTGGAACACTCCTATTTTTGTTATAAAAAAGAAATCAGGCAGGTGGAGACTGCTACAAGACTTACGCACCGTAAATAAAGCTATGATACCCATGGGAGCGTTACAGCCCGGTCTTCCCTCGCCAGTCGCCATCCCTACCGGTTCTCACAAAATAGTTATAGATTTAAAAGATTGCTTTTTCTCTATACCTCTTCACCCAGAAGACAGACAATATTTTGCCTTTAGTGTCCCTCAAATCAATTTTCAAGGGCCTATGCCCCGGTTTCAATGGAAAGTCCTACCACAGGGCATGGCAAATAGTCCAACCTTATGCCAGAAATTTGTCGCCGAAGCCGTTAACCCTATCAGACGATTGTGGCCACAGATATACATTCTCCATTATATGGATGATGTCCTGTTGGCAGGACAAAATGTTTCACAGTTATATTCTTGCTTTCAAGACCTCCTTAAGAGTCTCACAGCGAGAGGTCTTCAGATAGTCCCTGACAAAGTACAAATTTCCAACCCCTTTTCTTACCTGGGATTCGAACTCTGGCACCAGCAAGTTTTAACACCGCGCATTCAGCTGCGACTCTCACATCTGCGAACGCTCAATGATTTCCAATAACCTTAGGAGATATTCAGTGGCTTCACCCCTACCTAAAACTACCCACCGAAACTCTTCTACCACTCTATAACATTTTAAGAGGAGACGCAAATCCCTCCTCCCCCGAACCTTAACTCCGGAAGCACTGCAGACGCTTACCATCATAAACCGAGCTATCCAAGACCAAATTTGCTTTCAAATAAACTACCATCAGCCTTTATTTTTCATAATTTTTGCCTCAACTCACGTGCCTACAGGTGTATTCTGGCAATCTAATTTAAAACAGCCAAACGGCCGAGGTCACCCACTACTCTGGGTTCACCTCTCCTCTACTCCAACAAAGGTGCTCTCGCCGTATGTTACACTCACTGCTGCCCTCATAATTAAAGGCCGACAAACCAGTCGCCAGCTATTTGGGAAAGATTCCGATTCCCTATTGTCCCATACACCCAAGATCAGATCCATTGGCTTTTCCAAACCGATGACGAGTGGGCAATTGCATGCTCTTCGTTCCAGGGCGATATTGATAATCATTACCCAAGCGACCCATTAATTCAGTTTGCTAAAATTCATCAGTTTACCTTTCCCAAGGTTACGAAAATGAAACCGATAGACTCAGCTATCCTAGTCTTTACTGATGGCTCAGCTAATGGAACCGCGGCATTTGTTATCCAGGGTCAGACATTTTCTATAACCTCCCCCTATGCTTCAGCTCAACTTGTCGAACTCTATGTGGTCATACAGGTCTTTTCCCATTTACAAGACCAACCTTTCAACCTATACACTGATAGCGCGTATATAGCTCAGTCTGTTCCATTATTAGAAACAACCCCATTTATTAAACGATCCACCAATGCAGTCCCCTTATTTTCAAAATTACAAAAATTAATTCTTACCCGACAGCTCCCCTTTTTCATAGGACACCTCCGTGCCCATCAATGCTTACCAGGCCCCCTAGCGGAGGGCAATGCTTTGGCAGATGCTGCCACTCAACTCATATGCCCCAATATTTGTGATCCTCTAACCTTGGCCTCCCAAGCTCATGCCCAACACCATTTAAATGCAAACACTCTCCGCCTAAAATTTAACCTTACAAGGGAACAGGCAAGGGACATTGTTAAAGCCTGTAAAAGCTGCGTAACACAGCTACCGGTCCCTCACCTGGGAGTCAACCCAAAAGGACTTGTCCCAAACGAAATCTGGCAAATGGACGTCACCCATTTTGCCAGTTTTGGACAACTTCGATATGTTCATGTTTGTGTTGACACATTTAGTGGATTCATTCAGGCCAGCCTACAAACAGGGGAAGCTTCAAAACATGTTATCTCTCATTTGCTACATTGTTTCACCATATTAGGCCAACCTAAGCTCCTTAAAACAGATAATGGACCTGGATATACTGGGAAAAACTTCCTAACCTTCTGTCATCAATTGAATATCAAACATATTACAGGAATACCATTTAACCCCCAAGGTCAGAGAATGGTAGAACGGGCGCACTGCACCTTAAAAAACGCTCTGTGCCGCATGGCCGAGAGTACTCTTAACCTCACTAAACAACGTCCCCGAGACCTTCTGCACCATGCCCTTTTTGCCCTTAACTTCCTAACCCTAGATATCAATGGACATTCTGCTGCTGACAGGCATTGGCATCCTAAAACACAAATGCAACGAGCCCCTGTTATGTGGCGTGACCCCATAACATCAAAATGGAAGGGGCCTGACGCCATCATTATCTGGAGACGAGGCTCTGCTTGCATATATGATCAGGAAAAAGGAGGCCCTCGCTGGCTCCCAGAAAGACTGATAAGACATGTTAATTCCTTACCATTGGAGCCCGCCCCGCATGCATCTCCCTCTCCACCCAATTCCCCTTCCCCCGAATAATAATTTTTCCAGGGTATGGCCTCCCCTGCCTGAGAAGCCTTTTTTCTTCTTTCTTCCAGTACGCCTCCAGTCTTACTGCGATTTGCTTCACCTATGCACGCCCGGCAGTCAGAAGGAAAAAACAAAAAGAAAAAATCCTGCTCACAGGTTTGCCCCCTTTCCTTAACCAGCTACGGCTCAAACAAGCCTTTAGCGACACAATCATGTCAAGCTTCTCGCCACTCAAGCTTATCACCCTCTTACCTCCCTTTCCTTACTGTCACTGCGTGTGGGGAAACTGGCAATCCTCATCAACCTTACAAATGGACTCTCTCCAGATGGGATGATTCTGCAGTCTTACTAACCAATATTACTAACTCTCCTACCTTTACTGCCCCAATTAGCAAGCTCTTCTATCGTCCATCGCTCCGGGACTTTGGTGACTCATATATCAATATTCAGGATGTTTACCTCTGTCCCAGCTCCGCCCAGGGGCTTTCGTACTGCAATCAGCCCACACACTACTATTGTGCCCACTGGGGATGCGAAAAATTGGCTACCGGATGGTCACCCCCAATTGCTGACCAGTTCCTCACGGTACAATTCACCCCCGCTGGATGCACTCGACCACCTAACCCAGCGTGGGGCCTTCCTTCAAAATTTAACCAACAAAACCTCTGTACCAATCTCACTCTTTCCGTCCAAAAATCTACAGATCCTTCCTGGATCATCGGTCGAACCTAGGGAATCAGGCTATATGTCTCCGGCTCCGACCCTGGCACGCTTCTGCTTATAAAAAAGGAACTGGCAGAAGTAAACCACGGTCCAGTAGGCGCTAATAAAGTTCTGTCCTCCCCTCCTTCGCTCAGCTCTCCTGCCACTCATCTCACTTTAAATCGGTCTGCAAATGCATCAGGGGCGCCTGCTACACCCAATTTTACCCCTCCCACCCCTAAACCGGCCATCAATAACCCACTCTGGCAAATTTTTAATGCTACCTTTCTCGATCTAAACGCTTCCCAACCCAACCTTACTCACAATTGCTGGTTATGTCTTTCTGTTAAACCCCCTTATTTTGATGCTATAGCCCTTAATGCCACCTTTAACACTTCCTCTGACGACAACCCTCTCCAATGTCGGTGGAACAAAGAAAAAACCAGTGGCCTCACTATACAGTCTGTCCTGCACACTGGACAGTGGGTGGGTAATATCTTTAATAATATTTCTACCACCTTAACTAAGGCCTGCACACATTCATCTCCCCCGTCTCAGGGTAAATTTTACATCCCCCCTGTCGGGGCAAAATGGCTGTGCTCCTCATCAGGGCTCACTCCCTGTGTAGCCACGGCGGCCCTCAATAAATCGGGAGAGGTGTGCGTTTTAGTAGTTATTCTCCCGCATGTTCTTTACCATAGCGAAGAAGACTTCTATCAACATTGGGACGCGCAACCTTCTATAACTAGACAAAAAAGAGAAATTATTACGGCTGTTACCATCGCTTCTCTTCTAGGTATTGCCGGCCTAACCACCGGAACCGCTTCTGTCATCCTCCAACAACAAGGCCTCTCTCGCCTCAGAGCTGCAGTAGACGAAGACTTAGCCCGCATTGAAACCTCCATCACCCATCTTGAAAAATCCCTTACGTCCCTATCGGAGGTTGTTCTCCAGAATAGGAGGGGCTTAGACCTACTTTTCCTTAAACAAGGAGGGCTTTGTGCCGCATTGGGCGAGGAGTGTTGCTTCTACTCTGACCATTCAGGAATAATTAAAGATTCCATGACCAAACTTAGGGAAGGAATAGCAAATCACAAACGCGAACGAGAGGCCCAAGGGGGTCCCTCTTGGGGATTCAACGGAAGCCTCCCTTATCTCCTCCCTATACTAGGCCCCATGATAACCCTACTTCTTATACTATCCTTTGCACCTTGGGCCATAAAAAAAATAATACAGCTAATTAAGGATCAGATTGATTCTGCCCTAGGCAAGCCCATTCAAGTACATTATCACTGGCTCCACCTCACTGATCAAGGTGTAAATCCAGAATACTTGGCTGCTGCCCACCCTGAAGGATAAGAAACACCCTCCTACGGGAACAGCATATAACTCAAAAGTATGCTGCTAGCCTTTGCTATGCTTGGCTGGGTGTAAGGCAAAGCACTGCAAAGGAGGGCCAAAAAACAACCAAAGGCCGTTTTTGAGCTCCTTGAGAAATATGCCTCATTTGCATAAGGGTTCGCTAAGAGCGAACTGCAACCAGTGGTAAAAGCTGGCCAACAGTTTCGGGTGCTGGACTGGTTAGCTAGTGACAGGCAACTGGACACCCCCCCCCCCTTGTTTTTCTTCACTGTGGCAAAGCCGCTGGATCAACCTAAGACAGGGGCCTGGCCGATTGCTGCCATGGTTTCCGATGACGGTAAGATCCAGCAGCCCTACAGCATGGTCCTGACCTAAGGCAGGCACAGCCCCCCTGAAATCAAATGAGGCCACTGTTTCCCCCAGCAGGTTAATGCCAAAAGAATGTTAAAAAATGCAATCTTCCTCCATCCTTTTAAAAAACAAAGGGAGGAGATGTTGGGGACAACGAAGGCGGCATGTCTATTCACCTTCAGCGATGCTGGTAACATGCAATATGGCCGCCAGGGCTGAAACAACACCTTAAGCTATAATTAGCATTCTTCTAGAACATCATTGGTAGTTCGCGCCAAAAGCACTAACCTCCACAGCCCCCACCCACCCTAGCAACAGCATCCACCAATCCTAAACCGCCACCCGTCCTTATTAGCCACCCCCTCTTCCTTTAGAGTATATACACCCTGCCCCTTCAATAAACTTTTGCAGCTTGATCAGAATCCTGTCTTGCTGTCGTTCTTCGTGTCTCTTGTCCCATACCATTCTTCCCTCATAGGAGCTGGAGCCCCCGTTGACTGTCCCGCAGGCCGGGACAGGAATTCGTTATTCTTTTGGCCATTGTATGAATCTCCATCCACTGTGACAATGCCACATGAACACTTGAACACACTCATATGCCCTATAGATATGCCCAGGTGAACCTCCTACCATGCATCCCCCATCACTGACACCTCACACCATGATCCTCTCTGCCACAGTTGCAACCTCTCTGTGATCCAAAACCTCCCAAAAATGAAGCCAACAACATAACCAAATACAATTAATAAGAAAATGAAATAATAATGATAGTTTTAAAATAACAAATAAAATACGAAAAATTTTTAAAAATTGAAATCATAAAAAAATAAAAATATACAAAAATTTTTTTAAAAATTTGCCATTATGTCTTTCATCACTATAAGATCTATTGTCTTGTATGTACAGTGATATTTTCTTCCATTTATTTCCCCAGTGTCTTATCCTTTTAATTTTGTCTTCAAAGAAGCTTTCGGTTACAGAAAAAGTCATGTACAGAATATAGGGGATTCCCATATACCCAACATTCTCCCTCTTTTTCGCTTTCCCCTATTGATAACAGTTTGCATGCGGATGGTACATTTGTTACAATTGATGCGCAAATATTGAAATATTGCAATTAACCATAGTCAATGATTTACATTATGGTTTATGTTTTGAACCATATACATTTATAAATTTTGATGAAATTTAACATGGTCTGTATCCATCACTGCAAGACCATTCAAAACAATTCCATTGCCCGCAAAATGCCCCATGTTCCATCCACTCTACTCCTTCTTCCCCCTCCCCTCAGGACCCACAGCAACCAACAAGCTTCACTCCTTGAAGAACAAGATTCATAGTTACTTGCAACAACATTGAAGGCTTGATATACAGGTCTGTCTTCCCCCATTAAGCACTGCCTATGCTCTCGAGAGACTTCTGCCCCTCTATTTGAGAGCATAGCAGGACTCCCCAGAACAAGAGTCCAATACCTTCCCACTCATTATGTGGGTCTCCACCCACTGATACGATACACTATGATGAGATGAACACTACACACTCCCCAGAAGCCTGCCTCAGGTGCACCCTGACCCTCATGTCCCCCACATCCAATACCCTAAACCAGTAACTTTTTTTTTAGTCTAGATGTTCTATCCATTGGTGAAAGTGGTGTATTGCAGTCTACAACTATTATTATAGAGATGAACAAATTATCTTTTAATGCCCCACTTTATCTTTTAACACAGTTTCTCTTCAGAGGTTAAACATTTAATTTTAATTTTATTTTTTTTAATTTTAATTTTTATCACATATTGTTATCTAGATTATCTTCTAAGGGTTTTCCTATGCATCCTTCTGCCCTCTTTTCTTCTTCCTTCCAGGGCAGTCCTATGTTTTAAATGAGACACTCAGAGTTTTATTCTTCTCATAAAGGGGATATGTCATATTCTGTCACTCATGAATTGACTCAGCGCCTGGCCGTGAGGCTGATTTTGCTTCCTTCATTCTCTCATTCTCTTTTTACACCACATAAGTCAAAGTTACAACAAATCTCAGACTTCATCAATATTTGTTTAGGGTCAGAAATTTTCCTTTCCATCTTCTGGTCTCAAGCCTTAAGTCTGTCTCCAACTCCAGCTCTATATAGCCACTTTTCGTGTGGTTTGACAGGTACCAACATCCCAACCAGGACTGTTTGCTGCTGAACCAGGAGCCAAACAGGTCCACAACCTTCGCTTACACATTTGCCTTTCTGAACTAGTCTGCTCTTTGGAAATGTTTATTTTGTTTTGAGTGCTGTAATGATTTTTTTGCTTCCATTTTATGTTCTATATATATTTGCTATGTGTTTAATGAAGGCTGGATTTAAAAGTCTGAATTTACAATGTTTTTCTAACGATAAATCCATAATTGTCATTTGAATGTATTAACCGTGTCATTGGTCCATTTTTTTTTCTACTGAGTTATTTTTATTTTGTTTTGTTTAAGTATTTAAGCGGCACTTTCTAATTTTAAAAGTAGCAAAACTTAATTCGTCACATGTGTTTTATTGTTCTCTATTTCACTTTATGTAGTAGGGTTTTAAATACATGTGGAATGCTTTCTTTTTTAGAATTTCAAAAATATTTTAATGAGTTTAATGTTGTCAAATACATCAAATTTGCCTTTATACTTTCTTGACTTCATTAAGATGCATGGAAAAAATTTATCATTTAAAAAAAAAAAAAAAGAAAAGAAATCTAAGCTTCTTTACAGTTGGTTTCCTTTTTTAAATATTTGATGTGTCTGAAATTTATTTTGATGAATGAGGTCATCCCATTCATAAGGCTTTATCTCCCGCCACAAGAGCTTGTGGCTATACCAACATTATTTACTGAAGTATAGCTATTCTTCCCCTCTTATTTAAGTTGCCACTTTCTCATATATAGACAACTCAAAATTTCCTCTTTTAACCATTTTCAAATGTACATTTAAGTGGTATTAATTATATTACATTACCAAAACTTTTTCATCACCCCAAACAGAAACTCTGTACCCATTAGTCAATAACACCCAATTTCCTACTTCACACCCCAGCTTCTGGTAGCCTGTAGTTTACTTTCTGACTCTATGAATTTGTATATTCTACATATTTCATATCAATGGAACCATACAATATTTTCCTTTGTGTCTGGTTTATGTCATTCAACACAATGTCTTCAAGGTCCTTTTACCTTGTAGCATGTATCAGAACTTCATTCCTTTTCATGATTGAATGTAAATCCATTGTACATATATTTGATATATACTTATGGTACATTTAAACGTTTAGAAAAGCTGGTACCATATTATTCTCTTCTTTCATAATTTTTTTTTTTTTTCTGGCTAGTTCCATAAGTTTGTTCTTTAGGTTAATATTAGATTATTTTTTTTTATGTTTTTCATTCAAATATTTTCACAATGTTCATGAGACTCTCATTAAATTTACATATCAGCTTACAAGCTATAAGCGGGGTAGTGGTTTGAAGGTTTATATAGGCCAGAAAAACACGTTCTTGAGTCTAATCCGTTCCTGCCAGTGTAAACCCATTGTAAGTAGGATCTTTTTGATGAAGCTACTTAAGTTAAGGTATCACCCACCTCATGCAGAAAAGGACTTACACCTATTACTAGAGTCCTTTATAAACCGAATGAATACAGAGAGAGAGAGAGAGAAAGCCATGGAAGCAAGAAGCTAAAATCAGTGAAACCCGGAAGAGAAGGTAGAGACCAGCAGACATCACCATGTGCTTTGCCATATGGCAAAGGAGCCAAGGATCACTATCAGCTGGTCTTTGGGAAGAAAGCATCATTTTGATGATGGCTTAATTTGGACATTCTCACGGCCTCAAGGTGTAAGCTTATAATTTCCCATTATTTAAGTCAACCCATTTCGTGGTATCTGCTCTGAGCAATCTAGGAAACTAAAACAGTAAGGTATTCTTAAAAATAAAACTTCTGAGTCTCTTTATTTATTCAAATTGTTCATGTGCTTCATTTTATAAAAGCCCTAGACAATTCTTGATATATTAATTATTTATTATTTAATAGTCTTTGTAGTTTTGATGCTTTCTTTCTCTTTTTAGCAGGCTATTATTTGTACATAATTAGATATTTGTTTTTATCATTCATTTAATAATCAACAATGCCAATGCTTTCTCTTATTATTTAGACTTTTTTCATTTTCCAACAAATACACTCATATAATTTCCAGATGATTATAGCTGTACCTGCTGTTTCCTAAAATGTACCACAGTTACTTCATTCTTTTATCTAATTTTATTGTCCAATACTTTTAAAATAGTGCTATATAATGGTGGTGAACATGAACAACCATATCTTTATTTTGACTGTTTAGGAATATTTCAGCATTTCATAGTTAAGCACATGGCAGACTTTTGAGCTTTGAATTTTATAAAATGCCTTATTCATGCTTGTTGAGATAATTTCACTAATATCGCATCATCCTTATAGTTTTGAATTGAACCTCAATTGATTATGATGCATTACTGTATTAATATATTACTGGATTCAATTTGCCTACATATTATTTTTATTTGATGTTCAAAACTGTGATTGGTCTGTGTTTGTGTTAGTTTTGGGAGGGAAGGTGCCTGTGAGAAGAGGCCTTTAAAAATATTATTTCTGCTGCCCAAATAAGGCATTTCCTACAGTTTTTGCCATTGCTTTATTCAGAATGGGAAGATATGCAATTGAGACCCACTGATTTGATTTTACATTTATTCATGCAGTAATTACCAATAAATGAAGAATATGGGGGGGGGACGGGGAAAGAATTGCTGCGTAGGGAAATTTTATTTACTTAATTATTCATTCAACAAATATTAAGAACCTTCCACACATTCCAGGTTCTGGTAATAGAATAGTAGAGGAACAGTTTCTGCTTTCCTAAAGCTTACATTATACTGTGTGGGAGGGGAGATAGTAAACAGGTGCTATGATAGCTCTCTTTTTAAATTATTTTATTTATGTATAAGCTGTTAAAATAGAAAATAAGCCAAGTAAAATAAGCAAGAGTAAATGGAAGTTGAAGAAAGGAGAACAGAATTTGTTAAGGTCTTTAGAAAGGGCCCAAAAGATTATATTTGAGTTAATCTACACAAGTCACAAAAGAAAATTACTCAAATAGCATTTTTGTGGTTGTAAAAAGGACAAGAGGGCACTAAAACTTATTTCACCTTACAGTCTTTTCATGCATGCAATAAATTTGAAGTTCCTTTGATAGTAAATATAGGGAAAAAGAAGAAAAAAATCTGCTGTCATGTATAGGACACACACAAAAAACAAATATTTCTGGTATTTACACCAGAGGCTGTGTGTGCAAAGAACAGAATCCTTCAATGTGAATCCCTTGGTGAGGTTTACACTTATTTCAAGGATGCAGCCTTGATTCAGTATATTTAGGGACTCTGTTCTATTACTTTTCTCACAGATATTTTATGAGCCATACAAGAAATTCTGTCTTACTACTTTGTATTCATGTTGGATTGAGATCACACATTGGCTTGACAACACCCAATTCACCAAACTTGGCTCTGAATAACTTTTAGATGTTCACAATGTAAGTGGTGTTGCATGTAAACAATGATCGTTTGCATAATTTTCAGGGCACCATTGTGTAAAATGGGAGGCTCTTACCTGTTTCCTGCTCTTTATAGCAGAATAATGATTTTCAAATCAGTTAGGAAAACCCTAGTGGATTTCTTTCCCTAAAAAAATTTCAATTCTAGACTTTAGGCTTTGGAGGGTAAAGATTGTGTTTCTTTTTTTGTTTGTTTGGTTTTGTTTTTTATTTAAGATTGTGTATTTGCTTAATTCATTTTTTAATGCTAGTGCCAAGAAAATGCCTGGGATATTGTTTGGTTTTCAGTAAACATTTGCTCAAATAATAAAATAATTTTAATTCGATGTTTAATGACTACCAAAGGATTTGTTGAGAAGTTACCACACCCTGGAGAGAGAGCCATGTTTAGTTTATTTCACAGTAATCTAGTGAATAAATATGTATTCAAATTACGAAACAAGCAAGGTAGGAGGTTTTGTGTGAACTATCTATATATATATATTTTCTAATGATATATAAATATATGTGCATATATGTGTATTTGCTTACAAAAATGTTATTTATATATATATATATATACATATATTTTAAGAGGTGCTTAGATTACC
>JAKSZT010054017.1:9316051-9631097 GCA_026826555.1 Tolypeutes matacus | reverse complement strand
TCTCACTCCACGCGTGCACAGCACAGACCCCCGGGCAGGACCCCGTCCCCAATCCGCCTTGCTCTGGGAGCTTGCAGTGTGCGCCCTCCTACACCAACGCCATCTTGCCTCTTCCAACTATCTATATTTTGTAACCAGAAAAATATTGGTGAATTTTTTTTATCCCCTCCCTCCCCCACATGGCTCTGTTGGTCTTTAGGAGGCAGCGGGAACCAATCCTTAGACCTCCCATGTGGGAAACAAGTGTCCAACCACTTGAACCACTTCCACTCCCGGCGTCTGCTCATCTTTAGGAGGCATCAGCAACCGAACCCGGAACCTCCCATGTGGGAGGCAAGCGCCCAACTGCATGAGCCACATCTGCTCCTGGTGAATTCTTTTTTAATGCTCTTTTGCTTATAATGAATTTTAAAATATTCATTTAATTCATTGTAAAATAAGTGAACTATTCTTTCAGTAGGCAGTTAAACCTGTCTCTAACAGTATGATTTGGTTGAAAGAACATTAAACCTAGAGTCAGAAGCAACTGGTTTCATATCCCACCCACAACACCTTCAATCAAAGTGTTCTTGATACTCAAGTCATCTGTCTGGATGCTATCTTTCTATTCTCCAAATAATGGTTGCTGGACTGGAAAGGAAAAAAACAAACAAACTCATATAACCCCCCAGATATATTATGGCTTTGCAACAAGGGGGTTTTTGAACTGACCACTATTTAAGAGATAAATACTGTGTGTCAAGCACTCTTCTTGGATTTGTGGTTACAGCAATGAATACAGCACAATCCTTGTCCCCAAGTAACTGCCTCATATACTAGTGATTCTACTATTTTCTGTCCTGTTTGTTGTCTACATTCACCTTTTTATTTTGTCAGCCTTGGTCTGTTGTTTCTCTGCCTGATGTTATCATATCTACTCTCAAAGTTATATTTCTTCTAGACATCTGAGTTGAAGCAGATGTCTGAATACTTCAGAGATCTCATTGTCTTCACTAGCTACTGCTCAAGGTTCAGTCTTAAATGTAATGAGAGATTCTTGACTGTAGAGCATTTAAGATGGTTTTTCATTTTTTGGTGTCCTACTGCAGATTCTGAGAACACAGGAAATACTGCATGGATCCTTTAGGCAAACTCTCATAGTGAAATGTGTTCTGCCTATGCCACCTGTCTAAAGTTCTGATGGAAGAGATTCTGAGGAACTTCCTGCTTCAGTGTGGTGAGGGGAAGGGACAATAAAGCCTAGATTATTTTCTGAGTAAAGGTAGCATTGAGTCACTGTGCCATTTGTCCATGAGCTTCCCTCATTTTTTTATTTTATGGGCCCTGATCTCAGATTCCTGCTCATTTGTAGGCACTGCTATTAAGAGCTTGCCTCTTTTGACAATTATCTGCCTCAGTGTGACATTTCTTTCTAATTGCTTCTTCTCTACTGAATGTGGGTTTCAAAGATGCTAAATCCTAAGACAGATAATTTTTTTTTGTCAGTGGTGAACATAATTAAAAGAATGCTTCACATGTCCTAAAATTAGTTTACTCAAAATATCTCTGAATATCATTCATCCACCTATCCTTTTATTTAGTCTTTCTTTTTTTAAAACAAACATTTGAGTGTTAACTGCTGTACACTAGGCATTGTATTAAGAGTTCAGGGGCTCTAAAGAACTGATTGTTCACTAACATCTGGTACAGATCATTGAAGGGAACAACTTAAATTGAGATATATGTGTTTATGTATCCTTTAGACAAACCAATTCCCTCCCTATTCCACAGTCATTCACATACTTTTACACAATCCTTTGGTTGTTTTTTTAATTTGTTATGAACTTGGAATGTTTTAAATTTCCTTATGTTTTTATACTGGACATTTGAATATCATGGCAATTTCTTTCAAACAGCCACTTGCCATATTATTGAAAGCCACAATTCTACACACATTCACAAATAGAGTATTTAGGGAATATACCTTAAAAATGCTGTCAACATTGTGAAGTATAGCTGCCTCAGATTCGTTTGTTTAGATGTAACTTGGTATAGTGAATGGAACACTGAATTGAGTGAAAGATGTGTGTGACTTGACTTATAGCCACCTAGGAAACATCCATTACAATCCACTACAATCGTAAGCATCCTGATGGAAGAGACACTGCATTATTAAAAAGTCTATATTCCATGTACTTGTATATTGCTCAAAACATTTGTAGAAGAAGATTGCTACAGATCTCACTGTGCATGCCGTTCTGTGTGTAAAATGAGGAGATATCCTAGATGACCAGACAGCAATTATCTCTTTGTCCTACTACTCAATCTTGCTACAAATATCCTAAACCTAGACCTTGAGCTAAAGTGATTCTAAATACATTCATATTGGGGGACGGATGTGGCTCAAATGGTTGGGCGTCCGTCTCCCATATGGAGGGACCCGGGTTCGATCCCTAGGACCTCCCGGTAAAAAATAAATAAATAAATAAATAAATACATTTATATGTCATTCATTTGCCTCTTAAGCTAATATATAACAATTATGTATGGGAAATTTAATAAACACAATGAATTCTATTCATGCTTGAGTTTTCAGGTTTTATTTCTGTAAATTTTATTTGGGTTGTATTGCCCACACTCTTTTCTCAATGTTTTAGAGAAAACAGCAACAGAATAAAAACAAACAGATCTTCAGTTCTTTTGCTTAGCAGTAAAATTATTACCATACCCAAGGGTATTGCAGTTACAACAATGCACATATATCTTATTTCAGGCTTGGAAAACACAGGTTTACTTTATTTTCCTGATTTTTGCCCTCAATTCCTTTATAATCTTTTAGTGAAATTATACAAGTTCTTTTATATTATAAGCTATACTCAGGGAAAAGTCATCTGTTTACGCAAACCCCCTTTCCAAGACAAAATTCTTTCCTTCCACTGCCTAACACATGCGCCAAAAATGTGGACTAACTTCAGAAGCCTAAACATAAAACTTTTTGGGTTCAGGTGTAAATTAAAATCCATAAAAGTGTGAAGCAATAAAATTAAAGTTTTTTATACCAATAAAAAGAAGAAATAAAAAAGAATCCTCCACATATTAACAAATCCATAACCATTGAGGTTGAATACAACGTCAGGTTAATTGCACTTTTGAATGCACGTCTTTTTGTGAGAGATGCAAATTAGACTTTTGTATTGCTCTGACTTCGACACCTGGGAAGTGTTCTGTTTGGATGAAAGAAACTTCAGTTTGATTTTTAAATTTTTGGAATAGTTCTGAAGCATCGGAATTGTTAGGCTTGTGTGTATACTGCTCAACATGCAGGCAGGAAACTGTGTGAAATGATTGCTTCATACTCTAATGTCTTTAAATTACAGTCTTTATAAAGCTGCTTCATTGAACTGGTAGATTTTTTCAACATTTTAATAGACAAATTGGCTTACATTGAAAATATATAGTATATTAAGTGCAGAGAGCTAAAATACTCAACCAGAGTTTGTGCAATGATTATGGATATCTCAGTATTTAATTTAAACTGTTATCATTATAAATAAATCATTGAAATACCCAAACATTTCTTGTTTATTATTCAAATTGTTATATTTCTGTGCACTTGCCATATTATTTATTCATTTAATAATTGGAACTTCTAAGCCCATGCATGTTTTTATAAACAATCATAAAATATTGTTTTTGTGATACACAGAGCCAAAAAATGTATTTCAAGGTTACTACCGTTCAACAGCTAGTAGATCTTAATTACTATTATGTGAAACAATGTCTTAGATATACAAGTTTTTTTTCAAAATCACCCTATATGTATTCAGCAATTCAGACTTCTAGCAAAGTGTTCATATAGAAAGATGTAAATTATTTTTATGAGCATTGCAGGGGAAAAAACTGATCTATCTTTGCAGAAGATCTCTTTGATGATACTCAATGTGTGGAGAGTGTGCCAAGGCAATTTGTGTTCATCATATGCAAGTTACTCTATGGAATATACATTTTTTTATTCATCCAATACGTCTTAATTATTTACCAGGAGATGAGCACTGTTAGTTATGCTTACACATGCAATCACATTCAATCTTGCAATAACCCTGTGAGAAAGACGTTATTTAATATTTCCAACTAGGTACACAACAAGTTATAGTTAAAAGGAGCATATACTTTCAGGTCAAATGCATACATTTTTTAACCAGCTTTATCACTTAAACTCTGAATAACTTTGGAAATGGTACTCAAACTTGCTGACATGCAGCCTTTTATGTGTAAAGGGATGAGAATATTACTAGTCAGGGTATTGTAAGGAGCATTTAAAATAAAACGATTGTAGTGGTTTGTAGCTAAATGTACCCCAGAAAATCACGTTCTTAAACTTAATCCATTTCTGTGGGTGTGAGCCCATTGTAAGGAGGAACTTTTGATGAGGTTGCTTCAGCTTAGCTGTGGTCCACCTCAGTCAGGATGAGTCTTCCTCCTATTACTGGAATCCTTTATAAGCAAAATGCAATTGAGACAAAGAGAGAGATAGCCACAGAAATAGCAGCCAGAAACCTAACATCGGTAGAATTGGGAAGAGAAGGGAGGGGCCAGAAGAGGCCACTATGTGCATTGCCATGTGACAGAGGAGCCCAGGACAAAGGATCACCAGCAGGCAGCCCCAGAATACCACATTCTTTGGGGAGGGGTAAACCACATTGATGATTCCTTGATTTGGACTTTTTTCCTAACTTCAAAGCCATGAGCCATTAAATTACCATTGTTTAAGTCAACTCCTTGTACGGTATTTGCTTGAGCAGCCTAGTAAACTAAAATAATAGTTTGGCAAAAGGAGAGCAATTTAAAGAATTTGTCAAATGTAGGGAGTTATCAATAAACGTTAGTTTTTTCCTCCCCTTTCTTCCAAGGAAAAGGATGCTAATCCAGATTGTGACTTTCCAGAAGTCATACAACACACAAACTGCTAATCTACAACTACAACTATTTCATTTTAAACTTAATGCTTTGTTCACTGGAACCAACTGCCTGCCAAATTTAATATCATGTGCTTTTTTCTAAAATTTTTATTCTAACATGTTAAATTTAACTATCCTGTTCTATTTCTATCCTTCACTGAGATGATGGCAATGCCAATGAATTTATACCTTCCAGTGGAAATGCACCTCTTAGCAAATGCATGAAATATCTATATCTATCTCTCTCTATATCTATTCTATCAGTAGGTAAAAGTGTTGAAATAAAATAACTCCACTCAATAATTCCCTCAAAATTATCAAGAGAATAATAAATATTCTGCCTATTGATAATAATAAACATTATTGCCCATAAGGTACCATGTTCTGCACTGTTGATACTGAGGTCCCAATATCAACAAGATTTTTAATCAAACAGACACTATAAGGAAACATAATGAGAGACAACAAGCATGGAGTGGAGGTGGCTCAAGCATCTCGTTGTGTCATCTTATTGCATCATCTTGTTGTGTCAGCTAGCCACACCAGCCCGGTTGCATCAGCTCGCTTTCTTGCTCATCTTCTTTAAGAGGCACTGAGAACCTAACCTGGGACCTCCCAAGTGGTAGGTAGGAGCCCAACTGCTTGAGCCACATCAGCTTCCTCATATATTACTTTTTAGTTAGAGAAGTTGTGGGTTTACAGGACAATCATGCATAAAATACAGCATATATTACTTTTTAAAATTGAGTAAATATATTAAAAAATGAAGGCTTTTTAGTTCCTTAGAGCCTATAGAGCTAGGATTAGATACTGATCTCTGGAAATAATTCCTTTATAGATACAGCTTCTGAGTCATCACTGTGAGCACCTATTCTTATTATATAAGACTTATCTCAAAGTACAGAGGAAGTTGTCATTGGGTCAGAGGTATTTGAGCCAGGCTTTGAGGATGTGTTATTATGGTCAGGGAAAAACTGAGCATTGCAGATATTCAACAAGTATGTAATGAACACATGCCAGGAACCCTTCTTGTCACTACTTAAGTGAAATATAGAAAATGTGAAATGTTCACTGTGTTTCAAAATGGTTAAACCAGATAATAGAGCTGAAGAGTCAAGTTGAGGTCAACATATGAAGAATGTTTTAAGCTATGCTAAGAATATTTAGATTTTCCCACATAAGTTATATTGGATCAACAGTTACTTTAAACTAAAAGTCTAATATCAGATCCCTCTTTACATACCTAGGAGTTGATAAGATTGTTGTCCTAAACTTCAATTACTTGGGAATGAAAACCAATTGGTTACTTTTAAGGGTGTCAATGACCCAATTTTGCTTTCTCAGAGCCCCACAAAGCAAATCAGAAATGAAATACTGTCAACATCAAAGATTTTCATGCTGAGTTAATTATTGGGATTACATGAGGTGATAGTGATACCTATAATTTGTAAAGCATTTGAAAACATTTAATATAACTGAATAAGTATATGGCATTCTTTCCTGTATATTTGGATGTATAATTCTTGAACAGTTTAAATCTGCTTTGGCCTATACTTTGGATTACCTACACTTTCAAGGTTGGAAATAAAAGTCTATCTGTGCTTAAAATCATGCTATTTATCTTCATTATTGTCAGCATTGCTCCATTATTTTGATGCATGAAGGTGCCATGCCCCTGGCTAGTGTGGGAACTTCCATGAATGAATATCAGATCCCAGAGCTTCAGTCCTCATTGCATAATGGCATTCTTACCCTTGAACTGATTTAATATCCATTTTACCAGCCTGAGAAGGAAGGCAGGAGAAACCATTTTTCCAGCTCTTCTAAATACCCTTAAGTGCACAAGCTCTAGATAAAAATTAAGTAATCATGATAATACTATATATGCATATTATACAGAATTTTATGATTTCCAAAGTGGTCTTTCACTCATTTATTCAACATAAATTTACCTAGCATAAATGTAGGAACAGTCACTATGACAAATGCTGGAGTTGCAATGTGGAATCGTGTTCTCACAAGATTTTCCCAAAGGATGTCCTTGGGAGAGACAGGGAAAAAAAAAAAAACATTTGTTTTTCCCATTTTACACATGAAGAAATAGAGACCCAGAGAATATTTCTGACCTGCCCAGGGACAGACATAGAGCTAACAATGTCTTGTTTCCATCTCATGTCTTAACCAAGAATTCCCTTAATGTATCAGGAGTTAACAGATTTGCAAGGTAAGAAGGTAAAAGTCCTTCTGCTAATGAATTTATTACATAGTTAGAGAGAAATTCATTTTTATGCCTATGTCTGCTCAGTCCATTATAGATAGTATACTTATCATTACCCCCCACCCCCCATATCCAATACACTTCTGGCTATTTGGAAGGATGTACAAATGTTTGATGAATTAGAGACAGTAAAGCAAGTGAGGGAGAATGGATGGAGGGAAGAAAAATGAAGTATTCAAGAAACATTTTATCAACTTGGGAAATGAATGGCAACAAATAAATAGTAAAGTGCCCACACCTCAATTCATTTATCTTTGTGATCTAAACATACTCCTTTAGCATCTCACATTTATCATGTTTGTTCCAGCTGCTGGCATCAGACATAGACAATTCTTGATGCCCAGTCAAGAACACACCTCCAAAAGTGTTGGATACTGGAAGATTTGGCACTAACTTTAATCAATGATATAAATGTCTAATCCACAACTAAGAGTTGGTTGTGGGGGAATGAGTGTGTAGGGAAGAAATCAAAATTGCTTTCCTGAATTTGAAATTCTACCATTTGGATTAAAAATGTACTTCCCTTTAGAAAAAAAAATGTGAAAATTGATAGCAAAGAGAGGTACTAGAGAAGTTGGAAAAGGATCAACTTTTGGATAATGACCAATTCAGAATTTGTCTAATTCTAGCCCTTTCCTCTCCGGGTATTGTGATTATGTTACACTTCACAGTTCTAGGCCACCCGTTGATCACTGATCGTTATTTGCTTCAACACATTCTGTATGACCGTATGCGTTTTCATTCAGCTATTCTAAGCCTCAATTTCCTCATCTGAAGAATGGGAGTAATAATATCACCTCTCCCTCTTTCTTTTTCATTTCTCTCTTGCTCTAGATGTATTGAAAAAATTCAGGCTTTTTGCACTGCAAGTGCTTCATATCTTTATTTCATTCAATTTATATTCAAGTAATGAGTATTATATTGTTACGGATGCTGAAAATAGAAATACAACCAAAATATATTCTGTGGTATTGAAGAAGACATTGTTTAAGAGACCAGGGTTGTACTTGGTGATCTCAAAGGATCTTTCTAGATATACACTTCTTTGATTCCAGGCAGTTTTAAGAATGCGGGAAATGTTAAGAATTTCTTTTAAAATTTGGCATGGATTTATTTTCAGGTAAGAAAATTGGTAGCAAATCAATTTGACAATGTGATAAACCGCTTTTAACTAATACTTGACTGATTAAATCTTCAGTTCATACTAGGTCCCTGGTATAATCTTCCTCTCCATATGCACAAAACCTTGATAGTATTCTAGGTATCTTGTTATCTTTAAAACGTTGCTCTCATGGATCAGGAAGCATCTTCTCTTGCCTTTGTATAAGCCATTGACAGGGCCCAAGGGACTTCATTTTTGAATAATGAGTCTACCTGGAATACTTTTCTTGCCTGGAAAGTGCTGGAAAGTCTACAACCACCCAAGTGTACCATTCTCAGGGATTGTCTTACCTTTGCCTACCTTTGCCTTCACATTACAGAAAGTATGAAATGGCTCTATCTGTCCAGGACAGCAAATTCTGCAAATTAGTCATGGTTTCCCTCCTGTATATTAGAACTTAAGTCTCTGTATTCAGGATGCACAGAGGAGATATAGACAAAGTTAATATCATTCGTCTCCCTGGGCCCACTATGTTGTTTTAAGGCCCCAGTTAGCTATTTGGTAATAAGAAAGTCATTCTAGTGCTTGGCAATATTCCTAACTTCCAATTCTGTGGTGCATTTTTTCACTTGTATTACATGAGTATTTCACTGGAAGTTGAGAAAAGATGGATCAGACATCACTAATTCTCTGTCGTCCTATTCTGGAATATCATGTGACTTTTCTTCTGTACTATTATTTTTTATGACTTGGTATGATAATTTCATGAAGTTCTCTTTATCTGTTCTTCTAAAAGGAACAAATAAATTTCTAAAATATAATTTGATCCCCCAGTATTTCAGTTACAAAAGTATGTTACTATTCTCAGAGTATCAAATTCTTTTGCGATTGTTTTTCTAGTTTTGTTTGTTGGATTTTGCCCTTTGTTTTTACTGCTTTGAATGAGTATAGATATATCTAGACTCATGATTTTTACCAATATAAACTGGATGCTGAGTCGCCTTTTTCTGCTTGTTTCTGCAACTGGGAAGAAAACTGCTGCCCTACTCTTTAGTTGTCACTTTGAACTTATTGAGTACAAAAATACTAGAAAGCCAAACGGATTATGATCGCAAATATTTTCCATCTTTACCTCATCCTATAACCTTATAATGTTTTATTCGTGGGGATTCCATGTTCTGTAGACAATCAGTAACAACTAGGCTCCAAAAGTCCCTTTATTCTTCCCCTAAGGTGATAGAAAATCATCTCAGTCTTATCAATAGGCTGCTCTCAATTTTAATATATAATATTATGTTCTGGAGTTTGCTGTTGATACTCTTTTTGTTTTCCAGTATTATCTCAAGTATTGTTTTGAGAAGGTTTAAGAGGTATTTTTCTGGATCTGGTAGCAAGATTCAGCTTTAAAATGGGAATCTCTAGAAATAGTTTTAACTCCATAAAAGACCTTATTTCCTAACAGGAAAAAAAACATAAAATTTTTAATATTTCTTTTGAACTCTCTCAGAATTTCATAATGTACTTTAAGGAAAATATTTGATCTCTCTGTTGCAGTCATTATCTTTCTTTCTTCTAACTAACAGTCCATGCTATCTAAGTACCTCATCCAGAAATTGAGATTACTGAGGATAAAAAAGAAATTACAAAGTAATTGAATTGTGTTGATTTGACTAACTAGGCTCATATCTAATAGCTGAGATTTCCCATTTAAATGACTTAGTTGGCAGCTTTTGGAAATCAGTAAAGTTACTTTATTAAATTAGTTCTTTAAATTTAGGCATAAAGTATTCCTTCAAAAGTTATAAAACAAAACAAAACAAAAACAACCTTATAAATCTTGTTAACACTTGGCCCTTATTTTAACCAAAAATGTTTTCGATAATATCAAACTTTTGAGATTTGGGAAGTAAAAAATTGATTCAGATTTACAATTCTGAAAAACCAAAACATGAGGAAATGGGTCTAGAATTCACTTCGCCATCACCACCACCGCTGACAACAACAACAAAAGAGAGAGTCAGCCAGACATGCCATAGCAACCTCTTTCTACTAGATAATATGAAATATCTCTGTTTTTTTAATTATGTAAAAAATACTTTCTCTTCTTGTTAAAATGTAGATGGAAATGAAAGACCTTTACTCCTGTGGTTAAAAAAAGTAGAAAAGCTCAGACAAAAGAAAAATGATTATATTCTTTTACAGGACTGTTGGATTGCAGTAGAGAACATCTTTGAAGAAATGAATTCTAGAGAGATTAAGCCTTTTGGCAGTAAGAAAAGAGCTAGGGCATTTTGCATACTTGGGAGTAAGCATCTATTCTAGGTAATGGCAAAAAGAGGAGTGCTGTAGTAGACAGAGAGACTTTGCAGGGACAAGAGTAATTAGGAGAGTGTTAGCAGACAGTGTGGACCAGTGGAAAAGGTTGCAGCCTGGGTATTATGAACATAACAAATTTTTGGTCTTATGAGTTTAAGAATATAGAATACATGTACTTTCCCCTATTCCTCCCACTAAATACAACTAAAAACTCTAGTAATTATATAGAAAATAAACAAACAAAAAAAGACTCTGAAAGGGGGCAAGGAAACAGAAGACAGGTTAGGGATTTTAGGACCCAAGCAATGACACAGTATTGAGTTCCCTGAGCTTTATTTTTGTCTTATATATATCCCAGACTTGGTGCTGAAGATGCTGGTAACCAGGAAGGGCCCAAGCACAGACCAAAACCAAAAGGCTCAACAAAGGCCTGCTCTTTCTAGCCAAAGAGACAGGAAAGGAGCAGCCCAAAAAGCCAGGAAACATTTAGATAATAACTTCTGTGCTACAGTAAAACACCCCCCCCCCACACACACACACACCTGTGGCCTCACCCCCTTCCAACAAATTTAAAAGAATTGAAACACTTAAAAATCATATTTGAACCACAATAATATCAAACTAGAATCCCATAATATTAAGATAATAGGAAAATCTCCAATCACTTAGAAATTAACTATACATGTTTAAATAATAAATGAGTCAAAGAGAAAATGTCAAGGGAAATAAAAATTGCATTGAACTAAATAAAAGTAGAAATATAACATATTCACATTTGTGGGACAAAGCTAAAGCTGGGCTAAGAGGGAAAGTTATAGCACCAAAAGCATACATTAAATTGGAAAAATCTCACATCAAAATCTAAACTCCCACCTCAAGGACTTAGCAAAATAAAAGCAAAATAAAGCCAAAGCAAGGAGAAGGAAGGAAATAATACAGATAAGAGCAGAAATATATGAAGGTGAAAACTGTAAAACAGTAGAGAAAATAATGAAAAAAGTGCTGGTTCTTTGAAAACTATCAATGAAATTGACTAACCTCTAGCAAGACAGATAAAGAAAAAAGAGAGAAGACAAATCACTTTTATCGAGAATGAAACAGGAGATGTCACTACAGATTTTACAGCCCTTAAAAGGAAATTAAGTGCAGACTATGAACAATTCTTTACACATCAGTGCATCTGTTTTTTCCTGGAATTGCAACTACTAGTTTTCTTATTCTTTGTGTGTGTGTGTGTGTGTGTGGCCTCCTGCTGACAAAATGGCCATTAATTTTTTATTCTTTTTTTTTCACCAAAACTTTTCTTTAATTGTATTTAGAAAATATTCCTGTGAAGTCTACAGGGAATTGTCTATGTTTACTTTCTGTAATCAATTTATTCACTTTAAAACACCAAACAAACAACAACAACAAAAAAGCATTTTTCAAGCTCCAGTTCAGCTGTCTATGACTAAGGGTTGAGGCATCTGAACAATTTTATTTCCTGAATACTCTGAGAAACCTGTGGTTTACTGTTAAAACTTTGCAAACAGTAGTCTTCCAGAAACATGAATTCAAGGGGACCCTCAAATCCCAGATAACACTTTTTTGTCAAAAGTCACATGTGCAGGAATAAATTCAGTAAACCTAAGCAGAAGGGGTCTGTTTAGGTTGGCCAAAGTTAGCATGGGTGCTGTATTGTCTAACTCATGCAGCTCAGCCTAGGACATCTGGTTGACCTGGAGCTGGTCCCCATTATCCCAACTTTTGGAAACTGAACAATGGCATGGCTGTTCCTGTAGCACAACGACTGGCTTCTATGGAAGCCTGTTTTTGGTCTACATCCTGATTTCTTTGGAGTACAGCATGCCATTTTTCAAGATCATGCCCGGGAGAAAGGGCAGACCATATATGGGGTTGCACACTGTCACAGATGCTTTCACCCGTGCCTGCTCAGTGCAACTTCCTCCTCCTCGATTGCTGGTACAATGCACCTTGTTAGTGGCACCCAATCTTGTTATTCTTGCTTTATTCCTAAGAATCCCTTTGTGTCCTTTGCCCCTTTCCCAAATAAACATAGCTTCTAGTTAGAAAAAAAGCATTTTTTCCATTATTCAAGGAAATCTGCTTATATGCCCCTTCAATACTTACTTAGTTTTAAGGATGAAATCCAGATTCCTGAGTAGTAAATACGGCACTTTTCTGCTTATCTTGTTCCATTCTTCCACAAGTACCCTCAATCCAATCCATCTGCAGGAAAAAGCCACGTTCTCCATTATACCCTGAGCATTGCTGTGCCCCTCTTTCACTTGGCTCATTCTTCCTTATCCTCTGTTGAGTTCAACACTCCGTGTACTCATCATATCATTGTCCATATTCCTGCACTGTTAGCTTGTTGATGACAGAAACTTTGCTACTTGACTTTGCCTCTCAGTGAATAAGAATGCTTTAGATTCTGTTACTAGGTTCACAGTCTAGAGTTTTTGGTAAACTATATTCACAGCTTCTCAGCATTCGTTATCCTATGTTGTTCATCAAATGAAAAGACACCCAACAATTTCTGGGGGAACCTGAGATTCTCAGTTCCAGCCCTAAGATTCTGATACCATAAGTCTTGAAAGGAGCACAGAACTCAGCAGTTAAATAAATAACTTAATTAAATAAATTTTTCTGGAGATATTGGTGTACATGTTCCAAATTTGAGAAAAAAATAATAGAAAGTAGTCAAGAAATAAATGAAAGAAGAAAGGAAATAATAGAATGGTTCTTTACTTTTTATTAAATTATTCCTTGAATCTTTGTTATACATGAAAAAAGAAATCCAGGAAAACATTTCTCTAACAGCAGCCTAAAAAATAAAAATAAATATAGCACAGCATTGAGAGTATGTCCAATTAAAATGCTTGTTGGTTGGTGACTTTGAGTGAAATTTCTTTTAACCAGTTTTAGTCTTCAAGTTTACATCTTCCTAACACTTAATTATGAACTAAAGTGTCATTTCCATTGCCTCATGACATTTTTACAAACATACTTTGAGGAACGAAAAGGAATATTATTTTCCCTGATATATATGAAGAAAATAAAGGTCAGAAAGGTCATAATACATTTGTCCATTAAAATGTATTATATATAATCCCACTCACTTGTACAATAGCTAATTGTGGTTTTTAATTTGTCAAAATCAACCTTGTCCAAATGCATACATGTGTGTGCATAGCTACAATCAAACATATTTTTATTCTGCTTTTTCATATCAATTTTCAATGTAATCACAGATTTTATAATTTATCATTGTTACAGTTTAAATAACACACCATCATGCTGAAGAAACATGATTTATTCATTGTGTACCCAATGTTGAAGTTTAGTTCATTTAAACTTTTAAATTTTACTTTAAAAAATAATTATCAGGAACACATCTGTGCCCAAGTGCCTAGCACCTATAACATGGTGTGTATGTGTGTGTGTGTAGAAGGGACTTGAAAACAGATTGCTTTGTTCTAATTCCAGAAATGATGGTGAAGAAAAATAAATAGCAATATAGCACCCCTTGACATAATTGTGAATGATCCATCCTGACTAGGACAGGATGAAATCGTTTTCCTAATTTTGATTATAAGATTTTAGTCAGATACTAGTTATAGTTAACACATGCTAGTTTTCAATCAATCCCAATGAAACAGAATATCTTCATTTAAATGAAATATTAAAGTTTCTAGCAAATGTCCCAATTTTTCTGTTGCAAAAAATAGCAGGAATCCTGCCAGTAAAGCCCCAGCCTTTCATATAAAACATGTTCATAAAAATTTCCCATTAGTGAAGAGGCTTAGACATTGGCTCATCTATAAAGAAACATGCTTAGAATATCTTGGCAACCACGTCTACTATTACACAGTATTTTTTGCCAGACCTTGGACAAAAAAAGCAAATTCTCAAATCTAGGAGAGGATATAGGCAGCACCTGGATGCCAATTGTATCTGTCTATTTTATTGGTCAAAATTCTGAGAGAATTATCAGTTCTCTTACAACTTTTTATCCATGCTTACAATTTTTTCTTCAAAAAGATATATATCTACCTATACTGATGCATTTGGAATATTTAACATTAAAAACAAATATTCAAATGTCCTATATAGACATTTTTCACTGAAAATGTTTGAACCTGAGGACCAGGCTTAAAAAAATGTAACCTATGGTCCCTTTGAAATTATTTAAAAGTGAAAATAATGAGTGAGTCAAAACAGATAAGCACACACAAATTACGTGTATGTGTTTCAGGGAATGTTCAGACTAGATGGAAATTATGGAAATGAAAGAACAGAATAGCAGTTTCCAGAAGTCATAAAGCAAGACAAATTGCAAAGGAAAATATGAACAACCAAGCCAGGCAACAACTGGGGGAAAGGTAAGAGCTACTAGTTAATAATTATTTTAGAAACAATGTTCCCAAATGATAAATTTCATTTCTGCACAGGGTCAAATCTACATATAATGGGCACCATTTGTATTTGGCTATCCACAAAATTAAGTAACAAGTTCCATAACAAAATTTTAAAATGTTTTAGAATTTGAAGCTTTTAAATTATTCATTTTATATGTATTTATTATTACATATACTTAAGTTCACAAAAGTTATTGTGAATTAAATTGTCATTAAAATCCATTATCAATGCAAATGCCAAATAAGTATATAATAAGAAAAGTTTGGGATGGAGGGGAAAATATTGGAAATTTATACTGATAATCATTGTACCATTGAACAGAAGGTAGAGTTTGGAGCTTAACAAAAGCAAAGGCAATATAGGAAGCATGGCAGACATCTAGTTTCTGAAATTATTAACAATCATATATATAATTTGCCTTTAGTAACCTGGAATTCTGTGAAAATGCTAATAATAATGAGATTCAAAATACTGATATTTTGATGAAATTAGAAATGAATCAAATTGCTTACACAATGCCAAGTTCATTGTTGAAATTTGATATTGAACCTCCAGTAGATAGAAGTTAATATCTCCAAGATAACTTGGAGAGATGAGTCAACAAGCAGAATTCTATAAGAAGATACTTTCAAAAAGAGGATAGGGTTGAAATGAAGAGATTAGGCTTTGCTTTGTTCTGGTCTAACAACTCATTTATTAAAAACAAACTAACATTGTTGAGATAAGTTTAAGAGGGGAGATATTCACTCAAAGTTAGATTTGGAGATATTAGGCCAGAGGATTCACATCTGTGGATATTTTAAATCTCCCTGGCCTACATATTATAACTCTCTAACATTTTCCAATTTCTTATTGGCATGTTAAAGGCCTCAAATAAACAGGAAAGATCACTAGTAAGATACAATAACAGATTTTAAAAATTTGAACTTAGAAATGAGAGTTCACATTTTCAATGTCAATTTATTTACAATTTATTCTCATAAGTAAATAATAATAATTATAGAAATTACCTTGCTTTTTAGAGGATATGAGTATGGTAATGCAATGGAAAGGATTGAACTAAAGCATGAAAAAATGTAACCCACAAAATATCTCTGAATATTTACTATTAGGAGCTGAGACAGAACTTCACAATGTCTGATTCCCTTATGTTAATGAATCTGATACTTTTAGAGTCTATCAGATAGATTAGATATTTGGTCTTTAGTTTCATTGGATAATCACAGTTTCTAAATTGGGGTGGGAGAAGAAGTGGGGGAGAAACAAATAGTAAAAAAATATCCCACAAAAACAATGAAATAGAGTGATGAGAATCATTAATGAGCAGAATAAAAATAAGGAGGAACTGGATTTCCCGGACTGGCCATTAATGATAGATTTAACTACTAACTCTGGAAAATTTTCAATTTTATAATAAACCTGTTGAATGCATTAGAGAACAACCAGTGCAGTTAAGACTCCAAGGGCTAAAATCATTGAGAAAAGACAAGTGTATGAACTTAAGCTCCACATGCATCCCATAATTTCCCTAAGGTTTTATGTCAACTTGCAGCAAGTGAAATGGGTCCCAGGGAGAAAAGCTCAGTCTTGCTGACTGACGAAACAGAGTATATGGTCCTACGTTGCCATATAAAATGTGATTAAAGTTGCAAAATATTTGAGAAAAGAGAACTGGAAAGAAAAAAGCAAAAAATCTGTTAATTAAAAAGTTTAATAAAGTACAGTGAAATGTGGAGAATGCCATAGAGTCCTGAATAGCTAGCTAGCTAGCTAGATATGTAGACAGATATTTAAAAATAGATATGCATGTCAAATGGAAATATGGGGATTCTAGAATTGAAAAACAGTGTAACTAAATTTAAAGACTGAATATTTAGACGTAATGGCAAATTACATAGGAGCAGCATAGAGTTTAAGTCAACTAGAATAGCAGTGGGGAAAATATAACCAGATGAATGAAAAGAGAAAAGAAATTTGGAAACAATGTATCTATCCATACATACACACATACATATCTATAAAGTATAATGGGACAGAGTGAAGTGCTTACCATATGCATAGCTGAAGTCTCAGAAGGAGAGGTATCTATTTATGTGAGAATAAATACTTGAAGGAATGCTGGCCAATAATTTTACAAAACTGATAAAAGATAAAAATATTTTACAAGTGGGAACTTCCAGGGAAGATGGTGGAGTAGGAAGCTCCAGAACTCAGTCCTTCCACCAAAACAACTAGTAAACTGGCAGGAACTGTCTAAAACAACTATTTTGAAACTCCAGAAGCCCGAAGAACACTGTACAGCACCCAGAGAAAAGCGTGAGGAAGAGACTGAAAAGTTACAGTAAAGAACTATAAATTGCTTACTCTGCATGGTGGCCACTGACCCAACATCCCACTCTTATGGCAAACTGCCACAGGGTCCAGTTACTGTCTAGCTGCTGGTGACAGAAAGGGATGTGAAAATCCTCTCCCCGAGAGCAGAGGTGGGGATGGCCGATCACAGATCAGGGCTTTTGATTAGCCAATTCAGATTGCTGGGTCCTGACTCTGTGGGCAGCTACTGCTTCAACGTACCCCAGTCAAAGGCAATGGCAACTATTGTTTCAAACCTCCCTGGACAGGGGCAGAGACAGTGGAGATTTAATGACACAGTGCTTTCTCAGAGCTGTGGGACAATTTGCTGAAGAGCTGCATTTGCTGGGCAGGCAAGGAAAGCTTAGCTTTGGGGAGCCCTTAGAGACTATTTTGGTACCCTTCCCAATCCCTGTCCCAAGGCACTTTGGTGCTGGTCTGTGTCTACTTTGCAGTGATTTAGGAAAGTTCTCTCCAGGGTGACCCTCCTCCCAGTATTTGCCCTTTAGGAAAAAGAAGCATGAGACAAGGAAAGGAGTGTAAACAACTTATAGAGGTGTACAGTCTGGGCAAAGACTTCAAATAACAAGGAGAGAGAAATCTGTCTCCTGGGAAACAGAGGGACAACCAAACTCCTGTAAACAGGGGAACTCCAAGAAAACTAAGGAGCAAATGCCCAGGACAAGACAGTAATATGGGGAAAACCATGCACACTGCATTTGCCCTAGGCAGAACTTCCTGATAGAAGAGCCGAAGTTCAAGAAAATCTGTCCTATCACCAGCTGGATACAAAGCCAAGAAACAGACATCCCAAGGAATAAATCCTAGAGATAACATTTTAAAATATATTTTTATTACAGAAGTTGTGAACTAACAAAACAATCATGTACATGTGTAGAATTTCCATACAACACCCCTTCACCAACACGCCACAATAGTGGAACATTTGTTACAAATTATGAGATAAAATCATCAGACTATTACCACCAACCATGGGCCATAGCATACATTTGCACACTTTTTCCATACCTCCCCATTATAAACACAGTGCATCTTTGGCATTGATGCAAAAATATTACATTATTGCTGTTAACCACAGTCCATAGGCCACACCTATTGTATTTTTCCAATACTTTTCCACATTCCCACCACCCTGCAATAGTGATGTACTTCTGCTCTAGCTCACAGAAGGACACTCTTGCATCTGTACCATAAACCACAATTCTCATCCACCTCTGGATTCACTGTTATTCAGTCCCTTTATTATTCTCTACCTTTCTTACAGTTGACATTTACATCCTGTATTAGTCAGCCAAAAGGGGTGCTGATGCAAAATACCAGAAATCGGTTAGTTTTTATAAAGGGTATTTATTTGGGGTAGAAGCTTACAGTTACCAGACCATAAAGTGTAAGTTTCTTTCCTCACCAAAGTCTGTTGCTACGTGTTGGAGCAAGGCAGCTGCCGATGTTTGCCAGGGTTCAGGCTTCTTGGGTTCCTCTCGTCCTGGGACTCCATTTCTCTCTGGGCTTAGCTCCTCTGTTTCCTCCACAAGGTCACCTGTAGACTATGAAGCTCTATAGGCTTTGCTTCTCTCCACAAGGCCAGCTGTGAACCATCAGGCAAGTGGCTGTCTCTTTTCCCGGAGCCCTCTCTCCTTCCTCATGACCAAGGTCCTCTGTGTGCTTACTCCCCTGGGCTCTAGCATTAACACTCAGCATCAGAACTCCAACATCAAAATTACTCCAACTCTGTCCTTTGCCAGGTCTCTTATCTTTGAAACCCCACCCACCAGGGGGTGGGGGTCAACACCCTACTGACCGGGCCCAATCAAATCCCTAATCATAACTTAACCATGAACAAATGAACAGACCAGTTTACAAGCATAATCCAGTATCTATATTTGGAATTCATAACTATATCAAACTGTCAAACTGCTACACATCACTAGACTATTCTTTTCAGTCACAATCCCATTTATAAACCAACTGCTACTCACTATAATGTGTTACGATCAACTCTATCCATCTCCACACTTTTACAGCCAACTTAATTAAAATTTCTACATACATTAATCATCAGTAGTCCTTCTCAGTCCTACTCTTATCTCCTAATAACCTATACTATAGGTTTTAACTCCATGCATTTATTCTTCATATTTAGTTCATATTAATGAGACCATGAAATATTTGTCCTTTTGTGTCTGGCTTACTTCACTTAGCATAATGTCTTTAAGCATAAGTCTTTAAGCACTTAGCATAATTTCTTTAAGATTCATCCATGTTAACATATGTGTCCCAATTTCATTTCTTCTTACTGCAGCATAGTATTCCATCATATGTATATGCCACATTTTGTTTACCCATTCATTGGTTGATGGACACTTGTACTATTTCCATCTTTTGGCAATTGTAAATAGAGCTGCTATGAACATCAGTATGCTGATGTCTGTACATGTCAGTTTTCAGTTCTTCTGGGTATATTTTTAGTAGAGAAATTGCTGGATCATATGGCAGTTCTATATTTAGCTTCCTGAGGAACCATCAAACTGTCTTCCACAGAGGCTGCACAATTTTACACTCCCACCAACAGTGAAGGAGTGTTCCTGTTTCTCCACATCTTCTCCAGCACGTATAGTTTTCTGTTTTGTTTTCTTTTTTAAAAAAAATAATGGCTATTCTATGTGGTGTGAGATGATATCTCATTGTCGTTTTGATTTGTATTTCCCTAGTAGCTAGTGATGAGGAACATTTTTTCATGTGCTTTTTGGCCACTTGTATTTCTTCTTTGGAGGAAAGTCTATTCAAATGTTTTGCACAATTTTTAATTGGATTTCTTGCTCTTTTATTCTTGAGTTGTATGATCTATTTATTCAAACTGGAAATCAAACCCTTATCAGATATATAGTTTCCAAATACTTCCTCCCATTGAGTGGGCTGCATTTTCACCTTCTTGACAAAGTCCTTTGACTCACAAAAAGTGTTTAAGTTTGAGGAGGTCCCATTTATCCATGTTTTCTTTCCTTGATTGTGCTAGAATGCACCACCTACCACCAGGTCTTGAAGATGTTTTCCTAAGTTTTTTTTCTAGAAGCTTTATGGTTCTTGCTTTTATATTTAGGTCTTTGATCCGTTTTGAGTTAATTTTTGTATAAGGTGTGAGATAAGGGTCCTTTTTCTTACTTTTGGATATGGATATCCAGTTCTCCCAGCACCATTTGTTGAATAGGCTGTTCTGTGCCAGCTGGGTGTGTTTGAAAGGCTTGTCAAAAATCACTTGACAATATAAGTGCAGGTCTGTTTCTGAATCATCAGTTCAGTTCCATTGGTCAATGTGTCTCTTTATGCCAGTACCATGCTGTTTTTACTACTGTAGCTAGGTAATATAATTTAAAGTCTGGAAGTGAGAGTCTTCCAAATTGGCTTTGGCTTTTTAAGATATTTCTGGTTATTTAGGGCCCCTCGCCTTTCCAAATAAATTTGATAATTGTGCTCTCCATTTATTTAAAATTTGCTGGTGGAATTTTTATTAGGCTTGCATTGAATCTGTATTTCAATTCAGGTACAACTGACATCTTAATGATATTTAGTCTTCCAATCCATGAGCATGAAATGTTCTTCCAATTATTTAGGTCTTTTTAAATTTCTTTTAACAATACATTGTAGTTTTCTGAATACAAGTGCTTTAAATCCTTGGTTAAGTTTATTCCTAAATATTTAATTATTCTAGTTGCTATTGTAAATGGAATTTTTCCCCTGATTTCCTTCTTAGATTGTGCATTACTAATGTATAAAAGCAACACTGATTTTTGCATATTGATCTTGTATCCTGACACTCTACTGAAATCTTTTATTAGCTCTGATAGCTTTGATATACATTTTTGGGGACTTTCTATGTTTAAGATCATATCAACTGTGAATAGTGAAAGTTTTACTTCTTTCCTATTTGGATGCCTTTTATTTCTTTTTCTCACCTTATTGCTCTAACTAGAACCACTATCACAATACTGAACAACAGTGGTAACAATACACATCCTTGTCTTGTTCCTGATCTAAACAGGAAAGATTTTAGTCTTTCAACACTGATTACAATGTTAGCTGAGAGTTTTTCACATATCGCCTTTATCATATTAAGAAAGTTTCCTTCAATTCCTGTTTTTTGTAGTATTTTTATCAAGAAAGGATGCCTTTTCTGCATCAATCCATAGGATCATGTGATTTTTCTTCTTTGATTTATTAATATGGTGTATTACACTGATTGATTTTCTTGTGTTGCAACACCCTTGCTTGCCTAGTATAAAATACACTTGGTCATCATGAATAATTCTTTTAATATGTTAGATTCAATTAGCAAGTATTTTGTTGGGGATTTTTGCACTCATATTCATTAAGGAAATGGGCCTGTAATTTTCTTTTTTCATACTATCTTTATCTGGCTTTGGTATAAAGGTGATATTGGCTTCTTAGAATGAGTTTGGAAGCATTTCTTCTTGTTCAATTTTTTGGAAGACCTTAAGTAGCATTAAATCTTCTTTGAATGCTTTGTAGAACTCACCTGCAAAACCATCTGATCTTGGGATTTTAATTTTGGGGAGCTGTTTGATGACTGTTTCATTCTCTTTACTTGTGATTGGTTTGTTGAGGCCTTCTATTTCTTCTAGAGTTAGTGTAGGTTGTTCATACATTCTTAGGAATTTTCCCATTTCATCTACATTGTCTAGTTTTTTTGTATACAGTTTCTCATATATCCTTTTATGATCTCTGTTATTTCTCTGGGATCAGTAGTAATGTCCTCATTTTCATTTTTCATTTTATTTATTTGCATCTTCTCTCTTTTTTTCTTTGTCAGTCTAGATAAATGTTTGCTGATTTTGTTAATCTTCTCAAAGAACCAATTTTTGATTTTGTTAATTCTCTCCATTTTTTTTTTTTTCCAATTTCATTTACTTCTGCTCTGATTTTTGTTAAGTCATTCTACTTGCTTTGGAATTAGTTTGCTGTTCTTTTTCTAGTTCTTCCAATTGTGTAGTTAGGTCATTTATTTTAGCTCTTTCTTCTTTTTTAATGTACACACTGAGGGCTATAAATTTCCCTTTCAGCACTGCCTTCACTGCATTCCACAGGTTCTGTTGTGATCTTGCTTTCATTTGTCTTGACATATTTATTGATTTCTCTTGAAATTTCTTCTTTGACCCACTAATTTTTTTAAGAGTGTGTTGTTTAATCTCCATATATTTGTGAATATTCCCTTTCCCCCCTCTTGTTGATTTCCAACTTTATTACATTATGATCAGAGAAAGTGTTTTGTATAATTTCAATCTTGTTGAATTTATTGAGATCTGCTTTGTGATCCAACATGTGGTCTATCCTGGAGAGAGATCCATGAGCACTTGAGAAGAATGTTTTGGGGTGCAATGTTCTGTATATATTGATTAAGTTATGACAAATGCAGAGAGTTTTCAATTTCAATGCAATGTTTGCAAGTTAAAATATTCTAATATTAAGGCAGGCCTCTTACACATTAATGTCCTCATTTAATTCTGACCATCTTGTTGCCCTAGATTTTTGGAGATGGAAATTTTACTTTGTTCAGTCACAGATCGATCAAGCTAGCATTACCTAGAAGGAGGATAGGGTCCCTGCTCATTATTTAAGCTATCAAAAATGGGTCCCTTGTCTAAAAATTTCTCTCCAACCCTGACTGAAATGTTACAACATGAATATTCATGTATATTAATGAGTTGTTCCCTTAAAAACTTCTGAGGAAAAATTAAGAGTATTCACCCACACTATTGTAACTAATGTGAATTAATTTAATAAGATTGCTTCCCTAGACTCATGCACTAAGGGATGAAAGCATTTGTAAGTGGTTAAATGGGTAGCAAGGGAGAATAGTTGATTCTAGAGAAGAAATAAATGAGGGGAGTAACACCTACTGTCTAGTCGAGTAGCCCCATATTAGGCCTTTGCCTCTGGGAGTAAGAGCTATATAGTGGGGAAACAAGCCCAAACAGAAGCTTCTGAATTTCTCACCTCCCTATCCACACCCATGCCAAGAGGATTAAAAAACAAAACAAAACAACCATCGTATCCCAGGGTGGGTTGGGGAAATGGCAAGAATTCTGAAGATAAGTGCCACTCTTAAGGGTCTGAAAGATACAGAGTATGATACTGTTGACCTTGTTGCCACTTCATTTATTTTGACAGGTTGACTCCTACTAAAAGTTCAAACAGGTAGTAGCCCTGGTCACAGCTTCAGTGTCAGATGTGATATTTTGCTAGAGAAAATTATAAAGAATTCAGGTACATAATATGCAGTGATTTGGTGAATGTGTTTCTTTCTATCTCTATCAGAATAAAAGAGGATCAAAAACAGTTCTCATTCATGTGAACAAAATATATATTTACAATGTTCCCTCAGGGCCAAGTTAAATCTCCCACCCACAATCATAATATAGTCTAGAGAGAACTGGGCCTCTGAACATCCCAGAGAAAGCCATATTGATCCATTAGATTGGTGATTTCATGTTGATGGGGCACTAGCTTGTGTTACAGAGTAAGAAATAAACCCCACTAACGTTTAGATGCCTGACACGGGCACTTCAGTTATGTCCTGGGCTTTCCATTGTTATAGGCATGCAGGGTATCCCCTCCAATGCAAAGCCAATTGCTGCATCTTACATCACCTACGACAGAGTAGGAGGTACAACACGTAGTAGGTCTCTTTGGATTCTAGAGCCAATATACAGAAAGCCTCCAACTTTGTTTGAAAACTAGGGAATAAACTTGCTCTTAGCAGGTTCAGGTTGTGGAGCAAGAAGTCTGCCTCTTGGGCCACGCAGCCCATTACAGCTTATGGTTCTGGAGGTGTCAGCAGTGGGAAAAGATGCAATGTGAAATTCATAGCAAACTCTACTGGGAAAATCACAATGCAGGTCCTTAGGAGTTTGGAATAAGGCCATGCCCTCTCTAGCGGAAAGTTAAACACCTTTTAATAAACAACTCCTACAGAATTATAAGACTCTGATAGAGATGAAACCCTTCAACCTGGATACCAAGTGACCATGAGTCTAGAGCTGCCCGTTATGAGCTACATCATAAAGATGGGCAGGACCAGCAGCAATCCATTGTAAGGTGGAAATGTATGTCAGGAGAAAGGGAACAAGTAAGCTGCATGACAATCGTTGTTGCATACAATCCCTCCCTCAGTCCACACCTATGGCCAAAAGATGGGGGGTGTGGGCATCCTGGCAGCTGAAGGAGGAAGAAGGAGGAAAATCTTGTTTGTTTTATGAATGGGTCAGCTTAGAGCGTGGATGCAAATAAAAATTGATGACAGCTACATTACAGCCAACTCTAGGCTAGTCTTGAAATGTAGTGATGAGAGAAATTCTTCCCAATGAATAGAACTTCACCTGGATATGCAAATAATATGGAAGGTAAATTGGTCTAAGCTGAAATATATAGAGAATCGTGAGCATTGGAAAATGACTAGCTGGGGTTGGAAGGAAAAGATGGAGGCTACTCATGGGTCTACTCATGGACTTCTACTCATCAAGGATGATATAGTTAATGCTGGCTCTGAATGACCAACTTGTCAGCAAAAGAAGTAAAAACTGAACCTTGATATGGCACTGCTCCATGAAAGGATCAGCAGTCCACTTTGTGACAAGTTAACAAAATTGGGCCTCTCCTGATTTGAAATAGTCAGTGGTTTGTTATTACATAAATAAACACCAATTCTGGGTTAGAGGTTGGCTTTCCTATCTTCTGAATCTCAGGCAACACCACTGTACAGGGGTTTGTGGAGTTGCTAATCACAAACAAGAAATCACACTCAACAAACAGCTGACCAAGTGACTTAGTTCATAATGAAGGTGGTGTGGGAGTGGACCCATGACCATAGGATCCACTGAATATATAACATATTGTATTAGTCAGGGTTATCTCTGGAAACAGAATCAACAGGAGATATCTGTTAATAACATGAGATTTTATAAGAGTCTGTCACATGACCGTGGGGATGCACAAGTCCAGGTTCTGCAGTCAGGCTGCAAACCAGGGGCTCTGATGGAAGTCCAATGAAAGGTCCTTGATGAGTTTCTGGGAGAAGTTGGCTGTCCAAAGATGAGCTAGGAAATTCTTTCTGAATGTTGAAATCACTCCCCCTTTTAAGGCATTCAACTGATTGGATAAAAGTGTCATCCATTGCTGATGCAATCTCCCTGATTAATGCAGATGTAATCAGTCAACCATGCAGTAAACTCACTGGTGACCAAAGTCCATAAATGCTCTTGTATTACAATTAGCCCAGTGCTTGCTTGACCAAACACCTGGACACAATTACCTGGCCGAGTTGACACATTAACCTAACCATTACAGTCCACCCCTTGTCAACTTGGCAACCATACACATTAACTTAAACCATACTTAGTCTCTAAATAAAAACAATAACAGACAAGCAAACATATATATTTCCGGCCTTACAATGTTCAACTCAGCTGCGTACAACCAGAAATGCTTTAATTCCCTACAAAATAGGGTGCAAGTCCTTGGGTAATAATCACTCTTAAACATGACATCTTTAAATATTATGACATGAAATTAATACAACTTTTCATGTGATAGGGGAAAAGGTTGGGAAAGAAAACAAAGAAATACGTTTTGTGTACATGTACAATCATACTCATAACAAAACAAGGAAGACAGGTTCATGACTATTACAGTCCTCGTTTCTGTAACAGGTCACATGGTTGAAGTTCATATTTATCACTACCTTCTTCCACTATCCATTCCATTTTCCCATTACCCTCAGCAAGCACTTCAGCTGGTTGTGGTTCTTTGCCTGATGGGGTATTTTGCTAGGCAGGGGCAGTTCTAGTGGCTTCCACTTGACCTTTCCAACCATAAGAGCCCTCACTCCACAAGTCAGGGATCCAATGTGGGGATGTCTATTCCAATTATGCATTCTGGAACTGGGGAAATAACCACAGAATGGGTCTGCGGATCCACTGGACCCACTGTGAGGTGGACCTGAGCTAAAACTCTATCAATCACCTGACCTCCATAAGCCCCTACACTGTCTGGTGGACCACAGTGATGTTTTGGGTCTCCTGGAATTAATGTGACTTCTGAGCCAGTGTCTAATAATCCCCAAACTGTCTGATCATTTCTTTTTCCCCAATGCACAGTTACTCTGGTAAAAGGCTGTAGGTCTCCCTGGGGAAAGGTGGGAGGAAGATTAACAGTATAAATTTTTGGTAGTTTAACAGGATTCTTCCCAAGGGGACCTGGCCTTCTCCTCATTCAAGGAGCTCTGGGTCTTTAAACTGTCTCAAGTCTGGGAATTGATTAAGGGGCCATGATTCTCTTCATCTGTAATTTGAGTTAGGGTTTTGTTCACTCGACCTTGAACTCTTCTTCTTATACAGATCCAGAAGAAATTTAGTAGACTGCCATGTATTTCACTTCTAGGTACCCCTTGATCTATTAGCCAGCACCATAACTCCATTGGGGCTCAGACTATTCTGAGAGCTGCTTTGAATCTGCCTTTCATTGGGGTAGCCACGCCCACCTTGACTTTGGTGATTAACTGCCTATACTTGACTTTTACCGCACCAAGATCCGATCATCCCCATAATGTTTAAGGATTCCCATTCCATTACAGCCCTTCCTACAGTAATATCTGGACTACAGAGAAGAGCAACCACAGAGCTCTTTAGAGAAGATGGGCTTAGTCTTACAAATTTATTCCTCACAGTCCTGGTAAAGGTGTGTCCTCTGGACATTCTTGGGGTGGGTGGGCAGGTCTCAAATGGTAAATCCATTCAGGCATTCCAATCTCTCTAAGCCTTTGAATCCCCTCATCTATTGTACACCAGGGCAAATCAGGCATCTCAACCTCAGGCATGCTAGGCCATCTTTTGGTCCATGTTTCAGTCAGCCACCCAAACAAACTGTTAGAGCCCTTTCTAACCCCTTGAGCTACAGCGTTGAATCCAGAATTTCTGCTTAGTGGGTCCATATCAATAAATTCTGCCCGATTCAACTTTATATTTCTTCCACCATTATCCCATACCCTTAGTATCCATTCCCACACATATTCCCCTGATTTCTGTCTATATAAGTTGGAAAACGCATGCAGTTCTTTCAGAGTATAGTGTACTTCCTCATGGGTCACACTTGTCACACTTTGTATTTCACCTTTGGGGGCTTGTTGTGATTTTAGTCTAGTATTAGGTCTCAAAGATAAGAGGGGTGGTGGGGGGTGGGGTAAGGAGAAGGATTAGAAATGTCTTGCAAGCTACTAACCTCAGGGCATTCCTTTGCATTTTCTTCTGGTGAGACAGGATTAATCTCTTCAGGCAGGGGTTGGAAGGCAGATTCCTCAGGGCAGACAGGAGGTTGGGCAGTGCATGCTGGAGTTTGGCTGGTACCTGTCTCAGGGCTGGGAAGGGGTCCAGACTCCCTGGGGCAGGCTGGAGGCTGGATGATAGAAGGTTGACAAGGTGTAGTCTCCACAGGGCAGGCCATTGCAGGTTTATCTGGTAAAGTCTCAGCAGAATTTAGGGTTCCAATGTCCCCACCAATATTATCATCATCCTTTATGTCTCCATCCCAATCCTCAGGGTTCCACTCCTTTCCAATCAATGCCTTCACTTTAATTGCAGAAACCCTGCAGGGTTGAGATTTTAGTTTCCTCTGTAATTCTGCTACTGGTACAATGAGAGACTGGGTTTGATTCCCAGATATCTCAAGTCTGTGGCTGCAGGAGACAAGATTTTCTTTCAGGGCACACATAGCAACTTTCACATCACTCATATGGCATTTAAGTTTCAAATTTGAAGACTTTAGCTCATCTCTTTCTTTTGTAACTGTATCCAGAGTATCTAGGAGGAGCCAGCCAACATCAATATACCTTTTGACTCCACAAAATTCTGTTAAGGTGTTGAAAACACTTTCACCCAGATCCTTGCTTCTTACAAGCGTGGAAGTAGGGGAATCCAGTGATGCTATTTTGCATATCTCTATTGCCAGCTCATACCATGGATTTTTAGCAACTTTTTCATTATTGGAAAGGGAGTCATTAGTACCCTTGAGTCCAATTGGAGTAGAGAGCTAATTGCAAAACCCCCAGAACCACCTCAGACATCCCATGTTTAAGACTCTGTTCCTTAAGAACCACTCTTGGTACCAAGCTGTATTAGTCAGGGTTCTCTCGGGAAACAGAATCAACAGGAGATATCTGTCAATAATATGAGATTTTATGAGTCTCTAACACGACTCTGGGGATGCACAAGTTCAGGTTCCTCAGGCAGGCTGCAAACCAGGGCACTGATGAAAGACCAATGAAAGGTCCTTGATGAGTTTCTGGGTTGGCTGTCCAAAGACGAGCTGGGAAATTCTCTCTGGATGTTGAAATCACTTCCCCTTTTAAGGCATTCACCGGATTGATAGGAGTGTCATCCATTGCTGATGCAATCTCCCTGATTGAGGCAGATGTAATCAGCCAACCGCGCAGTAAACTCACTGGTGACTGAAGTCCATAAATGCTCTTGTATTACAATTAGCCCAGTGCTTGCTTGACCAAACACCTGGACACAGTTACCTGGCCGAGTTGACACATTAGCCTAACCATCACACATATTATATCAAACAGTGCTGGCCTGATAGAACATAGGAATTGCCTACTAAATTTATAGCTGAAGTGCCAGTTCACAGGCAATCCTCTGCAAATTTGGGGTGCCATCCATCAGAATTCATTATCTACACTGAATCAGAGACCTCTGCTTAGCAGTGCATACCCAAGAGAAAGAATACATGGGATCAGTAACCAAGAGATGGAAAGAGGAGTGGCACCACTTATTTCTCCCAATGACCCACTGGGGAAGTTTGGGCTTCTTGTTGTCACAACTCTGGGTTCTTCAAGGTTAGAAATCTGGTCAAGGAGCACAGCAATGGTCTCTTTGAACCCCCCAACTGTGGCTGCTGCCTGATCTGAGCTATTCCTTGAATGTGTTTTGGAAAGTGCATCTGTGCGTACCAAGTGATGGACTGTGGCAGGATTGTAGGTGTGCTGCTCAGATACTGCATTTGGAGAGAACCAGCTACTGTGTATACAGATGGCTGAGAACCTCCACATGCAGCTCCTCTGGGGCATGCCACAGCCTAGGACCTGAGGCCACACTCTCCCTGGATAGCTCCCAGCCAGCGACTAGACACAGTGGGTATAGTAGGGCCTGGCCATTTCTAATCAAAGTAGTCCTGCTCTATGGGTAACATTTCTGAGTCTGAGACTTTCCTTCTCAGTCTTCCTTTCTTCTCTTCTTTTATAAATGTCATTCTTACAAAGTGCTCTGAAGGCTTTCCCTGTTTACCCCTTCTTCTTCTTCCCTTTGTCTTTCACAGGTGTTAACCCCAATAAATCTTCTATAATACTAACTGAGTTTGAGTCTGCTTCCCAGAGGATTTAAACTGACAGAGTGAGAAAAAACTATTTTGCATCTATCTTGCCCTTCTATCTGAGTACATGGTGTCATGAAAAACTAAAAAAAAAAAAAAAAAAAAAAAAAAAAAATGGCTATGACCATTCTTTTTCTTGGTCATGTCTTTTGGTGGATGTATGCAATCATTTATCCTTGGGTATATATTTGTAACATCCTTATGTGGTTACCTTATAAATAAAAATATGTGTACTTAATACATCTACAATAATTAGTAATTTTACTGCTTCTTGAGCAATAATAACTTTAGTGCAGTTTATCACTTTTTAGCCCTCCTGACTTTTGTGCTATCATTTGCACGTATTTTATTTATCCACATGTTTAAAACCACAGAAGACATTTTTATTGTTTCATATCATCTATATCAATTTAATTTGTCCACATATTTATATTTGACAATACTTTCATTTATTCCTGAAATCCATGTTTTTTTCTAAAACTATTATCATATTGAAAAATTCCTTTATAAATTTTTTTTATATACAGGTGTTTTGGCAATAAATTCTTTTAGATTTCATTGACTGAAAACATTTTAATTTTACTTCACTAAGATGTCATTCCTTAGACTAATGGCTTCCATAATTTCTGTTGAAAAATCAGCAATTATTCTTTGGAGGTAATGCCTCTTTCTTTCCCTTTTTTGGGCTGCTTTTTCAACTATCACATTGGCTTTATAACAATTTGCCATTTTGACCCTTGTTGTGATATTCCTTGAAGTTTGTATACATTCTTGAATCCAAGGTTGTATCAGATTTGTTAAATCTATTTTTTTCCTTTGTTAAAGAAGTTGTGGGTTTACAGAAAAATCATGCATAAAATACAGGATTCCCATATATCACCACTCCACCAACACCTTGTTTTAGTATAGAACATTTGTTAAAATTGATGATAGCGCATTTTTATAATTCTACTATTAATTAAAGTCCATGGTTTTACATAAAGTTCACTGTGTAGTATAGTTCCATGGATTTAAAAATTTTTTTTATTCTCTTACCATATATACAATCTAGCATTTCCCCTTTTAATCATATTAAAATATATATTTCAGTGCTGTAAATTGAGTTCACAATATTGTGGTACAATCAATCACCAAAACATCTCCATCATTCCAAATAGAAACCCTGTGCAATTTTTTATCATTGTACAAAGGCATTTATTGAAACATTGTAATAACAAAATATTTTTTTTCTAAAAGAAGAAATACAAATAGTGCAAAAACACATGAAAGAATATTCAACATCACTAGCTCACTAGGGAAATACATCACTAGGGAAATACAAATAAAAACTACAATTAGATATCATTTCACACCTACTAAAATGGCCAGTATTTATAAAAACTACAAGTGTTGGAGAGGATGTGGAGAGGTAGGAACACTTATTCACTGTTGGTGGGAATGTAGTATGGTAAGTGTCTGTTTGGCGGTTCCTAAGAAAATTAGATATAGATCTGCCATGTGACCCAGCAATACCACTACTAGAAGATCTGAGAGCAGGGACACAAACAGATATCTGTGGCACAAATTGCCAAATTCTTGTTCCTCACATTTCATAGTGTTACCGATATATGACAGAGTGTATTTTTCTTCATGTTTATCTTGTTTGGTGTTCACAATTGCCAAATGATGGAAACAATCCAGTTGTCTATCAATTGAAAAATGGATAAGCAAATAGTGGTATATATACAGGATGGAACATTATGCAGCAGTAAGAAGAAATGAAGTCGTGACGCATATGACAACGTGGATGAAACTGGAGGACATTATGTTGAGTGAAGCTTTTTATGCATTTGCATTTAGTCACTGTAGGAAGTAAGAAGTGGATTTACCTACCAAACAATGCAATACAATAATACTGGAAATTTATAATTACTCAAATAGTTTCTTTTACTGCAAGTCCTTATTTCTTTATGCTGTTTTGATCCACTGTCTAGTGTCTTTTCCCTTCAGCCAGAAAAAAGCCCTTTAGCATAGCTTTTAGGACAGATCTAGTGGTGATGATCTCCTTCAGCTTTTGGTTATCTGAGAATGTCTTTATCTCTCTAACTTCTGCAAGAGAGTCTTGCCAGAATAAAGTTCTTGGCTGGCAATTGTTTTCCTTCAGCACTTTAAGTATTTCAACCCACTGTCTTCCTGTCTCTGTGGTTTCTGATGAGAAATCATCACTCAATCTAACTGCGACTCCCATGTACATAACACATTGCTTTTCTTTTGCAGCTTTCAAAACCCTTTCTTGTTCCTCACATTTCATAGTGTTACCGATATATGACAGAGTGTATTTTTCTTCATGTTTATCTTGTTTGGTGTTCACTGTGCTTCTTGCGTTTGCATATTCACATCTTTTGCTAAGTTTGGGAAGTTCTTTGTCATTATTTCTTTAACTACTCCTTCTTTCCCTTTCTCTCTTTCTTTTCCCTCTGGGAATCCAATAATGTGTATATTGGTGGGCTTGGTGGTGTCCCCTAGCTACCTTAAGCTATTTTCACTTTTAATATTTCTTTTTCTTTCTGATCCTCAGCCTGACTCTTTTTAAGTATCTTGTCTTCAAGCTCACTGTTTTTTTCTTCTGCCAGATCCAATATGCTCTTGAAACCTTCCTAAGGCACTTTTCCTTTCGGTTATTGTGGTCTTAAAATTTTCTCTTTATTTAGACTCTCATATTGTTCACTCATTGCTTTCCTGATATTTGTTAGTTGTTTCTTTGTATTCCCTTCATCTCTTTAAGCATTTTTAAGATCATTTTTTAAAAAGGCTTTATTTGGTATATCCAATTTCACATCTTCTTTGTTGGTGTTTCCTCTATTTTCATCCTCTTCTTTTGGACAGGCCATCATTTCCTGTTTCTTTATCTTGTACGCCTTTGTTGTACATTATACATTTTAATAATTTAAAATGTTTTCTCTAAGGACAGCAGGAAAAGGTGGCAGCATAGTAAGGAGCTCCAACAGTCAGCTTGCCCTACAGGGCAGGTAGTAATCACCCAGAGCTATCTAAAGTACTATTTGGGGACACCCAGGAGACCAGAAGAGTATCTTTTCCCCCAATAGGATAAGAGGGGAGCTGTGCTTCCTCAGCCGATCCAGCCCACACAAACTGATTTGTTGAGCACCTTCCATTCCATCTCCATCCCTCTCCCACACAGGATAGGAGGGGGTGGTGTTTCCCCAGCCTTTCTGGGCAATGACAGGCACTTTTGGCCTGTACAGACTGGTTTTTTGGGTGCCTGTGGATCCACCCCCTCCATCCAAAAAGATAGGAGGCCCTGGCATTTCCTCAGCCTCTCTGTTTTCTCAGCCTTTCTAGGTAACTGCAGGCACTTTCGGCTTACCCAGACTGAACTGTTGGGCATTGGTGGTTTCATTCCCACACCCTAAAGGGCAGAAGGGACAGTACTCCCTCAGCTTCTCAGGGCAACTCCAGGTGCATTCAACCTGCATGGATTAGATTGTTGGGCACTCCAGAGGGTACATCCTCACATCTGGCTGGGGGTGGGCAGGGTGTTAAGTCAGTCTACCTGGTCAACTGCGGTCATTTTGGAACCACATGGCGAAGATTTCTGCCCACACCTGCAGCTCTATCCCCACACCAGGCAGAGGAAGAAGAGGTGTGAAGCTTCATCAGTATCTCTAGGCAACTACAGACAGTCTTGACCTGCATGACTTGGATTATTAAACGCAGCTTCAATTCTATCCCTACCCCTGGCAGAGGAAAAATGTGAGAGAAGTTTCATCAGTTCCTGGGACAACATAGGCAGCTTCAGCCTCCACAAGTTACAGCACCAACTACATCCCTGGCTCCTACTACACAACCAACAAGGGAGAAAGGGCAAGAAAGCCCTAAAGTAAAGAGAAAAACTGTACCCAGAATAAATACATCTAGTAAGCCAGATGCCAAGACCCAACAAAAAATTACAATCCATACCAAAAAACAGGATGATATGGCCCAGTTAAAGGAACAAGATAAGCCTCCAGGTGACATAAAGGAGTTGAGACAACTAATCATAGATGTTCAAACAAATCTCCTTAGTAAATTCAATGAGATGGCTAAGGAGATTAAGGATAGTAAGAAGACACTGGGGAGCACAAAGAAGAATTTCAAAGCATAAATAGCAAAATAGCAGATCTTATGGGAATGAAAGGCACTATAAATGAAATTAAAAATACACTGTAGGCATATAACAGCAGATATGAGGAGGCAGAGGAAGGATTAGTGAGCTTAAGAACATGGCCTCTGAAAGCAAACATATGAAAGAGTAGATGAAGAAAAGTATGGAAAAAATTGAACAGGTGTCAGGGGACTAAATAATAGCAAAAGACATGCAAACATGTGTGTCATGGGAGTTCCCAAAGGAGAAAAGGGAAAAGGGGCAGAAGGAATAGTTGAAAAAATAATGGCAGAAAATTTCCCAGTCCTACTGAATGACATAGATATCCGTGTCCAAGAAGCACAACATATGCCCATCTGAATAAAGTCTGAAACACATACTAATCAGAATGTCAAATGCAAGGTATAGAGGGAATTCTGAGAGCAGTAAGAGAAAAGCGATGCATAACATGTAAGAGATAGCCAATAAAATTAAGTGCTGATTTCTCATCAAAAACCATGGTGGCAAGAAGGCAGAGGTGTGATATATTTAAGATACTGCAAGAGAAAAACTGCCATCCAAGAATCTTTTTTTTTTTTTTTTTTTTACCAGGAGGTCCCGGGAATCAAAGCCAGGTCCCTCCATATGGGAGACCAACCATTTGAGCCACATCTGTCCCCAAGCCAAGAATCTTATATCGGTCAAGATTGTTTTTCAACTATGAGGGCAAGTTTAAAATATTCATATATAAACAGAAACTGAGAGAGAGTTTATAAGAAAAAGACTAGCTTTGCAGGAAATATGAAGGGAGTACTACAGCCTTAAAAGAAAAGACAGGACAGAGAGGCTTGGAAGAGAGTCTGAAAATGAAGAGTATATCAGTAAAAATAACTAAAGTGTGAAAAGAGTGATGAAAATAAAATATGATAGATAAAACTCAAAGGTCAAAATGGGTGAAGTAAGAACTGTCTTTACAGTAATAACAGAGAATGTTAATGGACTAAACCCCAATCAAAAGGCACAGACTGGGGAAATTGATGTGGCTCAAGCAATTGGGACCACCTACCATATAGGAGGTCAAGAGTTCGATTCCCAGGGCCTCCCGGTGAAAGGCAAGCTGGCCCACGTGGCAAACTGGCCTGTGCGGAGTGCTGGCCCACATGATGTGAGGGCCCACGCAGGAGTGCTGGCCCACATGGAGTGCTTGCCTGCACGGAGAGCTGGCCCAGCAAGTTGATGCAAGAAAAAGAGACACAGAAGAGAGACAATAAGAAATGTAGCAGACCAGGGAACTGAGGCATCCTCTCTCCACTCTGGAAGGTCCCAGGATTGGTTCCTGGTGCTGCCTAAAGAGAAGACAAGCAGACACAGAAGAACACACAGAAAGCAGAAAGCAAGTGCAAACAAACAAACAAACAAACAAACAAACAAAAAACAACAAAGGGGGGGCGAGAGAAATAAATAAATAAATAAATATTTTTTAAAAAGGCACAAACTGGCAGAATGGATAAGAAAATATGAGCCATCTCTATGCTGTCTATAAGGGACTCACTTTAGACTCAAGGATATCAATAAATTGAAAGTGAGAGGCTGGAAAAAGGTTTTCCATGCATGCAGTAACTGAAAATAAACTGGAGTAGCTATACTCATATCAGATGAAATAGACTTTAGAAGCAAAAAACTCTTATTAGAGACATTATGTATTAATAAAATGGGAAATTCACCAAGAAGAAATAACAATCATAAATGTACATGCATCTAACCAGGATGCCCGAAGATACATGAGAGAGAAATTGATATCTCTACAATAATAGTTGGAGACTTCAATACTCCATTGTCAGCATTGGAGAGAACTTGATGATCTTCATATAACATGATTGTTTGACATGAAAGCATCATCACAGTATACCCGGAAAAGTCCATACCTCTGAAATGTCGGACCCTAGTTCTTTTTCTTCTAAAGACTCATTTTGTGACCTTGGACAAATTGTCCAAGAAATTAAGAAATTCTCTTTCTTAATTTTAAATTATTTAGATATAAGGATCATGACCCCTACTTGATCTTTCTGTGGGCTGCTGCATGAATCAAAATTGATGTTCTATTTAAAAGGTATTTTCATTTCAATTATAAAAATTTGAGATTACATAGTTCAGTTACCTCCTTTTATGGATGATGAAGATGAAATTCAGTAAAGTATTGGTCATCTATTTGTTGCCAGCTCAAGACAAAGCCCAGTTCAGAACCCGTGTCCAAATCAATGCTCTTCCCCAGGTAAGGCCTCCAAAGAAAAGCAAAATCATGGTGGTATCTTAATTATTATAAATTAATTTGATTGCTTTCTTCAAAATCTTTCATTAAACTTATCTGTACTGAGGGATAAAAATAATTTATGAATGTTTAAATGGGCAGGGATATGGCTTTCTCTGCCTAGAGGAGCCTGCACCAAATCTTGGTGTGTATTTCCATCTTTCTCTCCCATTTCTCAGCAAGCTCTGTTCCTTCCCGCCATTTCCAAAATAAATTCTTTTTACTAGCCTAACTACTAACTAACTAAATAAATAAATGGGCAGGGATGGAAAAGGGTGCCCTTTTCATTGATTAAACTAATATTTGAAGAACTACTTATGCCAAGTATCGTTCTAGCTTCTTGGGAATCGTTATTCAGCAAAACAGACAGTAATTCCTGCCCTTGTGCTTTTATTCTAACAAAGGAAACAGCTAATATAAAAGTACAAGAGCACATTAAAATAAGCAAATTGCATAGCATGTTAGGATTCAGTAAGTACTGTGGGGAGAAATTAGAGAGAGAATGTAGGCTTGGCATGATGGGGGTGGGGGCCGAGGTTGGCTGTCATTTGAAACAGGTTAGGCAGTAAGCCCCATGAAGAAGGTAACGTTCGAGTTTGGGGCAATGTTTGTATGAAACCGAGGGGTTAAGGACGGTGATATCTAATTAAGAGTGTTCCGAGCAGAGGGAGCAGCCAGTGCAAGGCCCTGAGAACAGCATAGCTGCTGGTGTATTTGGAGCAAAGTAATGGCAGAAAAATGAGGTCATGACAATAGTGTGCCAGATCATACAGGGCCTGGCAGGGATTTATCATCTACCATATGTTAAATAGGAAGGGGTTGTTAGTGTGTGAAAAGAAGAGCTATATGATCTGATTTAATGTTAAAGGATCATTTTGTTTGTTATTTGAAAAGGAACTCAGGGGGTTATAGGGGAAGATCAGGAGAGAGGCTAGCATGGTGTTTACTGGAGGAATCCATGCATCTAAACATGGTGGTACCAAGATGATGGCAGTGAAATTGGGGGAAATTGTTTGCTTCTGGTTACTTTTTGAAGCCAAAGCCAACTGGGTTTCTTTTGAGGTAGTCTGTGGGGTAGGAGAGAAAAATGTTGAGTCAAGCAAGTCCCCAAGCTTTTTGGCAATAACATCTGAAAGTTGAGAAACACTGCAAGTGAAGAAAGTTTGGGGAAGAAAACCAGAAGTTCTTTTCTAGGCATGTTATAATAAAAAAATAAATTAAGTGAAATGGATGGTAAACTCAGCCCCATTCCTCAGTTATTTCAACATAAAAAGATAGAAAATATTGCTTGCTCTTATTTTGCCTTTCCTAACCATTCCCTAGAGCAATATAGGAAGTGAACCTAATAGAATCAGTGATATTTACTATTTTTTAAATATAAATCTTCACTTGTCCTACATGAAGTGAGTACTGTGGTCCCTTACAATTACTTTTTCCCTCCAGCCTGCCCAAATATTTGGCAGGAAAATAGCTTTATCAGGTCATCATGGAGCCTTCACTAGTGCTGAGCTAATAATATAGTTTTGGAAAATTTAAATGGTACAGATGAAAATCTATGCCTACTCTCCATGTCACTCCCAAACGCACTGGAAGATGAGACACAAGGGAAGCCCATATGTTAGAAAGACATGCTTCATTTAGCTGTTGCAACAGGATGGCTGAAGGGTGCTATAGATGGAGTTGCTTAGAAAAGATTACATCTCTTGGCTTCTGGCAAAGAAAAAAAGCATAAAGAAGGTTGTGCTAGGGGCTAAGAGCTTTATTGAAATTCTACAGAAGTCTTACAGAAACTGTGAGCTTCTGACTTGTTATCAGGTACCTGCATTTGGTCATCCTGACACTCTATAATTGAAATTCATTGCTCGACCTTTAGTCTATAAAAATGGTATGCTGTCATTAGCACTGACTGCTTGCTATATTCTCCTGTCACTCCTTAGGCCAGCTTAAACCATCTCAGATGAAATAGCCTATTTCATGTCAGACCTCAAAGTTTGCCACTATTAAAGTGGAAAGCTAAAGCAATGTTTAGCAATGCAGTAAAGACTAATATAGTGGGATTGCTAGGGAAGTAGGAGTCTCTCCTTTTCTTAATTCCTTTAAAAATAATGCTCTCATATGGTACCATCTCTATTACACTGCTCTTGTCAGAATGAGAATTATTACCTTTTTAATTGCATTTTAATTTAACTTGCTAATGCCACACTGTCTACCTTATACTTTAAGAAGTAGTTGAATGTTAGTTCAGCAATAAGGCAAGTTAATGCAAGAATTACAAGGTAATATTTCACATCCATGATGTGAAGAATTGAAGCAATTTTATGGATAATTCAGCCAAAAAAGCCATGCTGCCATAGTTTTCCAAATTTCTTAGGTAAGAAAAGAATCCCTGGATTTGAACATTTAACCCTTGGTTTATTCAGGGAATGGCCATACTTATCACATGGTGTAAAGAATTATAGCCAGATGGTTAGAAAGAGGGTTGTTGTCCAAAGAAGGGGGAGAGCCTGGCTGTTGACAACTAGAACTGTTGAGCTGTTCCCAATTACTTAAGCAATAAAGTTAATGAGGATTAACCTTCTCAAGTGACATAAGAAATTAAATGAAAACACCATTGAAAATAAGTCTACTTCTTTCTTACTGTATGGTCTCAATTTTCCTTTAGGTCATTTGGAAGAAACAGTCTTTTTCTTTTTCTTTTTTTTTTTTTTTAATTTTTAACATCATGAAATGATTTTGGAAAATGAAAGCATAGTATTTAAGGGTTATGGAAATGCTTCTCTTCATCAATTTTGTATTCTGTTCCAGATAATTCATATACTTAACATGCACATAAATGCTGAATATTTTTCTTCCTCTTTTACCCCTTTTTCCTTAAGAGTCCAAGAGAGATTTTCATCTTCAATTCTTTTTATTTAGTCAAAAGAATTGAGTATTAAAGTATTAAAATCCCCATATTTATTTCTTGACTTCATTACTAACCAGCACAGTAATCCTAATTATGGCTTCTCTCCTTATCTAGCCCCAGTAACTTCAGACTCTAAAAATGAGTGGTTTGTACTTAGTAATGTCATAGGTGCCATTTGATCCCTTTGGCTCTAAGTCTCAGGATCTCTGGGAATTTTCTTACCCTTGACCAGTAAAAGCCTTGCTTTGACTCACACATCCTATTACTGAGGGTTCATTGAATGGATGACCCAAAGATCTGTGAAAAGATCCTTCAGTTGAGAGCCATATTGTGGTCCTGTAAGCATCCTGAGGAGAGTCTCCATGGTGTTAACCTTTAAATTTCCACCCTAGAGTGAATTAACACTGACGGCCATGAATGACACTATGGGTAGGCAGGCTTTATAAATAAAATGTGATGTAGCCATTGGCTTTGCTCCTAAGGAAGAAGTGGATATGTCTCCATGCTCTGTGGATGTGTTCCTCAGAGAGGCCACTCCCAGGAGACACTAGGGAGGTTGTGCTGCAGAGTAGACCCGGTGCCTCAGTAAATGGTACTACTAGGACATAACCATCATGAATACCGTGAAATCATGTTGGAGTCACCTCAGTGTTCCTAGTGCCTAGAATAACATCCAAAGCAGAGTAAGTGTTCAATGACTATTTGAAGAAAACAAAAAAAAAATTAGAGAAACAAAATGAAAACACACACACACACACACACAAAACAGAAAGTGAAGAAAACAGGAAGGGTAGAGAAAAAAGAGAAGGGAAGGAGCTGACTAGCTCAAATCATCACATTCCATTTTGGTAGTTCCCTGAAAACACAGAAGACTGTAACTTTACTGGACTCAGCCAAAGAGTATTATTTTTTCTGTCTCTTTTTTTTATCCAAGTTATCCTAACTCCTGTTCACACCATCCTTCTTTGACTCTGATTTTCCATGACTCTATCATCAGCCCCCACCAGTCTCTCATCTCTCTCTGTAGTCTTTGGTCTATGGCAAAGGCTTTTATCCTCACTCCATCTTTTTTTTTTTTTTTTTTTTCCAAAATTCTGATACTTATATTGTACTTTAGGACAATTAAATCAGAAATTTTGAGGGTGTAATCCAGACATCATTTTTAAAGCTTCTCTTACTCCTTATTTTAAGTATGCTTTAGGAAATTGAATTGAGTGCTCACCAACTTACAGCTTTTCCTAGGAATATGATGCTTAATCATGCTCTCCGTATACCTCTCTGTCATGGGATGCAAATTTGAATACCTATTCCAGGGACACATTAGTTTTTGTCTATTCAAAATTATCTTATGTGACAAAGTCAAAGCAATGTACAGTTGATTAACATGTTATAGAGAAAATAGGTACTATTTATGCCCTAGGAAAGAACCACCAGTTGTAAACAATGTTCTTTGAATTGTTAGTATAAAATAAGTAAATTGTCATACAATTGAATGATGTGAAGGAAAGCCGAATTCCGTATAAAATTCTTGTAGTAGTGCTGTGGTTTAAAAAGTCTGTAAAATGGTTTTCTATAAATAAGTCTTTCCTAAAGGCAGTCAACAGGTTGGCTGATTTTACAATTAACAATTATTTTATTTTATTTCATTTGTTCTCTTATCATTGTAATTGTGGTTGATTTCTGATGTAAGAAACAAATCTTCTATAAGTGAGTGTAAATTACTTTTTACCGAAAATGAAAAATAAAATCTTGTGAGCTCCCTGTCTGTGGAACACCGAGTGAGATACATGCAAGGCTGAAACTGAGGTAACTCCATTCTCCATAGCAAAAATGAACAGAATCTATTTTAAGCAATGACAGTTGTTCCAAGGAGGAATATATGCTAATATCCTCTCCTAGTAGAAAAAAAATTGCCACTTTTTGCATAGTGTCAGTGTTGGTGATCATGGTTGGGTATGTATTGGTGAAGGCCAAAGGGAGATAGCAGCTGTTAATCTCAAACGGGAGTCTGTCAGTTTGAACACCCCACTCACTCACACATCCACAGGAGTAGAATTAATGCCTAAAACAGACATTTAGAAATAATAAGTTAAGAGCGATTCAATAGATTATGCATTCATAAAGAAAAAAATAGGCCACTATTCAAAAAGATGAACCAGGGAACAAGAAAACATCTTTAAAATTCAAAATTATTTCACCCCTCATATTTCAGGAGAGAGGAAACTGGGGAGGAATATATAAAAGAATGATTAGGTCTAAATGAAAGGAAAGTTAAAAAGGAAGAAAGACAAATACAGAAATTTTAATATCTGTCTACTGGAGTACTGGAGGTCCAACTGCAAAATGATAATAATAATAACAACAATAGTAACAATACTAATAAAAATTGAGGGGAATAAGAATAATAATGTAGAAGAAAATTTTCTTGCGATGATGAAACAAATGTCTTCAGAATGAACATTTCTACTGAGGGCCAAAGATGAATGAAAAAGGCACATACCTATCTCCTCTTCTTGAGAATTCCAAGGAAATAGAGAAATCTAAAAAGACATCATACAAAAAAAGAAAGAAGAGATAGATTGAGAAGGGAGGGAGGAAGGGAGGAAGGGAGCAAGGGAGGAAGGGAGGAAGGAGAAAGAAAGAGAAAAAGAGAAAGAAAAAGGGAGAAGAAAGGGAGAGAGAAAGAGGGAGGAAGGGAGAGGGGGAAGGAAGGGGAAAGGAGAGAGAAGGGGATAGAGGGTGAAGGAAAGGAAGGGGAGAGAAAAGAAGGAAAAGAAGAAGAGAAGAGAAAGGGAAATAGAAGAACATTTACTTAAAGAAAATTGAGAAATTCCTTCAAAGTTCTCCGAGAAAATAATTTTTTAACGTAAAAGCTGCACAGGTGCAAAGCTGAAGCAGTGGCTTTACACAACAGACGTCTGTAGTCAGTGCAGTGATGGAGAATCAGAAGCTATTGGAACTCACAGCCTGACGAGAACTTGGACCAGGCAGTGGGGCCATGCTACAGGCTTCCCCAGACCCAATAAGCTGTACTGTGTTTTATCTAGAACCAGCTGCAAAAGAAGGTCTGAGTGTGTGTGTGTGTGTGTGTGTGTGTGAGAGAGAGAGAGAGAGAATGTGTGTTCATTGTTCACTTTTAATTTTCAATCTCTTTGGAAGATTTTTTATTGTTTGGTTGAATTTTTAAAATTTATGTATACAGACATTGCTCTAAAAATAAATTGAAACGAAACTTTTTAGGAGAAAAGAAACACAACATTGACAGTGTCATTTTTTTTTTCCTGGAATGAAAATTATGGATGCTGTTTGTTTACCTTTTATCTGTTTTGCTCTATTTTTCAAAATTTCCTGTGCAAATTGTTGTTACAAGAAAATAAACTTTATTTTTAAAATTAAAAAAAAAGAAATGGGGAAGCGGCTGTGGCTCAATCAGTAGGGCTCCCGTTTGCCATATGGGAGGCCTGGGGTTCGGTTCCCGGGGCCTCCTGGTGAGGGCAGGCCCGCCCGTACAGCGTGGTTAGCTGACCCGGCGAGCACAAGCAGCAAGGGGGGGATAAATGAATAAATAAATAAAATCTTTTAAAAAAGAAATGATGGAAAGAGGAGAAAAATCTACCAGTGCTGTGAAATCCGGCTTACTCCTTAAGACTCAGCTCATTTCTGAAGCTTTCCCCAAACAATCCCCAGGCAAAGACACCTTGGGGCACTACCAAGACATCACTCTGATGAAGTGTTTTTTTCCCTTAACTGAAATTAGTTTTTCAAAGATATTTATTCCATCAGATTGTCATTAGTTGGGGGTACAGATCATACCATAGTCATCATTGTGCACCCAGAACCAAAAGAAGGTTCTTGAATAGCTTATAATTTAACACATGCGTGCTGCATGTATGTTTAATGAAGAATCCATTGTTGCCAGAGAGAATGAAGGGGCAAACAATTAAGTAAAAAAGCCCCCAAATTGGAAACTTATTGAGTAAATATTTAGGAAATATAAGTTGACTCTTGCATACATAATATTATTTTAAAAGAATATATCAAAAGAAGAAATTAGGATGGCTGATGAGGAATATTTTAAGTCAGAAAAAATAAAGCTTTCTTTGTTTGCTATGCCTTATACACACAGTGTGATTCTCTTCTTAAAAGCTTTAATGAATATGATTCATTAAGAAATAAACATTTCATCTTATTGAAGAAGTGAAGAGGGCAATGTTCATCCATGCTTGTATGTCTGGGTATGACTTCCCTTTCATCCTGGGGTACGAAGGCACCCTCATAGAGTCCACTTTTACCCGATGAGAATGATGGTGATTATAATTTTAAAAATTACATCCTACCATTTGTGGGATTCCAAAGTGTCAGTGTGGCAGAAATTTCACTAGGGATTTGTCTCATGGAATGCCGACCTCAATGCTTATGCAATTGGTTTTACAATTTTCATTGGGATTGGAGCCTCGGTACTTGCTCAATCTCATCCACCTAGCAGTAGAGATGGAGTTAGGATGCAAACCCTGATCTGCCTGGCTCTGGGATCATGTCTGTCCAGTCTCCCACACTGTCTGCTTAGGTGTGTACCCAGCTAGATGACTAATCTCCTTCTGTGAGATTTTTTTTTTTTTTTTTTTTTTTTTTGCCAAAATGCTACTTTAGTTTCCAGTTTCCTCTGTGTCAAGTTATGAACAATTTGTCAGTCCCACAGTCACACTCTTGGCTCCTATCAGCTCTGTTAAAAGAATCATATCATCAGTATGGTTTCCCACTCCCTAAGTAACTTGTGGATTTCATACTCCCATGCAAACAACTTGTCACATTTTCAGTATTCTCATAAACTTTGATTCAAAAGCATTCTCAGTTCTATTTTCATTTAATTCTCTCCATTGAAAAAACCTATACAGTCAGCTGCATTGGGGCTCAAACTCCCACAACTACATCTTCCTTCGACTTTGACACAGAAGATCTTTTGCAACATCAATTATCCTTTCCTTCAACTGCTTCAAAACCATTTGTTTTGGAATTATGTGTTGGAAGGGATAACATAACTGCTGCTTGAGTCATTGACTATGTCCTTGATGTCAAAATGAAGACACACATCTCCTTTTCCCACTGTACCCCAGTATCAAAGGAATAAGAAAGGACACTGGGATGGAAAAGGCCACTGAACCGAGAGAGGGGACTGATTTGATCTGCGGCCTCCCCACATCACTGTGAGGTTTTGGATAAATTACTCAGCTTATCTGACTCTCAGGTTTCTTTTCCAATAAATGAAGATGATAATGGATGTCCTGCCTACCCATGCAATAGATTAAAAAATAATTATACTATAAATACTATGAACTCTCTTTCTGAATTAGAATTTTATGAATATGAGTTAGGAACTTGAATTCCCTGCTTTATAAATGGTTAAATTTCCCATTAAAATGGGTTTATTCTCTCTAATTTGCTTAAGCAACTTTTTTCTAATTAGCTAGAACAAAATTCATTATGAATCATATTCAACTTTCTGGTTTTAATATCCTCATCTATAAAATTGGTGTGGGGTCAAGGCAAGAGATTGCAATCAAATATAGCTTTAGGAAAAAAGATGATTGGGAATCAACAGGGCACATCAATCACTAGTGAATTTTAAAAACTTATAACAATTAAAAAAAATTTTTTTTTCATGGAAAAGAATAATATAGGCATATAGGCATCCAAATTGAAAAAAAAATACATTCCAAAGTGCTAAATTTATGAGTAGTTTCTGATTTTATCAGTCAAATAATGTTGAATTTCCATTGAAAATGGATTGACCCACAAATGACCCGGTGTATCTAGTCTATCTGTCAATCAAATGTCAGGGCAGCATAGACACGGTTCTAAACAGAAACTTCTCCAAGATTGTCTTATCTCTTCAAAAATCCATTAATTATCCAGAACTCTAAGGGCCTCACAGAATTGCAAAGTGCATTTAGAAATTGCACTACCTCTAATTGAGATAGGTAAATATCATTTTGTAGGATGGGTATATTAATTGGTCAATTAACATATGAAAACATGTTACAGTTTTAACATAAGTGGATTGATGAATATTTAATGCATAGAAGAAAGGAACAAATATTTACTAGAACTCAATACCTGTCACATACTTTTAATTCACTATCTTATCTAAAGTTCATGATAATCCTAGACTCATTTTCCTTTTATAGGTAAGGATATTGAAGCTAAGAGATATCAATTCATTTCTCCTAGAGCACCCAAAGTGTAAGTAAATTACTCTAGAAGTCAGGTCCATTTGCACAAAATATTACATTTATTTCACTACCCCACACATTTTAAAAGTAAAAAATAAAACTAAGCTTGACCATCCTTCATTTCTTACCATTGTCTTAGCCATTTTTTATTTCAAAGGTGCAATGCTTTCCCAGATCTTTTTAATCTTCTAAGAGTGGGGCTCTGATGTTGGCAATGTATTGAATTCTTCACCATCATAAACCTCAGACTCTGCAATTTTCTGTAGCTTTTATCTTTATCCAATTTTTCAAGCAGATGCCAGTTGCATAAGTAGTACACACAGCCATTGCTCAGCAAATTCTTCCTCAATTTTAAAGCCTTGAGTACTTTTCATGTTTCTTACTAATGGTCAATTTTGCAGGAACCATAATGTTGAATTTAGTCCAGAATAATGTTCATCCACCCCCTTGTACTTCTGTGCTGGAAGAAAACTTGCATCAGTGATGTACTGCCTTATGTTGAAGTTTCTTCTGGCAGGAAAGATACAGATAACTTTATTGGAAATATAAAGCTTCATTGAGCTCCCTCCTTCAGAAAGGCTGGCAACATCCTTTCCCTGAGACAACTGGATGCACTTCGCTTATAATCCTTCTCCACTCAATGTTAGAAAAACAGGTTTAACCAAGAAAAATAATGTCAGTAACTATTAGACCTATTTATTGTTGATGGAGACTAATAGCCCTGCTCTCTTGAGATATCTCATGAATCTTCAACACATAGTATAATGCACCATAGTTATGTCTTCATGGAATGAATAAGTGAATGGTGAGTGTTGTATTGCCTTCCATTATTCCTCTAAGCTATCAATCCTCCCCCATGGTATATAGAAAGTCCTCACTGAACCTACTCTTGGAATTGACAGTTGAACTCAATCCTACACCATATCCCAATTATTTCTTGATTTCTCAGCATTGACTTTCATTCTTAATTTCTTGTTTTAGTCCTTCCCTTGTATTTTGGCCCCTTGTTTTCTATCTATATCTTGCCTTATATAATCCTATGACTGTACTGACTGAACTCTTTCTTCGTATTTATTTATTCTTATTGAGAAAGTCTCCCTGAAAACACATGCATGTGTGTTTGTGTGTGTGGCAGGTAGGTGAGGTTTAAAAATTAAGTAAAATGCTTTTCTAAATTTTCTTCTTTTTTTCTCCACAAAAAAATCTGATTTACAGTCCCCTCTCCATAGACACAGATATATGTGAAAATTTGGATTACTATAACATACTGACTTTTTCAACATCGTATTAACTGAGAGATAAAAGAAACTTCATGCCTGACTCTTAGGGAGGAAAAGGCATAGGACAAAGTGGTTTGATGACATCTGGTCATAGTGTTTGTAATGGTTTGAAACTGTATGTGCCACAGAAAATCATGTTCTTAAAGCTAATACATTCTGTGGATGTAAACCTATTGTAAGTAGGACCTTTTGAGTAAGCTACTTCAGTTAAGGTATGGCCCAGGGTGGGCCTTAATCTTCTTACTGGGGCCCTTTATAAGTGAGTTGATACAGAGAAAAAGAGAAAGCAAGCCTTGGAAGTAAGAAACTGAAAGCCACAAAATCCAAAAGAAGAAGGAGAGACTAGCGAATGCCACCATGTGACAAAGGAGTCCAGGATTGCTGGCAGCTGCTCTTTGGGAAGAAAGTGTTGCCTGATGGTGCTTTGACTTGGACATTTTTTTCAGCCTCAAAATTGTAAACTTGTAAGCTAATAAATTTCCTTTGTTAAAGCCAACACATTTCATGGTGTCTGCTTTGAGCAGCTTAGCAGACTAAAACAGTGTTGTTGGTGTTCTTTTATCTTCTCCTGAAGTAATCATGGATAAAGTTATATATATATATACTATATATAGTGTGTTTGTGTGTGTGTGTGTGTATATATATAATGGCAAGGCTATATTGATAGAATATTATTTAATCACTACCAGTTACCAGGGTAATTGGAAGTTGCTTTTTGCAGCTGTGTTAGTTTTACCAAGCCATATAGAGTTGCCAGTCAAATTTGAATTTCAGATAAACAATGAATAGTTTTAGTGTAGTATATACTATACATATTTGCATGGGATATACTTACACTAAAAATCTTTTTGTTTTTATCTTAAATTCAAACTGAACTTGGAGTCCTGTGTTTTTATTTGATACATGTGGCAATGTTCTAATCTTTTCCTCCTCAGAACATAACCTGGTTAAACAGATTGAGGCAATTTCAACCTCCCATTATCTTATAACTAGGAAATTTTGAACATTGTGTTTTGTTTATAGATTATTGTGTATAGCTTCTTTTGCTTTTTGTAAACAAAAACTTCTTTTATAAGAAATGAATTTATTGCAGGGATAAAGAAAAATTTAATATAAGAAAACTAAAGTTACTCCCAGAATCCAAAGAATTGCTATAAATGCAAATTTCAGGAAGAAAAGTTGCCAAGCTTGTACCGGGGATCTCCAAGTTCTTCTGTTGCTTAGCTCCAAATGTATTCAATTCCTGTGAGTATTACTCAAGTTCTAAGTTCCCAAGAGGATGTACTGACCCACCTTGGGTCATATGCCTGACTCCGTAGACAGTGCAATGAATCTATATGACATAGAAGAAGGTTGGAGGAGCATGCACAGCAGTGACCAAGACAGATTACATATGGGAAAAAATCCATTTTAAGCCAGTTGTCTCATTTGGAGGGAGCAGTAAACAACAGACCTAAACTCCTTGCTAACAAAAAATACATATTAATGACAACATCCCAATGGTTTCCCCATTCTTAACATATTTGGGAAGATTTGACTGGTGATGGTTAGGCTAATGTGTCATCTCAGCCAGGTAATGGTTGAGCAAGCACTGGGCTAATTGTAATACAAGGGCATTTCATAGACTTTAATCATCAGTGAATTGATTGCATAGATGGCTGATTACACCTACAATCATCCAAGGAGATTGTCGTCAACAATGATTGACATCTTCTCCAATTAGTTGAAGGCCTTAAAGGGGGAAGTGATTTCAGCATTCAGAGAGAGAATTTCCAGCTCTACTTCAGACAGCCAATGTCTTCTGGGAATTCATCAAGGACCTTCATTGGAGCCACTTGTTTGCAGCCTGCCCTGAAGAATTTGGACTTGTGCATCCCCATGGTCGCATGAGAGAATTTTATAAAATCTCATACTGTTTACAGATATCTCCTGCCAGTTCTGTTTCCCTAGAGAACCCTGGCTAATACAGACCTTTAATGCCTAAGAATAAATGTAGGCATTTCATGTGCTTGGCAAGTACATCTGGATAAGTGGCAGGGAAGCACTGGAAATATAACTCCTTGTTTTAACCATCCTTATCAAATAAGGATAATATGAAGATTAAGAAGAGGAAAACATAAATGTAAATATAAGAAAGTCATTAAAACAGATTTAAATTGGGGAACTTGCTTTTACATTAGAATTTTTTCTCAATTGTTTGCCCTAATACCTTATATATGGAGCATAGCTTTCCTTAATATGGAAAAAAGTCTTTAGACAATAGATTGGCAGGTATGCAATAGAAGCAGCATGATGCTGTGGAAAGATTCCTGGACAGCTGTCAGCCAGAACTGTGTTTGAATCCTATTTCTGTAACTTATGTTCTGTGCTTCTTTAGCCAATGCCTTATTCTCTCTGATCTTCAGTTTCTTAATCAGTAAATCAGAGACAAAGCACTGAACATTGGACATTGATGGTGAACATTAAGTAAGATGGTGTTTTTAGAAAATGCTAGCACAGGAAGCCCCAAAGTGTACAACTATTAAAGTAAAAATTATTAAACAGTTGTTTTACTCCTGGCAATGTCCAAATGACTCTTATCCAACTAACATTCCCCCAAATAACAGATATAAGCTCTGAACAAAATTGTAAAACTTGCCAACTCTATAAAGTCACTGGAAGGCTAACAAAAGCAGGAAAATAATCAATAATATTTGACACTTGGAAAAAGAGACTAGCACTGTGTGAACTTCCCATTTTCATGGTTTTTAATGGTAACAGTATGCCTCAGAATGCACCTTGCAGGGTGGCTATAATTTGGATAGAAATCCTGCAGACAAATCTCTTGCTAACCCCTAAAGTAAAGTTAATAGAACCAATCTAAAATATTAACTGATCTCCTTCTGCAGGGGAGATAAGGTTGTCAATTTGAGTTAATCCAAGTTAATTGCCGCCCAGAACACATAAAACAATATACTTCAGAGGCCTTTAAAAATTGTCATTCACAATTGTCTAGGATACAATCCAAATTACTCAATAAATAAATAGAAAAATAACAAATTTTTAAGAAGAAAAAATCAATGGAGACTGAAATAAAGATGATCCATATGTTAGAATTAGTAGACAAGAATTTTAAAGCAGCTATTATAACTAAGCACAGGAATATGAAGGAAAATATGCTTGTAATGAGTGAAAAGTTAGGAAACATTGGCAGAGAAATATAAACCATAAAAAAGAACCATATAGAAATTCTAGAACTAAAAACAACAAAATCTGAATAAAAACAAAACAAAACAAAAGATTGAATGGGTTTAACAGCAGATTGGAGATGATAGAGGAAAGAGTAAGTGAACTTGAAGCCAGATCAATAGAAATTGTCTACTGTGAAGAACAGAGAGATAAAAATACAAACAAAACAAACTCCTGGTTTGTTTTGATAAAACAAGATAAAAATACAAACAAAACAGAAACTTCACTTTCTGTCTCCAAGTGAAGAAGACATGGAAGCTTGCATTTGTGACCTTCCCAAATCTTGCCCTATGGGTCTCTTCTTTTGGCTTCTTCTTATTTGTATCCTTTTGCCATAAAAAAACTCTAACTATAAGTAAAGCACTTTCAGTGAGTTCTGTGAGTTATTCCAGTGAATTATTGAACCTGAGAGGGGGGTGGAAACCCCAGAATTTATAGCCAGTTGATCAGAAGTGCTGATGGGTTGGGCCCCCAAACTTGTGACTGGCACCTTCAAGGCAATCGTATAGAGGATTGCCTTTATCCTGTTAAGTCTGGCCTAACTCCAGGTAGTCAGAGTCAGAATTGAATTGAATTGAGTTACTGCAATATTTGCAGTTGGTAAAAAGTTGATGTTGGAAGTTGATGTTAGAAGTTTTTTTTACAGGGAGAGTTCACATTCTCAGGGTTATAAACAAATTGATGGCAAAACAGTATGCTAGATGCACAATTAAGGTGTGTACAGTCTTTTATGTGAACAGAGGAAATGCCTATGCCTGTGGTCCTAAAGGTAATCTCCTTTAAGAAGGAGTCCCACACACAGATGCCAATGGGAGCCAGGCTCAGAGCATAAGTGAGTGATGATCTGTGAGTATAACACAGTAGATACTTATAGGGCTTGTGGTGAACTAGAAAATACTGCCTTTATCCGAACAGCATCACTGCTATTGGATCTTAGTCAACTGTTCCTTTAAGTAAATGCTGGTAAATATTTTCTATACAGGGCCAGTTAGTAAGTAAGCAGTATAAGCGTTTGAGGGCTAAATGTTCTCTGTGACAACTACTAAGTTTTGCTGTTGTAAGAAAGGCAGCCATAGACAATACATAAGTGAAGGAGCAATAAGTTCCAATAAAATGTTATTTATAAGAACAGGTGGTGAGCTGGATTCAGCCTGTGGGTTGTAGTTTGCTGACCCTTGCATTAGAGAAATGTAGGTTCGGGATTGGAGGATTTTCCCCATTTCAAGAGAAACTGTGTCACCAAATCTAGACTCTTGTCCTAAAGCAAATAATGTATAAGGTAAGTCCTGAAAGATTAAGTAGGAGCTTTCCAATCAACAGAAAGCAGAATGTGGTGCTGTACTATGCAAGAAAAAATGTGGTTGTGAGAGATTTGGAATACTTGGACAGCGGAAATAATATGGTTTACTTTCAGAACAGGATATATGTTGGTAAATTAAGTAAACCAGATCTAAGAGGTAGATAATAGATTTCCGTGCATCCAATAAAGGATATACTGTATTATTCTCTGAATTAGAAAACAATTAAGATGGAAAAACAATACAGGCAGATAGAAACATGTGTATCAATTTTATTTCTAATAAATGCTGGATTGTGAGATTTAGCTTAGAAATATAAACAATAGTGGCCATTTTAACATCCTCTCCATTTTCATCACCTGAACTACCCACTTCTCCCACCCCCAACACACACATATTAATCCAAGCTTTGGAACAAATGGACTGTAGAGTAGAAACTCCAGAGTATCTCTGTCCAAGTTGTCAGGGAGGGGAACAATGCAAATGTAAACCAAATTCCCTGCCTTGGGGATTTGGAATTGATTATCTCCACCCAGTAGAGAAATGGTGACCAGTGGTTGTACCTACCAACCAGGTAACTCCTAACCTCCTCAGGGAAGAGTAAGGGGTGGGCCAAAAGGATCGAGATGTTTAGACAAAATCTTTCTTCCCCATTGAAAGAGAGAGAATAAGTATTCCTCATTCTCAAAGGCATGTAGAATCCAAATATGAAATCCCTTAAGAGGTATACTAAAGGATTTATTCCTTGCTATGTCCAACAGAAAAATAACCCCAAACTAGAAGAGCAATTATTTAAAAATGATTTATATTAACTTCTCATAGCAGGATCATGACTTTGTTTTAAACCTATTAATACAATTCACATAACTAAGTATCTTCTGAGCTGTGTGATTAAAAAATGCCAGGCAAAAATCCCATGCCTTCTCAAAATGATTTATAAGCAAGCAAAATCATCATAAAAGACTTAAAAGTTACTACTCTCTTAGAAGTCTATCTAAAATCCCCAAGGGAAGCTTTTAATTTAATGCTTCACATTAAAAACTAGCCTTGAATTGCGCATTTGCCTCTAAGCCACAGCAAATAAATAAAAAGTGTGTGATACATCTTAGTCAAGTATTCTCCATTATCAAATGGATCCAAGTACCACAGCTTGTCATTTGTCCCCTGGATTCCGGAAGCATTTGTTACACCTGCTCCTAAGAGCCTGTGATTGAAATTCTGGAACACTGCAGTTTAAGTATACATCGTAAAAGAGATTTCTTTAAGCTAGATCAAAATTTATTTCTTCCCTTCAACAAATTCAGGTGATGAGGTTTCTTAAAACTTCTAAGCTTTCCAAATCCAAACCTCCACATCATCTGATAAGAAGACAATCAGCAAATCTAACAGCTCTGCATGGCTGAAACTGAACAGAGAACTCACATCTTTGGCATTTTGCTGTAGGCAACAAAGCTGTTTATTATAAGGTGGTGCTCAGTCTGTTCTACAGAAAATGTGAGCACAAGTATAATAGTGTTTGTTTACTTGTTCATGTATTCATTCATCAAACAATTGTTTAGTACTTAACAAATAATGGAAGATAAGAGTCTAGTCTTAGATAAAGATATACAGACAAAAATATAATGCAAAATTCTGAGCCCCAAAATGTTAGCTGGAAATTAATGATTGTCTGATAATACTAATATTTTCTAGGTAACATAATTCTCAGTAATTTTAGAAAATAATGTTATTTAGAATAACACTTTCATCCTTTCTTTCACTCATTTACCTAAAAATCATCTATAATGTAGCAGACCCACTGCTAAGCACTGGAGGTGAAAATCCATGGACAAAGGATCTTTGCCCTTACATAGTTTATAATCTAACATAGCAATTTCAGTCTTTTACTTTTTAATCACACATTGAGCAGCAAGATATTTTAAATGCTTTCTCAAATACATATTTGTTAAGGAATATATATATGTTTTTGTTTTTTTTTTTAAGATTTTATTTATTTATTCATTTATCCCCCCCTTGCTGCTTGTGCTCGCTGGGTCAGCTAACCACGCCGTGCGGGCGGGCTTGCCTTCACCAGGAGGACCCGGGAACCGAACCCGGGGTCTCCCATATGGTAAACAGGAGCCCTACTGATTGAGCCACAGCCGCTTCCCTATATATATGTTTTTATACACACTATAATATAAAGTTCAGCATAAAGTACTCCAAAATGCAAAAATATATGTGATAAAATGTAAGTCTTTAACATTGTCCTATTTGTTAACAATATAAAATTTTAATATACCATGATAAATATATTTGAACAGAAAATCATATAATACCACTTAAACAACATTTTAGTGAGAACAAATGTGTTTGTATATGTTTAATTATTTTTAAATGTTTGAATGGATGATACAGTAATTTTAAGATCTGATTCCAATTTTAGTTTCTGTCTCTATTCCCAATTCAATTTTCATTTGTATAATAAACCCAACAATGTGTGTGTGTGTGTGTGTATAATGTCAATGCATAAAATCATGATCTTCATATCTATGCTCCAGTTGTGTAATATTGGGGTGAGGAGGCAGGTGAGTTGAACTTAATTAATGCCAATTCTCTATGATATCAAGCAATGATTGGTTTTAAAACAATGAATTTTTGCAAATATTTTTTAAAAATAAAATTATATTTCCTCAGTTTATTCTTTCTAACATTTTTTTTCTCTCCTTTTTGTAATGTATAAGCTTTAAGCAGGTAGCACATTGTTTTCAGGAACAAAATCCCTTAACTATGGAAGCATTTTCAAACATCCGGTTTTAATTCTTATTCCCCAGCCTGAATTTCTTTAAAAAACCATTAGCTTTCTCACTTGTTTAAAATATCACCCATATTTGAAGGGACCTTTACAACCTCCAGGGAGGCCCCAAGGGTGCACTGCCTTGGACTCACCACCTCTGCATCCTTGTATAAGGCTGTGACATCTATATCCAATGAGAGGGATGGACCACATGATCCAGATCAGGGGAGGGGAGGGGAGGGGAGGAGAGGGGGGGGGAGGGGAGGGGAGAGAGAGGAAGATTGAGACAGAGCACGGTCAAAGGAGAAAGGATTGACTGTGCTGATGTAGAAAAGCAACTTTCAGATGCTTGGACTATAGGTTGGAACTTTTTCCTGGTTGCTAAATTCATGGGATGGGGACAGGAGCAATCCTGGGAATCTGAAATCCCCAGGCAGAAAGAAGATTCCCTGTTGCAGTATTCAGGGAGCTGGTGTCCTGTGTGCTGATCTGATGCCGGGCCTCGAACTAGCAGCTCAACTCAGGTGTTGATCTCTGCACCCAGAAACAGAACTGAAGCATCAATCTTCCAAGGATGTCTTACTCAATGCCAACAGGTTTCTTTGTCACACTTCTTTGTCCTTACAGACTCTACTGTCTCTGCCCTTTTTGCCCTGTAACTCCAATAATTTATTCACGTTCCCTTTCCAGCTAAATGATGACTTTCTTGAAAGCCCAGTCTGTGCATCACTTTTACCACTCCCATTCTCTTAAGCAAGAAGGAGCTTAAAAAATTTATTGAATAGATAATTAAATAAATTTTATAGGCAGCTGAGATTTTAAATGGTTGATTACAAGATATTCTTCTTAGAGATCTTCTAACTCGAGAGCACTGTACCACTTATGACTCTTTTAGTCCATGATGACACAAAAATATTACTGAAACAACAGCAATAACAACAACAAATTCACCCAATGAAACTTGGCAAAAAAGAATTTTTATTGGCTCAGGTAGCCAAGTCCAGGCTGAAGAAATGATTTAATGCGGGAAGCATTATAACATCACTGGATCCAGTGTCTCCTTATCTCCTCTTTATTATTTAAACCCTCACAATGGGAAACCCAATGAAGAGAGACTATTTTCAAGGAGTGTCAGCAAATCTGATTGGATTATTTTATGTCTAAATTTCATCCCTTAACCAATCACTGTGGCCACAAAAAAAAAGTGTTGTGCAGATTTAGGGTGCATCCCTGAAATAAAAACACCAGGCTATGGTTAGAGCAGTAGGAGAATGAACGCTGGTGAGGTAAAAAGCATAATGTCCTTATCGGCATAGAAAAATGGCAACATCTCCAAGTCGCATATACCATCAGAGCCCCTATGATTCTTTGTAATTTTCAAAAACCTTCCAAGTATCTGCAGTTATGAGTATTTGTCACTAATGATGTTTCACTGCCAAATTTGCCATATGTTGATCTTCCTTAACAACCACTCTTAAAGAAAGGAGAACTAAGGGGGCAGCTGGAGCCATTTCAAACCACTTACACTGAAACGTGATTCTTCACTGCCATATAGCTGACCCTGACATATGTTGTAGAATTTCATTCTGAAATAATGGAATTGTTTGGACAAGTGAAAGTTAGATTAATTTTTGTGACTCCATTGACCTTTAGTCCCAGAGTCTATTACGATGTGAACCTATCTACACATTTCTTGACATAAAAAACAAACAAAGAACACTTTTCATCTGATTGTGTCTGCCTCAAATTGTATACACTTATACTCTAACACCCTTCATTAATTCTAATTTTAAAATATATTTCAAGCTGTAATGATTCCTCTATGTAACTAGTTTTAACATTGGTATTATAGTACTTTATTCCTTTTGGGAACTTTCATTTTCATTCTCCCTTCTCAGTTATAACAAACCCATCAGTGATTTTTCAATGTGTTGAAATAACTACTCTTTGCATCCAGCTGTCATGGTGCTCATCTTTTTTTTTTCCCATTTGCATCCAGTTCTTCATATGTTCATTCACCAAGCTACTCTTTAATTCCCTGGGTCCTTGTATTTGCAATATTTGGAGGAAGGTTTTGTGAGCATGGTGAGGGAAGCATTGTATCTGGTGTCAGATAGTTTGGGCTTCTGCTTCCCTCTCTGCTACTTATTGATGATAAAGCCTCCTGTGAACCCTCAAATTCCAATCAGAATGAGATAGGTTTTGTTGTAATAAACTACTCCAAAGTACTTCGTGGCTTAGAATAACAAACGCTGATGATTTGTTCCTACTAGATCCCCATCAGAGGTTATCTGGGATCTGCTCCATGTTCTCCTCATTCTGATGGCCAGACTGGTAAGTAAGCATCCTCTGTCTAGAGTGTGTTAGATAGAAAGAAAACAGGGAAAATAATGTGGCTGTTCTTAAAGCTACCACCTGGAAGTGACAGGTGACGTGTATGCTCTATTACTTTGGCCAAAGCCAGGTGTTTCTTTAGCCATTCCAAATCTAACATCAAGAGAAGTGCCTCCAGGGTGTCTTTGGGAGAAACATAAGTATTTGATGAGCAGCACTACTGAGGGCCGTACCACTCTTAATTTTTTAAAATATAAATTTAAATTTTCACTAAAGAGACTGCCACATAGCCCATACTCGCATTTTACACTTATGAAACCTTAGCACGTGTATCTTTGGAAACCAATTTCCTTTTCTTTGAGATAAGATTAATAATTGTAAGTCCACTAATATCAGAAATCACCAATTTCTATATGTTCAAAATAAATATTGAAGCTTTTCCTTTTTCTTCATCATCATGTCACCTATTGCAAGAGCTCTACAATAGCTTTTTATCTGGGCAGCCAGAAGCACTATTTTGAGACCATTTCACTTTCTTGCTCAAAAGCCATTGATGTCTTCTCATTGCTTTAAGAATAAAATTTAAGATCCTTAATTTAGCCTGTTTGGCTCTGAATAATCTGAAGCCTATTTTTATCTCCAGCATCATTTCTATTCACTCCATTCTCTCTCACTACATTTAATCCATGTTGGCTTTCCCTCTGTTTCTCGATGTTATCAAGCTTATTTCTACCTCAGCAGTATTGTCTATTCCATTCGCTCACTCAGGGAACTTTACCCATATCCTTCACCTGGATGACTCCTACCCATCATTCAGGATTCGGTTAAAGGGTACTTACAAATGGATTCCTTCTCTAGTACTTCACAATGCCATTGAACCCTGCAGTTTTCTTTTGTAGTACTTATACAACTATGATGACCCCATTATTTATATATTTTTATGTGTTTATCCCCTGTCACTGCCCTTGCCCCTGACTTTATATGCATATCTATTGGGTTCATTTTGAATCTCTGGCTGGTGGTAGAATAGCAAAGATTAAGTGTTCAATAATTATTTGTTGGCTAACCAAATGAATGAATGAAAAAATGAAAGATCAACTAAAATAGTATATTCATAAGGGCTTTTATTAAACATAAAAGAAAATATGGAAATCAGGAATATACATATGAAAGGTAATTATAAAACAGAATAGATTTTATTTTTGTATGAATTTTAAATTTATTTTTTCTTAAAGTAAGTGTTTACAACAATTTTTTGAATATAAAGGAAAGATGATTAAGGAGCACAGTTTTATATTTTTTACATGAGGTAAGATGTTGAAACATTTTTTAGAAAAATAAAGGGAAGCTCCTGTTTTCATGAATATGCTCTATATGTAAAAAAAAAAAAAAAAAGGTTCATCAAATTATACTCTTCATTTCCCAAACAAAACCCTCAACAGAGAATGGCTGACTCATTCAAAACTTTTCATTGAGTATCTACTATGTGCTAGGCGCTAGGTGAGAGTCTTCTACAAGAAAAGCAAACAGCAATTGACAAAGCATAGATGGGTTAGAGAAAGCCTGACAGGAAGAGGACCTGTGAGAATTTCCTTGTGGCAGGGGGCAGAGTGCGAGGCTCACTAACAAGAGTTCAGTGAAAGTCAAGCTTCTTAAAAACACGAAGGAACAAGAGAAGTCAGAGGTCATTTCTAAATGCCTAGAAGCAAGGTGGAATGGGAGTGTATCAGAGCTTCGTGGACGGAATTACCATGTGCAATAGGTGAGTCCTAAATGGGCAATTTAAATGCACTCTGCATGGTGGGTGGCATCCATACAAGACGGAAATGCGTGTTTCTGCTCTGGTGGAGACTTGACCCACTAATTGAGCCTGACTGTTATTGATTTCCTGGAGGATCTACTTTGCTCTATAAGTTTGCTCTCTAGCCTTACAGCTTTATGGCCAATAAGGAGTTTGTTCCTGAGAAGGACATTACTTTCTTGGAAAGGGACAGTCAGCAGCAGCAATGTCTATACCAAGGATGATTCTCTGATTCTTTTGTTGGGAGCCAAGATCATCTAGAAAGGAGGAAGAAAATACCTGGGAGGCTCTGCAGAGGACTTATGCAGTGGCACTGGGCATGTCCAAAATTACTGAGGGGAGAACAGTAAGAAGGGACTAAGATACAGCAGTGGGAATGAGATGAGTCAGGGGATTTGGTTGGCATTTATTAAAGATATTGAGTGAGAGAGAAAGGGAGGGAGGTGTGGGGGAAAGAACATACACTCATAGTCTCCATGTCCTAAAGAAATGTTCACATTTATAAGTATTTCTAAGTTGAACCTTGTCCAACACCTCAGTAATTTTATATTCTGCCTTTTTACTTACTATTATAAAAAATAATTTTTCAGGATTCTCCAGACTTTACCATTATCATTATGAACAGCCACATTGCTTTTTTCATTTGAAGACCCATAGTAACTTATTTAAGGAGTCCTCTACTCTTAGGCATGCTAGCCATTTCTCTTTTCATTATTATAATTAATCATGCAAAGTATAATTTAATGTGTATATTATATTATTTAATTTGCAATTTATTTTAGTATCCTTTCCCAGAAACTTGATTTAGTGAGTCAAGGTATTTTTTTTAATTTTGTAAACCAGATTGCTAGCTGAAAAGGTCAGCTAATTCAATAGATACTAAATGGAATTAGATTATTTTTAAAACTCATGTTTTATAAATTAACTAGTGGTTTATAGAATACAATCCATCTTCCAAGCTATGAAGCTTACACTTAACCTTTTAAACTTGATGAATTTCAGAGAAATCCCAGTTTCTCCTCTTCCTGGAATTAATGATATAACAAAGTTTAACATTTCTGCCCTGCTAGACTGTCTAGCATATTTTATTTCAACTATCATTTTACTTCTGAGATTTCCCCTCTTCCCCCTACAGTGGAAAGATACCCAGTGAGGATGAATCTCGTGTTTTTTGCATCCAAATTATTTCTCTCCTTTCTACTATTTTTTTTTATTATTCTTTTATACATGCATAGCAGATAGTCAGAGTGGAAAAAGCACCAGACTGAGACGTAAAATAATCTATTTCTGTTTCAGGCTCTGCTCCTACATTTCTGTGTCATATTTGGTAACTAATAACCTATTTGGGTTTACCTGGACCTCAGTTTATTCATCTAAGAAATTAGATGGTTAGTTTATATGATTTAAATGTTTTTTCCTTCTTTCAAATCCATATTTGTTGCAAATTTCTTGATTCTGATGTATATTTTGTTTTCAATATTTAATACTTTTGAAATGAGGATAGGCCATTCAATAGATGTCAAAAGCATACAGAGAAATGAGAAGTTGATATTGAATGCACACGAAGAATATCTTAGAGTTATGAACACAGCTCTCTTTATGTGATTATCTCCATAACTGAAGCAAGATGAGTCATTTGCATAGAGGTGGCCCATGTGGATGAATTTTAATTTGAACTTAATTTTTAGCTGTCACTTAAAATGTATTTTACCAGATTATACCATGAGACAATATTGAAATGACAAACAGTTTTTGAATAGGTGATTTCCAGTCACATGTCAGACAATGTGATGGAAGAAAATAGAAACTGTCAAAGCTCTCAGAATAGGTCAGAAGCTTCAAAGCTGAGAGCACTTGGTTTGAACAATCTGTGCACCTTCCAGAATTCACATTCATACTGCTTTAAAAATGCCCAGCCTTCTCTTAGAAGATAATTCTTCAAATTTAAATGGTGTACTTATAATTTAACTAAGGAAAAGAATAAAATCATCGATTTAGTTACATATGAAAAACAGACAACAATCCTGAACTCTTATGACTTAAAATTATACTATCAGTTTTAGAAGTTTTGAAGATATCAGAAACAAAAGTGAAATTATCACAAGCACATCAGTGTATAACCAAAAGTGAATTATAAAAATCTTTTAAACTCTGAATTAGAGGAGATTTAAATTTGCTACTTAAAAGAAAAATCATTACCAATTTATGAATTAATCTATTCAAGGGTCAGAAACAACAACGAAAGTTAGTGATCAATATAGCAGTCTTTTCATTTTGTTGGGAAAACTCCATTTACTTGATTTGCATGCATCTTAGCACTCAAAGGAATATTTATAGGATTCTGTCTTCTCAAATATTATAACTATGTATCAACCCCTGAAATGCAAATCTTTTAGGTGTTAAGGGTCTTAATTTATTTATTTTTGTTTTTGTTAATTATAGCTCACTTTTGTACCATTTAAAACATTGTCTTCCAGGTCCTGTGAAAAAGGCATTCACATATTCTCTGGAAATATTAAGAGATTAAGCAATTTGGGATTATTGGAGAGAGATAGTCATTTAGAATAATGTCCGGAAGTGACGCTCAATAAAGGCAGGGGGAAAGATAATACAGAGAAGGACCCTAAATGAGATTAGTCACCCTCAAGGGAATATGTCTATAAAGACCAACTGTAAATTACTTTAACAAAAAAAAAACAAAAAACACTGAACTAGTTAATGGCTTGGAAAAGGAAATTGGGAAGTGCTTGGTAAATCTTATAGTCCATTATCTTTTCCATCACTCTTTCTCTGAAAGAGAATGTAAAAATGACTCTAAAAGCAACACCCACTTGTTATTATTATAATTTTCCCAACTTCTCTATCTTGGACGCTGTGGCCAGTGTTCTCGCCACCCAACATCACGTACAAAACTATACTCAACACGTTTCTGAGGAACAGCTCACCCCTCGCTTCATTTGGCTCTTTGTGTAGGGACCCTCTCCAAGTTTCTTGGAGAAGATTCTCTGTGTTACAGTAATTAGAGGAGTAAAATGTGCTAAATATATTTTTGGCAGGAACTATTCTGCTAGATAAATAAAAACAGCCCAGGTGTAAGGGAAGAAGGAAGTAGGAACCGCAGGAGGTGTTGCCAGCTTTGTTTCCCTGGTTGTAATTTAAGTCTTTTCCAACATTTTTGTATATCTGGACAGGTATTCAGGCTGCTTTGGAAAATTTAACTGGAGCAATCCCATTAAACTGAGATTGGTTGGGAAGAGTCCTGAAGAGAAATAAGGTTAAGTGGAAGGAGTGAAAACATGCAGATGAAACTTAGTTACTTGAAAAATACATTAAAGTCTAATTCAATCTTGTGTTTCCCTACAAGTATGGCTATTAAGAGAATTCACATTAAATGTAATCATACCAAAACGATAAAATTGGTATTAATATTTAGAAATGTAAAATCACAATTTAATGCCCCAAAAGGTGAAAAAACTAAGTTTAGGTAAAATATCCTGTTTGATTTGAAAATGCCTTTAAATATGTCCAGAGGAAGCCCCTCATTTGTCCATCCTATCCTGACCTCCTTCCATTCATCATTTAGTCTTCTTCATCTTTGGAAACATCTGGAAAGGACATCTATGATTTTGTGTGCCCACAGCTCCCACTTTTCTTGAAACAGCCGCTTTACCCTTCTTGAAGTTAGAGGCACTGTTCATACCAAGTGGCCCCAAACCCTGGTTCAAAGATCAGCAATCAATCCAAGTCAAACCAATCAGGGATTTTCCTGGATATTTTGGATGGACTAAAACATCAAGACCAGAGTGTCTTGAACTCGGAATATGTGATATTGGGTACTTCTTTTGCCATGTTCTTACCTGTGGAATGAGTAAAGAGGAAGTAAAGGCATCAGTGGATGGTGATGTACTACAAATGCAGTGAGATGATGATTGGAAAGAGACACGGTGGTCATTTTTGTTCTAAGATTCAGATTTTCCTAAAATTAAACTATAATCTCGTTTGTGGACTCTCTGAAACAACTCAGTGCTTTTATAGAAAAACTCCTCTTTAATTATAAATTTATTCTGATTTCTTTTTTTTAGAAGTTCAGATCTATCCGGTGTTGAATGAACCCAAAGCACAAATGTGTACAAAGAAAAAGTTTTTATAATCCCAATTTTCCTCATAACGTATCCAGTGTCATTTAAATAAATCCTTCTTTTAAAGGTATTTAGTTTGATTTTCTCTTATTTGAACCCCAAAGAGTACTAATTAGAACATTCTGACACACAGTACTTACTCACTGAGTATTTTTTTAAAAGGTGAGTAAATGGATAAAAACAAGGAATCAATATGCTGAAACCTATGCTACATGTTCTGAGTTTTGAAGGGCACAATTTTAAGAAGTAGAGGTAGCAAGAGGAGTATGTTAGGTGGAAGGCATTCCATTAGTCAAAGTAAGGAAGTAGGAGGACATAGATCATGCTACAGAGGTGGAAAGGAGGCCAGTTTACATGGAGGGTGAGGTTCAGATGAAGACATGGTCGGATATAAAACTAGATAAATTTGTTTGGGTAATATTAAGCAGAAAAGGTAAAACAGGAAATGGTTTGGATGCATGGGAGTGATGGGATCAGAGCTGTGTTTTAGAATTATTCTATCATCTATATGCAACATGGTAACAGGGACAGAGAAAAAAGATGACAAGACTAGTTTAGATGCTCTTTCAATAGATCATTATGATCTGAACAAGCTCTGATCTACCAACAGAAAAGTAGATGAATGCATCTCTTTAAGAGATGCAATCAGAGACATTGAGTGAGCGAATGTAGATGGAAAGGAAGATTAGAGATTCATAGAGAATTCTGGAGTCGTAAGGATGAATTTTCATCCCATGGAGGAAATCTCAGAAGTCAAAGCAAAGGTTTTTAGTTTGTTTTATTTTAGGTACCAGGACCAGGGATTGAACCCGGGACCTCGTATGTGGGAAGCCAGGGCTTGACCAGTGAGCCACATCGGCTTCCCTGAGTTGGCCTTTTACCTTGTTTTGCTTGTTGTTCATTTTTAAAAAATTTGTTTGTTTTTTCGGGAGGCACCAGGGACCGAACCCAGGGCCTCCCATTTGGGAGGGAGGAGTTCAACCACTTGAGCCATATCTGCTCCCAAAGGTCTTTTTTGAAGAAATGCATGTAAGGTTTGTTTTTGGACATGTTGAGTGTGAGATGCCAGAGTGGAAGTTACTAACAGGAAGCAGGAACTCATAAATGATATTTGATAAGTTGTCGCTAAAATATAAAATGATAATTGAAACCCTAGTATTGAATAAATTAGAGTGCCACTAATTATTTCATTATTTTCCATTAAATAGGACAATTATCTGAAATTTAGAAATACATGCTTCATTTAGATATAATTTTGACTTATCAAAGCTAAAATTTCTCTCACTGCAGCAATGTTATTCATCTCTAAAATGATAAAGTGCCATAAATTCCTTTTTATCAGAAGTAAATTTAAGCCTCTAGAGGGAGATATTTCTGTATGGGCTCCTTACAAACACTTGTTTAATGAATGAACTAAAAGCAATAGCTATGAGAGAGAGGAGAACACATGGCATATTTTTTCCTTCAAACTCTGCCCCTTTCTTCCCCAACACCCTGCAAATTTCTTTTGCCTAAGAGTATTAAATACCAATGCATACTACTGAAGATTACATAAAGGAGATGAAGGAGGAAGTTTGTACCCATCAGTGTACAATATTTCACTTGAAAAACCTCATTACCCACATCTCTCCTCTCTATGTCCCAGATTCTCAACCACTGTGTCTTCTCTATCACTTTTCTCCTATCACCTAACCTTCCTTGCTTCTTGGCACCTCTTCCGGGAACTCCCCACTTCCTCCCATCCCTTTCATATGCCCAGCAATTTAACTCTGTTCTCATTTCTATTGCAACATTTGCATGTTTGTACCCACAATTTAAATAGGCTTCAAGTATGGCATTGACCATTATCCAGAGGATTATGATTTTGTTTGTCATCAGCAAAATAAAGAAACACAAGCTGTCATTATCTGTCCTTCATAAAAGAGAATGGGGATTATAAATGACAAATAACTATTTTTTTCTTGACTCATCTTCAAAAATGTTCAAAGGATGTATTATATGCATTGAAAGGAACAGAGAGAACTTTCACCAGTTGCGTATAGAGTTGTGCACAGATAACTGAATCAATTGGCACTATATTTCAGATTTATTCCAACAGTGCTTGATTTGCCCCACTAGCCCACCCCTTAATCATATTCTAGGTTCAGTTAAGAGGCAATATTGAATTGCAGAATGTGTGACTGAAAAATCAGTGGTGTCAAAAGTGAGAAGTGTTGTCAGCTCCTGGTTCTTAAGTTTTTAATAGCGTGCATTTATTTTAATGTGCTTGTCTTCTGTATCAAGGCCAAGACAACATATTTATAAAGTAGAGCTTACTTTACCAAGCAGACAACCACACACTTCCACCAACTAATGAACTTTCTCATCAAATTAGGCAAATTTCTACTCCAAGGTGTCAAAACACAGCCTGATCTTAACAATTGTATCACAGAAAGGAGACAGGCAGGTCTTGAGGGAAAGGGTAGCTTCCAGTAATTGATACCATCCTCTCTCCCGCCCTCCCCGCTCCCCCCCTCTCCTCACCTCCCTTCCTCTCCTCTCCCCTCCAGTCTCCTCCCCTCCTCTCCTCTCCCTTGCTTTCCCTTCCCTTAATGGCATTTGTAGAAAATACAGAAAGAAATCTTTACACCTACTGGCTAGGCTGACAGAAGAGAAAGTAAGATGATCATTCCAAGGATGTCTAAATTTTAAGATTTAAAAAAAAATTGGAGATACAATCTTCCCAGGACTGGAGATGCTTCCTGTCTTCCAATGCTGAGGTAAGAAATTAGTGCATTTTAAAATCTTTCCTTTATCCATTCTTTCGACTCTCATCTATTAAGGATCTATTATATGCTAAATATTGGCTGTCATTGAGAAATAGACTATCTCCCAATATAGTAGAAGAGAAATGAAAATATAAATTAATAATGGCTACCATAATGGGGGGCTTCCACTGTAGGCACCAGCTCACCCCTAACGTTTGCAGGGCCTGGGGCAGTAGCACAGGTGGAGACCAATGTACCATATTTCTAAACATTTAAAAGTAATAAATTTAACTAAAAATTGTTCAATAACATATGTTCTTTCCTTCTACCTTCACAAATATACATTCATAACAAGCATGATAAATACTTGCTGGATTGCTCATTTTCACTCTCTCAATCTTTTATTCTAATTGCTTGGGAAAACTGCAGGACAAAATTCAACTTTCTTTTCTTTTTTTCCTTTGGGCTGAGGGGAAGCTCACTTCCCCACTGTCCAAACTGGCTATCAACCATCTAGTACCACTCCTCTACCATTCCTATTGGATTTCTCTATCCCCAGCCCAGTCCAAGGCAGAACACAGTGGTCCATAAGGGACAACCAGCTCACATCCCCCTTAGAACCCAAGGCTCAAAGCCAAAATCAAGATTGGAATTCTCATATCTTAGTGGCACAGGAAGAGCAGACCCTTGGCCCCTCCCATTCCTTCCCACCTCCAGCTCCATCCCACTTCTCTGGTGGTCTTCCTACACTTGTATGGACACCTCTTCCCACACTCAGAAGCTCCATAAGTCCCTGCACAGACTGGGAAATTTCCAACGGAGTACAGACCTGAAAAAAAATAGCCTTCGCAGACTGCAGAAGTACATTTGGGGCTTTAGACATGGAATTCTGAGCTCTCAGGAGAATGGTCTAGAAATGGGCTCCTAGTGGGAATGTCCTTTTGATCGCCAGACTCTTGCCCTCATAAGGAGAGGCACAAAGAGAAAAGGGGCCTCAGATGCCAGGGCCCCAGGCGGGGCCCAAGGCTGTATGGTTCAATACAGGAGCCATTAGCCACACATGACTATTTAAATTTAAATCTTAATTGCTTAAAGTTAAATAAAATTTAAAATTCACTTTCCCATCTTACTAAACACAAGTCAAGTGCTCAGTAGCCATAAATAGTTAATGGCTACCGTATTGGACATTGAGGATGTAGAATGCCTCTATCATGACAGAAAGTTCTATTAGACAGTGCTGACGTGGGCACATCACCAGTAGCTTGCTTCAACAGCGATTCTACTGGAATATTTCCACTCGAATAAATTAGAATCCCCATCTCCACAGATTATTATTATAGAACAAGTTATCAAATCAAAGGGATTAGAGACAGATGATAAAAGCATGTTAGGCTGTAGGAGGAATTTTACAATTCATCAAGATGCTGAAACTTGGCCTTTATAAAAACTTTAGATTTTCTACCATATCCTCTGGGTTGATCATCTGACAGCTGAACACAAAACAGCCAATGAGGCAGCTGACTTAACTAATGCACAGGGAAGGTACCAGGTGGTCCAAATCACATTGGCTCAGGAGAGCTAGTATCAGTCAGAAACTTGGTAATATGATGAAGGAAGGAGCTATAGAGTCTGGCAACTCACCGGGCTAAATGGATCAGAGGCCAGGGAAAGAGCAAAAGTTCTCATTGTGGCCCGCAGTGACTTCAGAGTAAAATGCTATCTTGCACCATTGGATATAGACATGTAAAAAAATGTTGTAAGCACTTTAAGTAAGTCATTTCATTGTATCTTCTTAACAACCTTGTCATGCATATATGATCACCCAAACCTCACAGATGACAAACCCGATGTACAGAAAGCAGGCACCTTTTGCCCACGTTCACACAGCAGTCAGGTGATAGAGTCAGGATCTCCCCAGTGCAGACTGGCCCCAATGCCTGTGCTCACAGCCACCTGACAATACTGCTCCTGGAGCCACTGAAAGAAACATTTCCTTTGGGGAGGGTTGTGCTCCCCACGTTCTTTTTATCTCCAGTCATAGCACCTCTAGCTCCGTTCCACTTCTCTGGTGGTAAACCACATTTTTTTCATGGGTTAACTTAGGCTTTAAATGGCCAAATAACTTTTCTTTTCCAATCAGTTCCAATCCTCCAGTAAGGATTGGCCTTGATTCCCTAATAGTTAACATCCATTATGGTTGAATTCATGTGAGCTTACCTCAACATAGCAAAGCACTCGATGTGAGGAGTTGTTCTCAGGTAAATGGAAGGGGAAATGACTGTTTATCAGCAAACCTTTATCAGTGTGAAATGGACTGAAAGTGGATGTTATTTAGCATGAAATCATGTAGAAGGACCTTGAAAGATTTTAAAAAGTAATCAAGAACATTCCATCTGCGCCCACTGATTCATAATAGCTGTGGGTTCACCTTTCCAAAGAAGAAAACAAATTCTGAATGCACAATATATTCCTGTGGGACATAAAGTTATGTCTCAAGAGATATGTGACCAAGTAACTTATAATAGGTAGAATAATGGCCATGTTTAAGAGTTCATGTCATTAAAGGAATTACATGACTTCTTCAGGAAATGAAAAATGGCTGTCAGGAAACATTATACCTGGGAATGATTGAAAAGGTACATCATACATATAATAGAAATACCTTGATTATGAATTTGAATGCAATAAAAATGAAATCCATTCTTAAAAATAATCTCTATCACCTCATACATTGTACTTAAATATCTTTTATTGATTAAATAGTTACATGTACACAAAATAAATCAAAAGGAAATAAAAGTGAATAATTAACTGATCTCAAGATAGTAAAGATTTGCTAAAGCATAAAAATTATGAAGATAATTGCAAATATTAAACAGAATAAGTGTAAATATACTAAAATAGAATCAAAATTTAAATGGGAAACACTGACTTGTAATATTTGTAACAAATAAGACAACAGATTAAAACCTTTAATAGACAAATAATTATTTCAAACATTAGGATAAAACGCTATCTTACTGGACAATGGGCAAATTATATGAATAGAAAATAGACAAACAAAGAAATATAAATGGTGAATATGTATGTCATTAAAAATCAAAATTATCTTGGTTGTTAAATAAATGAAATTAAATACAACATTAGATACATATTTACTTATGAAATTAGATAAGAAAAGAATATTTGATTTCTCAAGCTCATGTGGCTACAATGGGATGGACAACTCATGCACAGCTGATAGGAGTTTAAATTATAAGATTTAATGAATATTAATAAAACAGTATGTATCTGATTCCTTAAAAATCATTACAGCCTTGAATTAATAGTCCTCATTCTATGAATATATTTTGTGGGAAGACATTAGAGGTGCAAAATAAATGTTCAAGGATGCCCACTGTAAATGTTTTAGAACAGAAAGAAACTAGGGCCACTGCATAACCACACCTTTCCACCTTATCATTTAATGTGGGAAAATATGGGAGGAGTAGGGAGTGGGGCATATGGGAATCCCATATCTTTTTTATGTAACATTTATGTAATCTAAGTATCTTTTAAAAAAATTAAAAAGTATGCTAATAAATAAATAAATAAATAAATAAAAGAAACTAGAACCAACATAAACATCCAATGTTGGAAGAATATTTAGAAAAGAAAATATTTATATTAGAACTATCTTAATGATCAATGAGGTAGAGTTGCAATGAGGACAGCGAGAGAGGAGCCCACTTATCCAGGGGGTATTTTCCAACAGATATTGAGAAACCATTTTGTTTATTTGGGAAATGAGGCCCCACTCCTAATGGAACAAACACCCTTAAACTAGCACCGGTTCAGAGCAAAGTATTCTCCTAAGGAATAGAAGACTTCTTAGTGCCACTGAGAATGGGGCTTTTATCAAGTAGATTTTGTTCCTGCAGGTAATGTTTTGCCATCTAACTCAGCTAAGATTACTTCTCCTGTAAAAGAACAAAAGTAACCAAATGAAAAAGAAATAGTGAACCTATGGTAGTTACCTCACACAATGGGTTATCTGTGACTAGCCAGGCCTTTCTGATAAAAAATGCTCCCAGATGAGAGGTACATGTACTGGGCTGGTGTGGGTGAGTGGGGACGATGGGTGGCAGCTTCCTTCTTTCCCTTCCCTATATGTGAGTCTGGCGAGGTGGTGCTCTTTTAACTTGGACCCTGCCAACAGTTGAGGAAGGGTTTCAAAAACACTGGCCTTTAATGGTTTGCATGAGTGTCCTGCAACCAGTTGGAATGTGCATAATACGCAATCAATAAATGATATGTTACGCTATATATATATTCTCATATATGACCTGAGAAAGTTTCATTATATTCAAAAAACAACAAAGGGAAGTGGATGTGGCTCAGGAGACTGAGCTCCCACCTACCACACGGGAGGTCCGTGGTTCAGCTCCCGGTGCCTTCTAAAGAAGACAGCGAGCTGGTGCGACAGGTGGGCACGGCAAGCTGACACAGCAGGATGACCTAACAAGAGAAACAAGAAGAAAAAAAACATGGTAGGAGGCACAACAAAGCAGAGAGCAGAGGTTCCCAGTGCTTCCTAAAGAAAATGAGCAAGACAGCGAGCTGAAGCAACGGGTAGGTGCGGCAAGCTGATGCAACAAGATGATGCAACAAGAGAAACGAGGTAAAGACAGTGAGAGACACTACAAAGCAGGGGATGGAGGAGGCTCAAGCAAATAGGCGCCTCATTCCCACATCGGAGGTTATGGTTCAGTTCCCGGTGCCTTCTAAAGACACAGTTCATAGCAAATGCAAACAATGAGGGGGTGGGGAGAAATAAATAAATAAAATCTTTAAAAAAAAATAAATTAGTGTCTCAATTATGTCCCTTTTTAATATTGATTATTTGTAGAGCTTTTCTTTCTCACTCCCACTGTCCCCTTCTCAGGAATTTTTAAGGCCGTACAGCCAATTTTTATTTTTAATGATCCTCTTTTTTGCACTTTTTAAAAATGTCAGTATTATTTTCTTTTAGAATTACTATATTCTCCCTCCCCTTTTGAGATTTGGACTAATATTCTATGTTACCATCCTGGGTTGAATGCTTAACTCATTATTTTACATTTTTTCCCCCTAGTTCACATTAAAGACTATCTATTTCCCTCTAACTATTGCATTAGCTGCAGTATACAAATTTTAATATGAGGCAGGCACTTTATTATGATTCAAATAAAATAATCTTACTTTTCATTTATGTCTTTTAAATTTCCATATGTACGCTAGTTGATTTTAGCTTTTCTCTTATTAATTTCTAATTTGCTGTTCATTAAAACATTCTCTGCAACCTAATATGTAGTCAATTGTTGTATTTACCAAGGGCACCTGAAGGAAATATCTTCAATCATTGTTTACTTCAGGGTTTTATTAGATTGATAAGAGTTTGCAGTGAAAACAAATATGCCACTTTCTCTTTGTATTCTGCATTTTGCTTTGTTTATTTTGATGTAGCAATATGAGGCCTATAAATTCACTAAAGTGTTATTTTTCTTGAAAATTGTTCCTATTCTCACAAACTGTATCCTTAAAAATAATTATTATCACTAGTATATTTGCCACATCTGTTTTCTTTTGGTGATTTGAATTCTGAATTCTGCCATAGTATTTTGTGTTTTCTATTGCCACGGTTTATTTTCCTGTTTTTGTTATCTTTGCAAAGAAATTCCTTAATGAATTCACCCTTCTTTTATTTTATTTTCATGTTTTAAGTGGGTACTCTATATTTAATATGTACACTTGACTTAACAAAGTCTAAATTAATTGGTATATCTATTCTTTAAAAAATTCAAGGACCTTTAGAATATTTTAACCACCCCCTCTTTTCTTCCAACTAATTGTTGTCCAGTAGTTTAGTTGCTCCTTGCTCAACAGAGGGGAAATAACTGATAATGACAATAAAAATAATGAACCAAACGTTATTATTATCTTAGTATTCCTGCTTGTTGTATTCTTTTTTATTTTGTTCTATTAATTCAAGATTTTGAGGTGCCAGTCAGTGGTGTACCAAGGATCATAGAGTGGTCCAGATAATCAATAAAGTGTTTGTTGTCTGTGGAGAATCTAAAATGATTTAAAAGAAACTATAAATCGTCCACCTGATATTATCACCATATGCTGGCAAATGTAATCTATTTTTAACAGTATCAATGATAAATATTGCTCCATAGCTGCACACATGTACAATTACATATAATTATATATATGTGTGTATGTATATGTGTATATATACATAAACTTAAATGAGCACATTTTTTATTTCTTATCTTTTAATGAACATGAGATTCTACATGGAAGTTAATTTGGAGAACTTTATCTATACAGGGGACCTCTAGTCAAGTAACATCAGCTACATGTATTTGTTTAAGAAGAGAGCTCATAAGGTTCAGAATTGTTCTAGCTGTCTTCTGGCATAATTGGTTCTCTAGCCCTATGGTACTGCATATTCCTGAATGGAACGGTTGATTCAATTCTAAATAAGGTTAGCACAGTGATTGCAAAGACAAAGAAACAGAGCTTAATTTACTTCAATTCTGTCATTCTGTGGGCAAATCATTGTTTGAAACGTGGCGAGTTCTCTACAGGAAATTTTTTTCGTGTATTTTCCACCTTTAAAAAATTACATTAATTGAATTACAAGCTATCTATCCATTATTTTTTTTCTTTTATGCATTGCTAAATTTATTTTATTTTTATGGGCATGATTATATATGCAAAGCTCAATGAAAGAATTTTTCAACATCTACATTTTTTACTAACCAAATTCAATACCATTTCATTTCAGGATTATTACTGAGAATAATTTTGTGGTGTAGAAGAATAGACAATAAACAACAATGATGCACTTTGCGTGTTAAGGGTACTAGATACACACTGGTGCTAATATTCCTATTAGTTGTGCCTGCTGGCTCTCTCTCAAATGTACTGTTTCATCTTTTTGTCTGTAATTATTGAATAATGATTCCTAGATGGGGGTGTCAGATGTGGTAGTTTCTGCTGTCCTGTGCTGTAGATGAGTCCTCAACAAGCAAAGATTGTGTCTACTTAGATCTTGCACCTCTTTTGTGTGCCTATATTGTTGAGGAATACTGACACCACATGGGTCTTGGAAACTTAACTTCTCATAACAGTATTAGATGCAAGCTCAGGGCTTTCAAATAGTTATGGATGATTAAAATATACATGCACACACACACACACACACACATATATATATCCTCACAGAGCCTTGATCAGAAACAACTTTCCTTGCCACTAGGTGGGCCAGTTGGCAGCCTTTACAGTGCCCTATTAACATTGCTTTGTCCCTTCCATGTGTCTCCCATCTGCAGAATCACTCACACTGTCCCTGACTCACAGGAGCCCAAGGCTCTGTCTCCTGTCCTTACGTGGACTTGGAATTCACAGACTCTAATCCCCGTAGTTCCAGTCTGGACCTTCCCCCACATTTCTGTTGCTCTCTCTCCTAGCTGTCTACTGATAGACTCTGTACCACTCTGGTTGGCACTGACAAAGGCTTATAAAATTGTGTCTGATGTTTCTTTTTGTTTGGAATAGGCAAGTTCACATCACATTCTCTTAGTAAAACATGATGCAGAATTCTGGGAAGAAAATTTGTTTAATATTTCATAGGGAAAAAAGCAAAAGAGATCTCTGTGTACACATGTGTTCCTGTGTGTGTGTGTGTGTGTGTTAGGGTGGGAAAGGATACACAACACAATCATACATAATCCCTAGACAATATAACTAGGTAGGATTTTTACTTTTCTCCTATCTTCACTCTATATTTTCTAGAATGAAAATATAATTCTTTCATGAGGAGAAAAAATAAATATGGAAGATAAAAATGTACTTCTTTCTTTTGATTTTGATTATGATTTCAATGCTAATACAAAAACAATGTCTTTGAAAGAAGAAGAAATTTAATTTGCTTAGGTTTTTCAGATTGTTACCAAGTTGAAAAAGAAGGAATTACAATGTGAGAAAAGGAAGAAGTAAAGTAGATAGCTTGATGGGAGTATTGTAATTTTTAAATCCAGACTCGGGGAAAGGTTAAAAGGCCTCTGTTTCTGTCTGTTATGTAATAAGCAGCTAAAACCCAGAGAGAGGGAGCGGTCCACGGCTTCAAGTTCTCCTGTGTTCTGCATGGAGGGAGTTGGGTGTGGCCAGCGCTCTCGCCACTGGAGAGATGGTTCATTCATTCAGTTAATGTTCATTGAATTCTCACTCATTGCTAGGCAATCCTCTAGCCAGCAGAGAGTTTCAAAATGAACAAAGAGGCAAAACAAGCCATGTCTCATGGAATGTACCTTCCAGAAGGATTAAAGAAATACATGAGAATAAGTGGAGAAATTCCCCTGAAGGGCAATGGGATCCCAGGGTGCGGCAAAGCTAGAGGTAGAGGTGATACCTCAGGACATGCTGACACTGACCCTGCCTTAGCCTCGAGGTGAGGCTGATGCTGAGTTTAGCTCTGAACTTAGAATGGCCTGGCTCCCTGGACATACTAGGAATGACAAGTAAAACTCAAGAATAAATAAGGTTCTAGTAGGGCAATAATTTGTGCTTCTCCAATCCCACAAGGCTCTTGGGTGTGTAGCCAGGTTTCCCTCCCCTGAGTGACTGAGTTAGGACCCCTGAGGGCCAGGAGAAGACACACTTAGCTCTGCTGTGTTGGCTCCTGATTTCCATGGCCACTTGCTTTCAACATCCTTGGTAAAATAAATTGAGACGTATCACAATCTTAAATACCTGTGTGCACATTATATATAAGAAAACATTGAAAAAGCACAACTCTGCAATGGAGGGCAAAGTGTGGGGTGCGAGAAGTAACCTGCATAGTCATGAAATGCCACAGATATCAGAGAAGTCATTTTCTATCTATATAGGAAACTGGAGCAGGCTTTTCTCTGTATAGTGTTTATAGAAAATGAAATGAAAAATGCAATGAAAAATGATATCCAAAATGTGGATTTAAAAAAGCTTACTAGATTCTTATGAATTTTCAAGGAAACTTTAAAAATCTGCATTTTTTTAACCTAGAAAAAGCATAAAATAAAGATCATTTTATAGAAGTATGGCATGGATGAACATGAGAAGAAGAATTATTAAGTGTCATTATTTTCAATATTTTTAAGGGTATTCCAATTTCTTAAAAACTATGCCCTTAAATATCAATGTTAATTCCTCAGTATATCTCAATATAATATATATAATTTAGCCCAAAATGAGATTTACATGGAAATACTCAGATCACTTCAACTCCTTTTTTACCTGACGACAAAGGTATACACATGTACACACCTTTTGTTTCACACCCCTGCGTCCAAAACCCAAACAAAAAGCAAAAACTGAAAGAAAATCCACCCTCTGTGGCTCATTACTTCACTGATCTGTAAAGCAATTTAGTGGGTTTTGGTAACAGATCAAAGTAGACCCTAGTAAAATGTATTGATACATTCCAGCCAGATTTTCAAATTTTTGATAAATGCCAAAAGTTCTGTAGTCTACTCCAATTCTCCAAATGGATTCAAAAATCACTCCTGGAAAAAGTGCTTTTGAAATATATTTGAAAGTCCCTAATGCCATTCATATAATCTAACTTACCATGAATAAAAGAGAGGTGCCTTTAGTGAAAATGGAAGTACTATGGACAATTACTCTACCAATGATCCCAGCAAGACAGATATTTAATTATGTTAACAAAGGATATTCATTTTCCCTTGGTTCCCTGTTTTTAAACAGCTTCACCATTTTATTTTTTATTTTTTCAAATTTCAGATACTGGGCCTGGGGATTGAACCCAGGACCTCGTATGTGGGAAGTTGACAATAAACCACTGAGCCACATGGCTCCCTTGAGTTGATATTTTTGTTTGTTTGCTTGTTTGTTTGTTTGTTTTGTTGTTTTTAGGAGGCACCAGGAACTGAACCCAGGACCTCCCGTATGGAAAGCAGGAGCTAAATCCCTTGAGCCACCTCTGCTCCCCAGCTTCACCACTTCGTTCACAAAAGCAGTGTGTTTCCTCTCATGCTGCCAGGGAAATCACTATTATTAACTGTTATAAATCAGCCTGGTGGGGTCCACTCAGCAATTCTTATGCTCTGACTTCTCTCTGATAGCCTAGAGAACTGACTGTTACTGAAATTTAATTTTAGCTAAAACTTTTACCACTTTCAGTGACTCAAAGAAGTCACTTTGTGAACAAATCACAATGGATGTATCTATGGCAGTTTTCAATTTTTCTAAGCAATGAAAGAAAATAAACCATTGTCTGGCAATCCGATTTTGATTCTGAGTCTTTATGTCTCCTTAACTTTAAAACATCAGCTCCTTTGTATCCACTCACTGTTGTCTGTCAGGGCCATAAATGAGCCGTGTGAGCCAATGATGAATTGTGATGCTGAAAAGTAGGGCTTCTTTTACTGAGACTGCTCTTATCCTACATGTACAAAGCCTGGTATGTTTGTTTATCTATTTGCACTTTGTGATTATGATAGTTTGCAGATAAATGCCCAGGTATGAGATCTCCATCCAGAGCGAATGTAGCAAAATCAGTGTCTCATTTTACTCCATTGCCATTGGAGAAGGCAAAAAGGTGTCCAGCGTTGTTTAGGCAACCGAGGGCTTCCCGTGGTATGTGCATGTTGATCTTCATCTTAGTTTTGCTTAAATACCCAATGAGCCCCGTGTATCTGGAAATGATTAGCCACTGAACTATGCAGGTGCCAGCGAGCCGTCATGCACACACATGCACACACACACACCAGCACATATGCAGACCATACAACTCACAAGATGAGAGTAGTAAAAGGCTCAGTTGAACATTGCATTTTCCACAAGGTTTAAATTCCCATGGGGAACCCAACGACCAAGAAAGCAAAGAGCTTATAAGTGATAAAAGTAAGATCACGTCTAAGAAAATTATTCTGGGGTATATGATATTTGAATTACTGACACTGAAGTATTCTAGAGGGAGAACAGATTACAGGTACATCTCTTTTCTTTGAAACAACATTATTGTTTAACTCTACTGAAGAGATGACTGGTTATTTCAATATATCTAAAAACACTTTTTGCCACAGAGATTATTTTTGACACACACAAAAATTCATGTGCCATAGTCAACTCTTGACATTTCCATAACAAATCCCTTCTCTTAGAGTGTTACTATGCACAATATCATGCCAAAGACTAAAATAAGCCCTGTAGAAAACATATTTCCTTGACTGTGTTTAGGCAGCATTTCTTAAACTTAATTATCCACAGAATACTATTTTCCAGGAATACCTATTAACATTCTATAAAACGTATTCTTCTGTTGTTCCGGTCCCAGCACAAGATGCGGGAGATGGATTATAGGCAGTTAGGGACACTCCCAGCTAGGGACACTCGCTGCTCTCCAAGAATGTATGTAGCGTCCCTTTCCAACCTCTTGCCACTGCTAACCCATTTTTGCATTTCTCCTAGTCAAGGGTCCTCTACCTAAGACCACAATTTCTCCTGCTTTAAGGCAAATCCATCCCTCTTTTCCAGCTCCTCCTTGAACTTTGAAAGCCATTCCTGTGGCAGCATCCTTATCAGAAATAACCCCTTTAATTAACTAGATGACCACACATTTCACCTGTCAGAGTTTTCTAAAATAAACATTTAATTCTTTGATTCTTCTCTCTAAGGACCTATTCTTTCACCTTGGTATACTAAGTTTTCTTATTATAGAGACAGAGCCTATGGATTTAAATAATTCAATCAAAAGGGCTGGGGGTTGTAAAGGTAATAAACTTATGATTGAACAAGTCAAGGAAATGATCTGATTCCTGAATAACTTTCCCAGAGAGTAACCATTACAGACTTCCCTCCCTGACCTCTCCCCTAACCCCATACTGGGGTCCAGCCTTCCTCAGCCTAGACTCACCTCCTTTCAGCCTTGCCAACCACGCTGAGAAAAAGCAGACACGGGCAACACTGTGGAACATAAAGCTCAGGTTACAGATGGGGAGAACGACGTGAGGTGGAGAGTTTGAGGACCAGGGCTACGGTCTGTGGCAGAGGGAGTACTATTCACTAGGTATTCCATTAATTTCCTAACATTCTCAGCCCCTACAAGTTGCTAAGTTTCATGTGGTTAATTCTGGCCGATGTGATTTAAGTGATGTGTGCGTTTGGGAGCCATCACAGCAAAACACCATGTGTGACTCTACAGTATCATTCTTTTTTCACTGCACTGACTTAATGCACAACTGCAGGAGGGTGGAGCCTCTGTCAGTCTGGGCCCCAGAAGGACTGCCTGGAGCAGAGGCCCCTCCTCACTTATGTGGGGCAGGTAGGGAGAGCAAGATACACTTGAGCTATGAAGGCTGAAGTTGTTTATTATCTCAGCTTCACTGGATAGTGCATTCCCCTGGTCTCAGGTAAAAATTATTGCCATCGCCATGGTGAGAAGGGACAGGGGGTGATCTCTCGACCCAGTGGAGAAGGGGGATGCTTTTAGATGTGGAAAGCAAGCAGTGCACAGTGCCCATTTCTAAGTGTGTCCTTAGCTATTCTCAATAGACACATTCCTTATTCATAAAGTCCTGTAGTAATGAATCCCTCAAAATTGTATTATAGATTCTTCATCTTGAGGACCCTACCTGCTGATAAAAGTCAACATTTTCATGCCCAGAGTACCACAATGCCCTAGGGAAGCAACTGCCTATGATTCTCTTAAATCAGTCATAGCAAACCTAATTTTGGTCACACTATCTTTATAGAGAACTAAATAGGGATGGAATACTATAAGTGCATTTTCTGATGTCTCAAAAGAAAAATTTGCCAAAGCAATTTCTAATCCCTTTGTGATTTTGCTTCCTATATCCATGTTCTAGTACACTCTTATCGAAGAAAATCCTTCTCAAAAGACAGAAATATATTTTTTTATCTATGCTGCAGCTAGTAATCATATTCAAAATACATTATGACTTTTATTCTCTCTTCCACTATTAAGAAATTTAAGCAAATTTGATCTATATGGGAAATATAAAATACATTTTTTAAAAATACAGAGCCCATTAGCTGAGGCTAGTCTTGCTATTACCACTACTGATCTTTTAACAGAAAAAAAAAAAAAAATGCCTTGCCCCCTATTTTGACAAGACCAAGTAGAGTATAGGTGAATGCAAGGGGGTAGAAAAGACATATAAATAACAATCTTTCAAACTTCTGTTCACGAATATTGTTTTTTGTCATTGCAATTGCACAATGAAATATGAAAGTTCAATTTCCTCTTCATTTCCTTTTAATAAAACTTTTGTTCATTTCATTTCTGAGAGAAGATTGAATCTAAATTACTTTGACTTCTCTTGGCCTAACTTTGGTGAATGCTACCAGACATGATAACCGAGGCCTTTTGGAGCATTGCCCATGGAAATTAAGAGGCGCGGCTTCCATCCCTGTGCTCTGCTCCGGCTTTCCTTTGAGCTGTGGGACTTCTGCATGAGCGGTGAGTGACGGCTGCACTTTTTGTTGCAAACTTTCTTCAGCTCTTTACCAGGCTACTTGTAAGTACGGTTTGCTGTGCTCATCACATTCCTGAAGAATTAACTTGTAAAAAGAAAACAGTCTACAATAAGCCCCTTGCTGTTTTGCTTTGTTTTATTTTTTTCTCATCTTCATTCCACAGAAGATGTATTTCCTAGTGATAGGAGAAGCAGGGTCCTCTTCGGTGCGGTGGAATTTCAAGTCACAGATCATGCTGGGAATATTTTGATGAGCGCCCAGAATACAAGGAACAACTCATCAACTTTAAATAGCAACCATCACTTAGTGTTTTAGGAAAACCCAAGCTCTTTGGCATGGTTTTGAAAGTCCTCGTTATCTGGTCTCTGTGTACTTGTTCAACTTAACACTTTATGCATGTACTTTGGCCTCTAAATTCCTGTGTCCCTGAAAGTGCCTTCTGCTTCCATCTCGTGCCTTTGAATACGGAATTCCTAAAAAAAAAAAGATGAGCAACATGTGGTATGTGTGCCACCATGTCCATGCGAAACTCTGTTAATTAGACATGGTAATTTTTAGCAATGACCCCACATGCTACCTCCAAAACTTCCTCCTCAGGGTTCTCCATGTCAACATGGATTTGGATGAAATTTGGACTTCAAAAGGAAAAACATCATAATCCATTTCTTAAAATCTAGCCTTTGTTTCCTCTAGGTGCAATGGTTCAGTGTTTGCTAATTCGGTATTCGTGATGGCATTGTAGAATATAACTACTACAAATAATAAGATCCACTGTATTACCAAAACCCTAAAATGCAAAGGGGTGAGAAAAATCCACTAAAAGGCCACAAAACCTGCTTGGTGTCTAGTGTGGGACGAGGAAGAAGGAACTAACAAGGCAGCATTGATATAAGTAGGTTGTGAGAAGGTAAGATTGTTTTCATCTACATATTACTATTTTTAATGAAACTGACTGACTTCATAATATGAAAATGAGGAGGGAAAGGGATATTTGAAGTCTGACATCTCCAAGTGGGAACAGGTAGATAGAGAGGTATGGTAGAAGTGCCTGGCAGTTTTGAGTGCTCATTCCAGATCTTAGGATGGTTCAGTGAACACAATTCTGTTTTTATATATTTTTTCCGGTTACATTCAGTGATTTCTGTACTGTCACAGAGTAGGTAGAGAGTGCAGTTTAACTAGGAGTGGGAGGTAGCCATACTTGTTTAATGGTGATGGGGACAGACAACAGGGCTGGTGGCAAATTCAAGAGAGTGAACTAATGACAAGCCATGTCCTCTAAATTGATTAAAGATGATGAGAACATGAAGTGGATGCATGGTGGAAAATAGTGTAGTAAATGGATTGGAGGAATCAACAAGTTCATAGAAATTTTGTATTAGTAGTACTGAATCATAAAACACTGCCAATAAAATATTGTTGGCATTTAATTGTACCCAAAAGTAAATACAGAACACAATTCAATACAGGCTGGTTTGTATATTTTAAGGGTTTTTTTTCATATTAAATGTCCCTCTATGTACTTTATTGTTTCACATGATGTATTTGTTTTTTAAAAAATATGTAGTATAAATATTGAGGATTTGGAGGAAGAGAAGAAGCTTAATATAGACCTAAGTTTTTAAAGTTTGTGTATGTGTTTTTTTAAAAATCTGATCTTGGTGTAAATATTAGTTATGCCTTATCCTTATAACAAATTTGATCACCATGCCTGGTCATGGTTTGTGTTCCTGCTGCCCTAGATACTTCTGTAATTATTTGTTGCAAACTTGTGACTGTTCTTATTAGCTTTCTTTTAGGTAAGTCATTTGTATCAGTTTCTTTTTAAAAGTGGTGAATGGAGAGTGCTGTACTTGAAATCAAGATTTTGTAAATTATTTTGTTAGTGGTGACTTGGATAAGGCCATAGGAATGTTTCACTGAGGTGGGAAAGAGGAGGGAAATACAGGAATGAATTTGGAGACTCTTGAGACTGGAATATTAAAGCAGTGGTTTATGTGGATGCTGAATTTTCTAAGACAATGGAGGAGCAGTGGTGAAGAATATACAGATATCTAATGGTTAATACACTTAATGAGTGAGGGGAAGTGACCAGAGAGCTAATGAAAGGGTACTGAGTAGAACTGTCTGATATTATGTGCTTCAAAGGTTATGGGGGAGGAGGAGAAATAAATGGTCTGGCCCAGCCTTGAAAAACAAGAAGGTGCTCATCCCAACTAAATGCCTTGTGGTAATTGGGATGGAAGAAAAATCCAAATAATTCCAGACTCTCCAAATACCACATAAAAACAGACTGAGCAACTAGATAGAAAAACACAAATATATGGACGGTATTTAAAACAAATCTATGAGACAAAGTATTGCCACAAACCCTAAAATGCAAGAGAATGAGGAGAACCAACTATAGCCACAAGATTTGTTTGGTACCTGATGTGGGAGGAAAAAGAAGGAACCAAGAAAGCAGTATTGACAAAAATAGCCAATAGTTTTGTCTCCTGTTGACAAAAATAGGAGCAAAACAACTGACCCTGGGAGGAAGTCTGACTTCCCTAATAGTGGGTGAGTGAAGGACTCACCTAGGAAGGTATTAGGGGTGGCAGCAGTCTAGGACCCTATGAACTTTCAAAAGTAACTAGCCAGACCCTGTTCTAGGAAAGAGATCCACTATGAATAGAAGCTATTGGGAAGTAAGGAGAGAAAAAATAAAGAGAAAGGCCAATGAACATGGGGAAGGAGAACAAAGCTAGGAAAGTTCAGAAAGCAAGACGCCACAATTTAAAAAATTGAAAGTACACATTGAAATGGCACAAAATGTATCTTAAAATACCAACCCACAATACCAAGACATATTTTAATCCAATGATTATACCTTAAATAAATAAGGAAATGCTCCTTTGGGTGTCCAGGAAAATAAACAACATAGGACTTAGACAGAAAATTAGATCATTATCAGGCTCACTGAAAGCACCATATTCTGTGAGAATAGAGTGTCCAAATAAGATATTCAAAGGAAAACATGAGAGTTAAGGATCTTGTATCCAGCAAGATTGACTTTCAAATATAAACTATGCAAACTATTATCAACAAGAAATAACTCAGAGAATACTGTTCTCATGAGATATTTTCCTGAGGAATCTTCTAGAAAATGAGCTTCAGAAAATCAAAATAACTAGGAAAACATCAACATAACGACTGGTGGTGAGCAGTGCATACAGGAGTGGGCAGAGAAAATTAACTGTATAACTAAAATGAAAAAGGGGTAGGAGAAAGGCTATAATATGAAATGCCTATAAAGTTCTGATAATACATCTATTTTTAAAATTGTGGGAGAATGGGGAGAGCACATATAAAATTTAATATTTTCACTAAGCATGTTTTAAAAAGTAATATTGATACTCTGAGACTGTGGTGTACAATATGGGATATAACAAATAAGTAATGATGAGATATTCTAATTGCTGTTATATCTCCTATGCCCCTGGGAGTCTTGGTATGAAAGACAGGAGGTACACATGCTATAGAAAAGAGGTTAAGTAAAAGCTCTGTAGTCTTCAATTTAAACTGTAGCTATCAACATGCAGCCATGAGGCATTTTATCTTTCTATATAGCTCTGTTAAGAGAAAAGGCCTAGAAACCAACACAGTAGCAATGAGCATTCCTAGCACTGGACTGTGATCTTGGAAAACCATTTCTCAGAGAATAAAAAAGAAAAAACAGAACTTCTTAGAGAAATGGATGATTCCAGCTCTGGTACAGGAAATGTACAAGATGCACTGGAAACATCTTGTCATGCTCTGGTATGACAAGCTATCAAGGAGAAATCTTAAGATCATGTCAGAAAGATTCAAGGCCCAACTTGAAGAAGCTTCCATTGATCAAAGATGAGAAAAAGTGTAATGAATAGAGGACCATGGTGAACTTCGCTATGATTATGAAATCAGAAAAACCCAGATGGGATTATAGGTCAAAGGCCTGGATTGTTCATCACATAAGTTATAAGAAAAGGAAAAAGATGGAACAGAAACCTGTAGATTAAAAAGAGATATAAAAGCCACGTCAAATTAAGAAAAAAAAAAAAAAACAATAAATTAAAATGCCTAAAGATGTGTATGTGGGTCATTAAACTACTAAAAAAAGTACAAGAAAGTGATTGCTAGAAAACTCAGGACAATGGTTCCTTATGGCAAGAGGGAAGGTTTGTGACTGGAGAAGGCAAAGGGAAGGGGCTTCTGGAGTGATTATAAAGTTCTCTCTGTGACCTGGATGGTAAACATCTTATAACAAATAATTGTCATACATTTGATTTGCATGATTTTCTATAGCTGATTTATTTTATATTAAATATATTTTTCAGAACTCTATTTGAGAAGGCTACAAGTAAATCAGTATCCTCATCAAGGGCCAGCCAGGCTTCAACTAGATTAAGAAAGGGTAGAGAATACTTGGAGAAGAGGTAAGGTTCTGGAGGATTTGCTGGTGACAGACCTTATGTTCTCAAGGTCACAGGGGAAGAGCCACGCAGTGGTTCTCATAAGGCAGCATGCATCACACTCACCTGGAGGGCTTGGTGAAGCACAGCTTGCTTGACCCCCGCTTGGAGCTGGGTCAGACCTAAGACTTTGCACTTCTATAAAGTTTCAGGGGATGCTGATGTTGCTAGTCTGAAGAGAAATCTTTGAGAACCACGGCGTAAAGGAGTCAGGAAGGGATGGTGTATTAGTCAACCAAAGGGGTGCTGATATAAAATACCAGAAATCTGTTGGCTTTTATAAAGGGTATTTATGTGGGGTGGAAGCCTACAGTTACAAGGCCATAAAGCATAAGTTACTTGCCTCACCAAAGTTTGTTGCCACGTGTTGGAGCAAGATGGCTGCCGGTCTCTGCCAAGGTTCAGCCTTCCTCTTTCTCCTAAGGCTCCATGGTCCCAGCTTCTTCTGATCTCAGCTATACGCTGGCCTAATGCTTGTCTCTCTCCCAGGGGCTCATTTCTTTCCTGGCTTTCTCAGCTGTTCAGGGCTCTGGTCTCTTCAGCTGCGAACTATCAGGCGAACGACTAGACTCTCTCCCCGGGGCTCCAGCATCCAAACCTAAACTCTCTGTGTTCACCTTCTCCATGTATTTTCTTCCCTGTCTTTGAGAATCCATTTATATAGCTGGCAAAGGGAGGAGCGGGGACTCAAACCGAGTTGCCCTAATGAAGTGGTGAAATAAAAGCCCCAATCTTGATTTAGTAAAGTAAAAGTGAAACCTCTGAATCTAATACATTTACAAACACAATCCAATATCTATTTTTGGAATTCATAAGCAATACCAAACTGCCACAGATAGGAACTTGAATTAGATTAGTGGAGTTGTGGATGACCAAAAGCCTTATGTTTTTCACTATGCCTGAAATAAGAAGAAATATAAGATATCATAGAATTGTTATTATGGTCTTTTCTGGACAGGCAGATAAAAAGTTTTTAGTATAGTACAGTCTATAACTTGTACATGTCCCCTTCTATGCTTCTGAATTTGTTTAATCTCATAATGTGTGTGTGTATATATAGCATAATAGTATATATAACCCCTCTATTGAACATCGGGCTAAATTATTAAGTTGGCCCGTAATAGAGGTGATGGCCAGGGGACTGATCCCATCCATCCCAGGCCTTAACCTGGCAACCTTGAGTCCTCAGTGGATCAATATTTCAAACCTACTTGTGAACCCGTCCTTGGCAAAATAATAAAGAAACTCTGGCTTGGCATTTGTAGTGACAAGAAACCTAGCACGTGGCTGGGGTAGGGAAAGTGGTAGACCTCTCTTATACACTGCCACCACTCTGTGGACTGGGAGACAGTTTTGTTTTTATTCATGTCAACCACAGTGCTTCTCCAGTATCATTCATGAAGGAGACATTCAGGGCTGCGACGTGGCTATTTGTCCCTTCTTACTAACTGCTTGTGACTTGCTTTGCCTTAACTTTGCAGTCTTTCATGTTAGAATAGTAACTATCATCATTATTGATGGTAAAGTAAAGGTGAGTGGGGTAGAACTTGTCTGACACTTTATGACCTTGGCTGAAATGCTTACCAAGAACCTGCAAGACAGATTAATACTTTCTTCATATGAGGAAATTGAGACTCAGAGAGATTAAGGTCTTTGCTAAAGTTTTCATAGATGCTTATTGACAAAACTGGGATTTCAACTTAGTCCTGAGTAATGTCAAAATTCATTGAGTTTCCACCATGCCATTAGAATCCAAATAGCAGAATGGCATGATGCAAATCACAAAGCAGTTAATACTATATTACATATATTTTTCATATGATACATGAGCAAATTGACCCTTAGAGAGGTTAGCAGAGTTCAGATACTGCAAAGAAAGAGCTGTATGGATGGGTATTTAGATAAATCCTCTCCTACTGAATTCCTTTTACATACCTCTATGTATTTTTATATAATTTAGCTCAAGTTTATGAGCTATATATTCTAATACTTATCGTATGGATAGGAAACAGAAGCTCAGAGAGACTTACCCAATGCTACCCAATTAGTATGCAACTAAAGTTATATTTACTCAATTATATTACAGGTTGGTTCTCTATACTCTCATTTTGATTCAATTGCTTCCATTTTCCCCCACTGCTACTCTTTGTCCACTATGAGCTCTTTGATTTGGTAGAATTCCCAGCCCCTTGGAGTCCCAACCCTCTTCCTATATGCTTTTATTTTCCTACCCTGGTTTAGTTTAAGTCCAACATTTTCTGTGATTAGATTGGTTTGAAAGAGAAAGTTTGGGGCACTGGGGAATAGAATTCAAACAATGCCTCCAAGTTTAATTACATTTTGCTTACTAAAAGGAAAGCACACGGAAGCCAATGAACACTAAGGAAGGAACAAATCATTATCAAAGGACACATCTCAGATGGGGACCAATTCAGAGCTTATTGCTGGAGTCAACATAATCAATACTATTTAGTTACTGGGGCAGGAGAATCTAGGACAAAAATGACCAAGGTGAAAACGGGCACAAAATCCAACACTATGCCTTCTGGGAAAGTTCTCAGCAATAAGGATCTTCTCTTGAATGACAGAGCTCTTTTAAAAGCTGATTGTGACTTGTGTCCTTGTCCTGATAAACTTCTATTTGCATTTTGGTTTTTGGCAAGCTAGTATAGTAGAAAGGGCAAAGGCTATGACATCATTCAGATTGGAATTTAAGGTCTGACTCCACAGCTTTGCGCAAGTTACTTATCCTCAAGAGCCACAGTTTCCTTAACTTAAAATAAGTCAATAATACCTATGCAACACTAAAAGCATCATATTAGAGCACTCAGGTAAAGTACCTTCCCAGGATTAAATAACCCATAAATATTAGCTATTAGTAATCTTATTACATAAACCATTACATAATATGCACTTGTTAAAATGACTGCATTTTTCAAACCAAAATTGTCCTCACGCTCTGACTTGCATGAGAGTCCTAGTGGGGAAGATGGAAGAGAAAAAATTATGATCAAAACCAAAGCAGAAAACACAACAGGGGAGGCTCCTACAGCTTTGGCCCTTGACCCACCATCACTGGCTTTAGGATACGATGCCTGCTGGAGACATTTGCTATTATTAGTACTAAAAGAGTCCCAGGGAATGTAAATGGGGGCAGCTTCCGCTGAATCCACATCTCCTGTGTGGCTGACTTCCATGAGTTCAGGTCACTGGCTAAAGGGGAAAATCTGGAGGGGCACACTCTTTTCTTCAGGAAGACGTGAGCAGATATAAAAGATGAGAGGAAAGGAATGTCAGAGGGCTTCCTAATGAGAGCCCTCACTGTTGTGAGCCCTCTAGGCTAAGGAATTAGTGTGCAGATCATTTGCTAATGAGCACGACTACAACCATAGAATTACCTTTAAATGCTCAAAGAAATTGGAGTAACTCTATCCAGACACTCTTCTTAGACTTGGCCAGCTGTGAAATAAGATGATATATTTCAAAAAGCAGCTCCAGGAAAAGACAACTGTACAATGCACAAATTCTAGTCATCAACTCCAGATAGTTACCCGTTCATAAAGACTCCACCTTTGTATGAGCAGGTGAGCTTCATAGGGATAGCTCTTCTTCAGAAATCCATGATGGGCAATTGTCCAACTCAGGTCTAATTGCCTCCCCACTCCCAGTAGCCTAATGCTACTTAATTCATGGACACTCAGTCAACACATCATGGTACAGAAGGCTGGTATTGTTTTCTCCCTGCCTCCTTCCCTCCCTCCCTTCCTTCCTTCCTTCCATTTCTTCCTATTTTCCTTTGAATTATGTACACATTACAGGCATGAATCCAGAAATAGGGGTGTGATTTTCTTACTTCTTTTAGTTAGCGCATGTTAAGAAGTAAAAAGTACCAAGTAGGTCTCTGAATGCCTGTCTTGATATTGACTAATTTCCCATTAAGATTGGATGTCGAAGGCATCTTATTTCTAATTCATTTGTATGACACATACACGCATGCACACACCTACACTTTGACCTTTCTGCTGAACTTCTTTGGAAAGAAGGAAGGCATTTTTCATAGCTCCCCAAGTGCTAGTGAGTTTATCAGCAAGCCACGCACATTTAATCACACTCCCCTAATGAACTGCTGCTGTCAATTTAGTTCTCATAAAAACAAAAGTGAGGCAACACAGAGAGTGGTGATTCCTGAGCCTGGGTCTGTGATACCCCAGGGTGTCTCCAATTATTTCCAGGTCGGAGTGGAGGGTGTTGTGAAATTCTCCGACAAAACTAATTTTAATCCACTTCAATTTACAAAATTGCAGGTCATGCAACACTTTGATTAAGAAGGACATTTCATACTAATGAAGATGTTTATGTGGGAGGGTATGGGAGCTGTGGGGAGTGGGGCATATGGGAATCCCTATATTTTTTGTGTAACATTTATGTAATCTAAATATCTTTAAAAATATATTTTAAAAGAACATATGTATTGTTAATAAATGATTAATATTTGATAAGATTAAGATATTAAACTAGAATGGTTTCACAAAGAAAAAAAAAAAAAAAAAAAAAAGAAGGACATTTCAGAAAATCAAGTGATTCACAGTGGGGTGTTTCAAATGGAAAAACAACCAAAAAAATGTCTGTGGTATAGAAATTTACCACTAATTACATTTTTCCTGATTTTGGCCACATGGTATGTGGTGGTTTCTATCATGGCCCCAGTTCTTGGGATAGGTACTGAGGTACTAAGGGAAAGAAAATAACATGAGAATCCAATATTTATTGAAAATATGCAATGTGCAGAACAACATAAGAGAAACTTTCCCATACTGCATTTCATATCATGCCCATAACATCCTTATGATGTGGGAACAATGTGGATGATTTTACAAGAAAAATGAAACACTGGAGACATTAAATAAATAGCTCAGGGTCCAAATCTGTTAAAGCATGGAGCTGAAATTTGAGCTTAGATCTTGCTAATTCCAAAAGCCATGCTTTTCTCATTAATTTCCTTCCCTCAAAAAAGGGTATCATCTGGCTGGGAAGAAACAACAGTTGAGAACTCAAGGACAATTAAATAGACACATGAGAAAATATGAGTGTCAAAGTGTATAGTAAAGAAATCAAAAGAGGTGAGATGTTGATATAGGTAAGAAGAAATAAAGACAGCTTTCATGGACTAGTGTGCTTAAGAACCCCCAAAAAATGAGTCAAATTGAGGGACTGAGAAAAGAAACACAAATAGTATCTCAGGTAATGGAAAAGGTAGAAGCAATTCGTTGAATGTGAGAAAGGTTACCTTGGTCATGGCAAGACAGTATTGGTCAGAGTGGCCAATGTGAGCAGAGTGGTTGTAGGGGATCTGTTTGGTTAAGCAGGACATGGCCAGACCAAAGGAGAATCGCTAAGGCATGCAGAGTTATTCCTTGCCTTATCTATTAATAGTTTTTAAAAATATGTATTAACTGGAGGAGGCCAATCGAGAGCCCTGGACTTTTTGGAAGTTAATCATCTAGGTTCCAGGTCTAGCTTCATCACATACCTGTGATTGAGCAATTTAATGAACTTGTTATGATTCAAAATGTCTTTATGCCTTGTGAAGACACCATAACATAATCTTTGTATGATTGCTAACACTATAGTCTATAGCCCTGATCTCTTGCCAGATTTGCAAACCTTTGTATTCAATTGCCTATTTGATATCTCCATTCAACGTCTAATAAGCATCTAACACTTAGTGTCTAAACAGAACTCTTGATTTCACACCCTTACCACAATAAAACAAAAGAAAATATGAAATAAAATTTGATCATGCCAAGTTCTTTCCCATCTCAGCAAATGTCATCCTCATCCACCTTGTTTCTCAAACCAAAGATCGAAGAGCCATCCTTGATTTCTCTTTCCTTTACAGCTCTTTCTTCACTTTCTATATTGAATCTTTTTACTATTCTCCATGTCTAGCACCCTCATTTTTAAAAAATCTTTTAATGTATTTCTGCCATTCTTAGAATGAAATTCAAGTTTCATTTCCTTGGCTTCAGGCCCTCACACGGTCTTCTCCCTCCCCTTTACAATCTCATTTATCAGCCCATTTCTTTTCATTCTCCATGCTCCAACTACACTGACCTTTCTCTTCCTCAGCATTGCCAAGGTCATTCACACAACCTCAGATCCTGTGCATTTGCTCTTCATTCTGCATAGAATGTTATTCTCGCTGATCTTGGCATGTTTGGCACTTTCGTGACATTCAAGTATTAACTCAGATCACCTCCTTGTAAGGTCCTTGCACCTTTTCTAAAGAAGACAACCATTTGTTCCCTGTCAAATCATCCCCCTTGGTTCATTGCATTGTGCTTATCGTTATCTAAGATTTTTCTTTGTTTGTTTATATTCATGTGTTTTATTTATCTCTGACCCATCTAGAGTTAAACTGTGTGAGAGCCAAAAGACTTTACCTTATTGTTCATGATTTTATCCTCACATGGTAGAGCATCTGACATTTAATAGTGGTCCATAAGTAACTGAGGCATAACAACATAGTCAATCAATGTTTGACAAGATGTTTGGCATGAGGAAAGTCCTGTAGAGTGGGAAGGTGAAAATGATATGCAGACTTATTTGAGCAGGAGATGACTTATATCAGGATAGAATTTGGGTGGCTTGCCAGTGAGAGTTAATAGGGGATTTCAGTACACTGAGGAGAACTAAAACGGAGAAGAAAAGGAGAAACTGAAGAGAAATATCATAGGGAAATTTAAAAATATTTGGTGGCTAAAATATCATAGGGAAATTAAAAAATATTTGGTGACTGCTAAAAGAGGTTGAAGTATATAAGTATTTGTGTTTTAGCCTGAGAGCTCATGTAAACCATGGGAAATTTAAAGGTGGAAGGAGACAGTTTGGCAGGATTACGGAGGGTGATTATCCTTAGAAATGATAGTGGTACATCAAAGGAGAGACATTTTATAGCAATTTTCTGACCTAATGCTTTGTGAAGACACAAAACTTTAGGTAGTGATTTTGGAGACTGCGATAGATAAGACTGTTTTTAAAATACCCCTTCTCCATGACTCTGTTTGAGAAATGGACTTCCCCATCCTATAATTTTGGACCAGCTATGTGCCTTTCATTAGGCAATGCGAGACATGATGCAAGCAGATTTTGAAATGTGCTTGGGGGGAAGGACTTTGCTTTCTGTGCTTCTGCTGTGAGAAGGTTGTCTGTGGATCCAAGGAGGATGAGAGACACATGACCAAAACTGGGTCCAATCTGCAGCTTTAAACTAAGCTCAACCAGGCCCAGTCCTGCTCAACTCAACCCCAACCAACCTGAAGACATATGAGCAAAAATAAACAATGGTTGTTTTAAGACACTGAGTTTTAGACTGGTTTCTTAAGCAGCATTGTGGCAATTTTTGACTGATACATCTTTATTAGCATAGATAGGGAGTTGAAATTGTTAAAGGAATTGAACCTATTAAGTGAAAAAGTATAGAAATTCACAAGGAAATAAGTAATGATAGAGTAATGAAATATTCTTTTATTTAAAAATATTCATTAAGTGGGTTCTTTAAAAGGCAAACATGGTATTACCATATGACCTGGTAATTCCACTTCTAGGTATATACCCAAAGAATTGAAAGCAGGGACTGAAAGAGATATACATACAAAAATGTGCATAGCAGAATTATTCACAATAGTCAAAAAGGGGAAACAACCAAATGTCCAGGGACAGAAGAAAAAACAAAAGGTGGTATATATACAACATGGATGAAACTGGAAAGCGTTATGTTAAGTGAAATAAGTCAGATGTGAAAGGACAAATATTGTATGAGACCACTCATATAAAATATGTAAAATAAGCAAATTAATAGAGACAGAAAGTAGATTAGAGATGACCGGGGACCAAAGGGAGGAGAGAGCGGGAAGTTATTGCTTAACAGGTTCAGAGATTTTTCTGTTTGGGGTAATGAAAAAGTCTTAGTAATGGATGGTAGTGATGGTAGCACAACATTGTGAATCTAATTAATACATGGAAGTGTATACTTAATAATTGTTAAAATGGGAAATTGCAAATGTGTGACAGTTTGAATTTGGTGAATCCCAGAAACAGTTTATGTTCTTATACTAACCTATTCCTGTGGATGTGGTGCCATTTGATTGAATTAGATTCAATTTAGATTGCTTGATTAGGTTGCTTTTGTTGAACTACATCAGTGAGGAGTGACTCAGGTTGAGTTTCCACCCTCTTGCTGGGTCTTATATAAATGGAGACACAGAGAGAGACACAGAGAGAAAGGAAGCTGCCATATTGATCCTGTCACATGAGAGAGAGGACTGCAGGAAAAGAGAGAAGTCCCCAGAAGCTGAGAGAGGAGCGGAGTCTGGAACAAGCAGAGCACAGAGGCACAGAAAGAGGCCCTTGATGAGCTGGGCCCAAAGAGCAGCTCAAGGCTGAGGAGACAAGCCCTGCCATATGCCTGATTGCCACATGGCAGGACCTCAGGACCACCAGTAGCTGACTGTAGCAGTTTGGTATTATTTATGAATTCCAAAAATAAATATTGGATTATACTTGTAAACTGGTCTGTTCCTCTGAGCATGATTAAATTATGATTAGGGCTTTGATTAGGCCACGTCAGTAGGATGTTGAGTCCCTGCCCACCAAGGGATTAAACTACATGGCAGAGCAGAGGAGTAGGTTGGAGTTTTGAGTTGGAGTTCTGATGCTGAGTTTTAATGCTGGAGCTTGGGGAAGTAAGACACAGAGGAGCTTGGTCTGAGGAAGGAGAGAAGGCCCTGGGAGGAGATGAGCTGTTCTCCTGATAGTCTACAGTTGGCCTTGTAGAGAGAGGCAAAGCCTCGAGAGCCTCATAGTCTACAGCTGACCTTGTGGAGATGGCAGAGGAGCTGAGCCCAGAGACAAGCAAACCCTGGGAAGAGAGGAACCCAGGAAGCCTGAACCCTCACAGATGTCAGCAGCCATCTTGCTCCAACACGTGGCCATAGACTTTGCTTTATGGCCTAGTAACTGTAAGCTTCTACCCCAAATAAATACCCTTTGTAAAGGCCAAAAGATTTCTGGTATTTTGCATCAGCACCCCTTTGGTTGACTAATACACTGACTTTGGTGAGAAAGCATCTCTGCAGATGCCTTGATTTGGACATTTCATGGACTCAAAAGTATAAGCTTTTATCCTAAAGAAAATTCCCAATTTTTTTAAGCCAACCCATTACTGGTACTTTGCATTGGGAGCCCTGTGACAAACTAAGACAATATGTTACTACAATAAAAACAAATATTGTATCTTTATTCACTCCAATATAACTCTTTCTCTCACTGACAATATTATTTCAATTCATTCAGATTCACTTATTCATTCATTCATTCATTCAAAAATATATTGAATGATTCTTGCATTTATGTGCCAGGATTACAGCAAAAAAACAAGCTATCATGGACATTACAATCTTGATATCTAGAGTTTCTAACGAACTTTTATGGAAACTCTTCTACAATGTGTAATTGTATCCTCATGCTATCTACCTTGCTCCAGGTTCATATTTTAAAATGTCTGCATGACCTTCTGGATGTCCCAAAGTTACCTTAAACTCAACATACTGATTTGTTAGTTTATTATATGTGTCCATGTCCCAACTAACAATTGATTCCTCTCCACATATTTCCCGTCTGTAAATCTACCACCAATTCACCCCAGTCAGAAAATCTGGAATTTTGATTTCTTCCTTCTTTTCCTATTCCATTTCCAATCAACCTTCTCCTGCCACCAATCCGTCTCCTAAATGTCTCTCCAGGTGATACTCTCCTCTCCCTCAGATATCATTAACTGCTCTTGAGAAGGGCTTTCATTGTGTTAGAACAGCCATTTTGTGTGAAATAAATGATGGAACAATATGTAAAGCACTTAATGGTTTCTGGTACTAGTATATCATTAGTTTTTCTCTGGATAGAAAATTCCCATTCATTTGCTAAAGGCCTGCGGAAATGCCATCTCTATCTTGAAAATGATTATAGTAAGGCATTTGAGATGGAAAGGACGGTGGCCTAAGGAGAAATAGAAATGCTTCTCTCCCAGCAGTTTCTCCTATGAGCCAAAAAGGGGAAATGGGGGAGACACAAACAGAATAATTGCATATAGAACCATTTTTCATTTCAAAATGTTGATGAATAACCCAGAAATAAGAGTATTAAATTTATTTTTTTGTAATTTCCACCAAATATCTTTAAAAGAGTTGCCTGACAGACTAGTTTATTTGAAAAAGGGAAAAGCAAGACCTTTAGAACCTCAATTTCCCTTATTAAAATAAATGAATTTTGGCTTTGTTTATGCTTAATCTTGGCTGGAGATTTTCATTACCCAATCAGGAGTTAACAAGCCCCGCAGGGGAAATCAAGTGTTGCATAAAAATTCCACAGGAAATCCTCCAATAAATCAAGGAGGGCAAGACTGTATATATGGAGATTTCTAGCCCTTCTAAAGTCTATTAAAAACCTTTAAATCCTGCTTTAGACAAAGCATAAAGGAGGGTTGGGGACTCTGCCACTCCTGAGAGGCCCTTCAATTTCTACATACTAATATTTAATGATTGAAAATGTCTATATATTCTAAATTAAGTCATTTAGGCTTGGTATATATAACACATTAATTTTATATAAGCTCTTATTCTGACATGGAGTGGTTTACATAGAGGGAAATAAAATCCTCTATAGCTAAGCACAGAACATTCTTCTCCTCGTTTCTCAGAAAAGAGTTGTGAAGATGGTTAAAAATAGCATTTGGAAAGCACCTTCCCCACCTCTCTGCCAAAATGCCTTTGAAGATAGCAACAGTGGTGAAAACTCACATTTGAAAACTTGACATGACTGGCTATTTTACTACCGGAATTTGAGAGAAATTTCTTCTAACCTCATGACTGAAGGCAAGAAATGGAAAAACAATGGAAATAGAATATGCTTTTCTACCCTGAAAAATAAGTAGGAAGATTACTATTTGCTTCCTCCACTCTTTGGTCCTTTTATTACATGTTCAAATTCTGTGAAAGGTGGTATACTGGACAAGCTGCTCCAACCCCACCCCAACAGTGGATTCCAATTTGTTTTCACTTGGTGTGTGCGGATGTCTCCCAAATATTGTGACTTTTGACTCTCCTCCCACAAAGAAATTCTCCTTTGTACATCAGAGTGTGAAACTCCAAAAAGTCAACTGGGCAAGAAGCAAAAGGATCCAGTGGGCATTTACTCCCCTGGAGAGAGAAAGAAGTCATTATTAATAAAAGCTGGGTCTGTGGGTGTGGAGAGAAAGAGTCTTCATAGCCTTTCATCCAGCTATAAGTTTTCACCCACTTTACCCATTCAGAGCATTAGAGAACCAGGTGCTAGAGACAGGAAGCAATCACTTCTTACACAGCAAAGTTGGACTGGGCTATGGAAAGGGTCCCTTGGACTTTGAAAGAGTCTGAAGAGCGCTAAAGTGCATAGCGAGGCCAAGATAAATCCACATATTCTGTCTGTTGGCAAATGGCAAAAGCAAAGGCAAAACAAACAAACAAAAATATCCTTTTTTTTTTTTTTTTTTTTTTTAAAGATTTTTATTTATTTATTTATTCATTTATCCCCCCCTTGCTGCTTGTGCTCGCTGGGTCAGCTAACCACGCCGCGCGGGCGGGCTTGCCTTCACCAGGAGGCCCCGGGAACCGAACCCGGGGCCTCCCATATGGTAAACGGGAGCCCTACTGATTGAGCCACAGCCGCTTCCCCAAAAATATCCTTGATGCAGCTGCACATATGCACATATGCAAGACTGAAGAGAACAGAATAGTATCCTGAAGAGCCGATGATAGGAAGATCAGACCTTTCCTTCATAAAATAACATACTGAAGAAAATAGACTCTCATACACACACATACACACATACACACTCCCCTTCCCTCTCCCCCTCAAAATATATAATACTATATATACATATATAAAATATGTACAATAAACTTTGTGTCACTCATATGGTTTAAAATATGACATTTCACATCCCCTTTGACCCTTTTTGCTACATTAAATTATTCTGTGCTTTCTGGTAGGAAGGGGAAAATAAAGCTATCTTAAATTCTCCATAATATAGATCTCTGTTTCCTTGGCTGCTCTAACAAATAGCACACAAATGGTTGGTTAAATAACAAGAATGTAGTGCCTCATGGTTTCAGAGGCCAGAAGTCGCACTTCATCCCAGGGTAGGTAGTGTTCAGGCACATGGCGATGTCCTCTCCCCTTCTTGTCCTTCTTCCATTGACTTTCAAATTCCAGCTCCTTCTGTGACTTTCTTTGACCATGTCTGAATGTTTCTGCTTATAAAGGACTCCAGTAATCCAGATCAAGATCCACCCTCATTCGGTTGAGCCATGCCCTCACTAAAATAGCATCTTTAAGAGATCCTATTTACAATGGGTTCACACCCACGGGAATGCAGATTCAGAAGAAGATCATGTATAAATTGGGCCACATGATTCAATCTACCACCCTAAGGCAAGTTTTCTGTATTGAGAATTAGAAGGTTGGAACAAATGTAAGCTTTCTTCCCGTCCTAAAATCTTCAGGTACAGTATAGCTGTGCATTGCCCATGCTGGAACTTTCTTTCCATTGAAAAGTATACTTTAATCTTCATTTTCAAAGTTGTCAAATTGGAAGATAAAATGCTCTGCATTGACTTGGTGCTGGTACGTAAACAGATTCTTCTTTGGGACTGGTCTGTTAACTTCTTTCAGTCTCAGTTTCCACAATTTTAAAAGAAAGTAATGGGACTTCAACGGTGTTGTTTTTTGTTTTGTTTTGTTTTTTTAAACCATGGTCTGTGGAGTTGAGGGATGGCATTTGGGAGAGAGTTCACAAAGCAGGTCTTGCTTCAACTAGGGCAACTTAGCACTGCTCTGTTTTATACAGTGCTCTACATATGACAATCCGTCCTCCATTTAGTCTTTTTTCCTCCCCCATAAGAAGTTCATTGGATAAAATGAGCACCTCCTTTAATATTTTCAATTCTAAACCACATGAGTCCACTCTTAGAGTTTGTTTCTTTTCAATGTAGTCTTCATATTCACAATAAAAGATAGAAATAGTTTGCTCTAACACATCCAACCTAGCACTGTCAAAGAGGTATTCCAGACTAATTCTTAATATTAGACAGAGCCTTGGTGTTGGTAAAATAAGTTCTTGTTCCATATTATTAATTTCAAGATTTCAAATACACTAAAATGAGTTTATTTAAAATGAGGGATGCTTGTAATGAGATATTTTGTTTATTTGTTCTAGACTTGACACAATAAAAAAACAGTAATACCACTTGTATTTCTCTGACTCACAAATATATTGAAATAAGGTGATTAGTGGGAAAATCAACTGTTGAATAGTTTTGTCAAGGAGTGTTTTATTCAAACCAATGGAATTCAAGGACTTCTGACTTCTCTATTTTTATCATAAATTTTACTTTAATGTCTGGGTATAGCTGGATATAGCTGATTAGGAAACGTGGAGTGTCGTTCTAAAGAAATACAGCAGCAGCAAGGGTCTATCGAAAGATCTCCTTGAGATGTATTAGCTAAAGCTCTATCTAGTGCACTCATAAATTTTTGAAGGGAAATTGATTTTTGTTTTCTCTTCACTGCAACAGTAAATAATTTTATGGCTTGAAAACAATTCCTATGCAAACTCTTCAGGATATATTTAAAAGGAATAGAATTTGTCTCTAGCAGAAGCATGACATCTCTCACACAATTTTAATACTATGTCTTCAGTTAAAACAAAAGCCCCTCAAACTATTTTGGATGCTACATTATGGATGCTATATACATTATAATGGAATTTTACTCTAAGAAGTATCAAAAAAAGAAAGCAAAATAAGAGAAGAGAAAATATTGTCCAATCAAATTATATCCATCCATTTGTCCAACATATATTGTTTTCACACCTGTTCTGTGCCCAGCCCTGTGCTGACTCCTGAAGGCACAAACATGAATCCTACATGACTCCTCAAGGAGCTCATAAAATTGTAAGTGATGTGGACATAAATATTGACAGCTATGTTATAAAACATAATAGATCAGTGATGTGTTGAAATATGTTAAAGTATATATGACTAGAAAAGTCCAAGCAGGCAAGCAGACATATTGAAGTTACTGGAGTGGGAAACAAAAGAGTACTGAAAATAAGGAAGTGGTCTTTGACTTAATATAAATCTAGATTATACTATCCCATTTTGGCCACTTGCCAGTTCTGTGATTCTGGGCAGTCTTAAAAGATCACAAGTTAAGACATCTCACCTGTGAAAATGGGGAGAAAGTGATTTCCACTCACAGAGTTTGTGAGGTTAAAAGAAACAGAAAGAATTATTAATATTTTTGGACACAGGAAATGTCTGCAAGACTTTTTTGTTTGTTTGTTTTTTTTGTCTCTTCCTCTTTATAAATTTACTAAATGAAGAAGCATCAGTGGGTATAAATGCACTGGAGGTGTGGATAAAAGAAAAGGGCAGCTCAAGGACCGGCGGGATTTTCCCTGTAGTAAATGAGTATGAATTTTAGGAGTAAATGGTGGGTAGGGTAGAGAAAAGAGTTATGGCTGAATATTGAAGGACAATGTGTGCCATGCTGAGTCTGTATTATATTTGTTAATCTCTTTTTAATATAGTGATTAAATGTTATGTGCATCATGAAAATAACTCAAAATACTTTTATAGACCAAATATGTTCTAGATATTGATATTAAAAAATCAATATGGTTCCTCATGCTATTTTAAAAATTAATATGGTTGCATATCAGACCATCAATATGGTTTAATATGGTTTATGTTAACCAAATCAATATGGTTAACATACATTAAAATTAATTCAGGTAGATGAAACCATTAAATGTAAAATTTTAAAGTATATTTTTGAAATAAGAATCAAATATAGGTAAATAATACATCATGGAGAGGTATAGATATTTTTATTTACTAAGCAATAAAACAGTACAGAAAAAGATTAAAAGATGTGACTCCAGAAAATGGAAAACTTTTCACATATCTGAAACACTAAAAATTAAAGGCAAATTGAGGTGAGAAATTATATATCTTCACGTATTACTACATCACTAGTGAGCTTATTTTCTTAATCTTTCATATTCAACAAGTAAGGTATTCTTCCTCACATATTTATTAACGAAAAAGGAAGATCATTAATGTCACCCTACTAATCCAAGATTGTAGGGAGACCATTGGAGCACAGGTTAGTATTTGAATCAATGATTCAAACATTCACTTTTTGAAAGCACAGAAACAAGCAATTAATGCATTTCACTATATTTTATAGAACAGAGTAAACTATTAACTATTTTAAATATATATTGTCAAAATTCCAGGCTCTTAATTAAAAGCAAGTTTTCTGTTAGCTTTCTTATTTAAGTTTTAGGCTTATACAAAACATTTATTCTTAAAATAAAAAGAGAAACTGGAATTAATGACCCGAGAATCAACTGCTATTTAATGAGCACTGACTTTGTATCAACAGCTCCACTGTCTGTTTCTATTATATTTTATTCTTTAATTCTTATATACACGTAGAAAATAGGTATTTGTACTGAAATTAAGATGAAGAAACTGATAGTTGAAAAACCAAGTTAAATAAGCTGTCTAAAGTAATGCAACTAATAGGAATTAGTTTCTGGATTCTTATCCAAATCCCAAATTTTAATGTCTACTTACTTCCCACATGATTGCTTCAGGAATTCAATTAATAATAAAGTTCATATAACAACATGGGAGACGGGAGAAAACCAAAGGGCTCTTCCTTTCAAAAACAACAATGACAGTGATTAAGTTGACTCATTATTAGTTAAAGCGTTTACTAAATTGAAAAATTCTGAAAAACTTTAGAGCAAGTTTCCTGAAACCCCTCTGCATTGCCCTCTAGCTCCACTCTGGGATATTAGTAGGTATCAGTTTTTAAAATTTCTATCTTTAAATACATTTGAAAAGTCTGAATTAAAGAAAGATAAACTCATTTCTTGGCATTGGGTCTTGTCAGAGGTAAGGAGGTTAAGAGATGTTGGAACTCTTTAAGAAGAAAGCAGTGTTTCACAAATACATTACTCAAAGGGATTATTCCTGACTACTATGTAGAACAAATAACGGTAGAGCCTCACATTCTCTGGAAAAGCAGGCAGTGAAAACTATAAACCCATGAAATATACTAAACATTTATTATATACCAAGCTTGGATTTGATATATCCTATGACCTGCATCCAGCATTAACGTGACTTTTTTTTATTAAATAAATTTTATTGAAGTATATCATTCATACATGAACATACATAAACAATAAGTAAACGTAAGTAAAAGTTGTGAACTTACAAAACAAACATGCATATCATCATACAGGGCTTCCATTCATCTCCCCACCATCAACACCTTGCATTGTAAAACTTTTGTTATAAACTATGAAATAACATTGTCAAAATACTACTAATTATAGCCCATATTTACATTTGGTGTATTTTTCCCCCAACCCACCCGATTATTAACCCCTTGTATTAGCCTTATACATTTGTCATAGTTTATGAGAGAACATTCTCACATTTGTCCTGCTAACCACAGTCCATCTTTCACTACTGAATTCCTTGTGTTATAAAGCCCCATGTTTTGTACAATCCATTCAAAGTGTGCACTTAGTGGCTCTGATTTTTATCACAGAGTTGTGCTGTCATTACAACAATCAATTTTAGAATGTTTTCGTTACTCCAAAAAAGAAAAATCCCCTACCCCATTATAACCCCCAATAGTTGTCTCTTAGAATTGATATATCTATGCCATTGCCAAAAATATTACAATATTACTGTTAACTATCGTCCATAAGTTACATTAGTTGCAATTTTCCTAGATTTATATTTTAAAACAATAGGAACTGTTAAACAATGACAAATTGACAGGTTTTGTTATACCAGATGAAGTTAACATAACTAAATCAAAGTCTTGCAGCAGCTAGATTCAGAACATTAAAGCACTTAGTCTAAAGAAAAGAATAAGATGAAAACATACTTCAAGAGTAGCAGAGGCTTGGTAATACACACATACATACATACATACATACATACATACATGCATGCATACATACATACATACATCCCAGGTGTCCTGGTGGGAATATGGAAAGCAAAATCAATCGGACATGGAACAATTTCCTGGGTGCCCATAACGCACAGTTCTTAAAAGTTTTTGCTTTCTGTACACTATTTTTTAAAGCATGCCTTCAGGATCATCTTAGTCTGAAGTGAATATTATCTCCTCTTCTTTTTTGTGCCCTTTTGTGGAAAGCTGCTGCAGAAATGAAGATGAAGAGAAGAGCAGATTTCAAAACTGAGAGATAGAAGAGACTGCCAAGTGGAGATCTAATTAACCTGCTCCAAATCCATCCAGCCTGTGATAATGCTGGCACCAGAGAAACAAAAGATAGAATTTTTAAAATAGTTGTTACCAATAAAAATCATGTATATAAGTATTTACAGTGTATCAAGTCTACCCTTAGCATTGTTATTTTTCATACTTCAGGTCTGAAGCTTGAAGAGTTGAAATCATGTGCCCAGGCACATGAACAGAACCAGTGGGACCGGAAATGAAAACCAGGTTTTCTGAACCCCAAGTACTGGGGCAGTTTCCTCCATGCCCCATTATCTTTGTGGTCTTCTCCTCTCCTTTCCTTATTTCTCTGAGGTCTTAGAGGGCATGTCATTTGTACCATTTCTCTGTCCCTCTCATGTTGCTTTGGCATTTCCCAAAATGTATTCCAGGGAGCATTGGTCCTATAAAGTGTTCCATGAGAAAAGAGATCCATTTAGAAATGCTGTATATTTCTTATTTTGATACTGACAATGCACATAATCATATTAAAAGCTCTGAGAAGTCCTGCACTAAAGAAAGCTGCTTGAATAAGTTCAACTCAGCATATTCCAAACTTCGATGACTACAGAGAGCTTTTTCTATTCTCTTTAATGACAATCATTGAAACCACAGAGAACCAAGTTTCTTCTTTGGTGTTCTAATGCCACATCTTATTACTTTTCACTCACTCACTCATTCATGCACACACTCTCATTCTAATGCCCAAATCATCCTCTGAATAATATATCATCATAGATACAGAAAATAGTTTTCCATGGCCATAATTTGATATTTCCTGAATACTCCCATTAATCAGGTTGTAGTATATTGTCTCCAAAGAAGGCTGCCAATAATACAGAGGGCTGAAGTTGCTAACAGCTACTCCCATCAAGTGACAGAATCCATTTACCTTGGTCTTATGTCACTCATGGAGTGTGGCAGAATGGCATTTAGCCATTAAGAGTTTTGGTCAGTTTTAACTTGTGTTTTCGTGGAAGCTAAACACCCTGTAAGACAACTTGGGTCCAGGCTACTGAATAATGAGAGACCTTTCAGATGGTGAGAGGCCACGGTAAGGAGAACGGAAGTATCTCATTCAACAGCCGGAAACGAAGCCCAGACCGGCGAGTGCATCCATCTCCACTGTTCAGTCCTACAAGCTCCCGGCTGAAGGAACAGCCAGAGGGATCTCAGCCAGTACCACATGGAGGAGAACCTCCCAGCCAATAACAGTAAACTGCTGTTGTGATTAAGCCGCTACATTTGGGGGTGGTTTCTATGTAGACATAGCAACAAGGAAGGATCCAGAACATGCCCTGAATTTGTAACTTTCGATTGCCCACCAGTCTAAAGTGCACATGGACTCTGGAAGACTAGTATTTTTTTCAGCCCTTAGGGTTAAAAATTGCACAACCATTTAGAGGAGATTCTTCTTTTCCCTAAGCTGACACACACACCGTTTGGTATTTGTTTACTTTTCTGCCAGGGTTAGCCAGACTCCTGCTTAACCATTACTCCTATGAAGTACACAGCACCAGAATGCATAGTTCCATCATCCGTAGGCCCTGTCCTTGTTTCCTTCTATGCTTATCTTTTTCCAGTCAGTGCCTCATCTCTCCTAGCAGACAGGCCTATTCTGTGAGCCACTTGCCAGTAGACAACTCAAACTGAGAGCTCCCCAGCCTATTGTGGACTCAACCATTAATACACAGACTAGAAATAAATATATAAAGCATGGAAAGCAATTTTGCTCTTGTTATTCTTGATCTTGCTACTGTTTTAGTCTGAATTGCCATGCTTTTTTAGGTGAGATAGACTTCCTTCCTTGCGATGGTTTTTGAAACATAATTTGTTTTTAGAGCTGTCTCAGAGGAGGGATGCCCAAATGATGACTATACTAAAATAGTTTCCTGAAAAATCTGTTTGAAAACTTGTAAGCTTCTGTAGAGAAAACATTCTATTTCCTTTTTTAAAATCCTCGTTTTATCCCTAGGCCCCACCAGGATGGGCACCCTATCAGCGTTTGTGAAATTCTCTTCTCTTTGGATTAACCTTCTATTTTCCTTCCCTTTCTAAGCCAACTCACAAAATCAACTAATTCTCATCGAATCTAGTGTTTTGTGGCCTCATTATCTTTGCCCTTTAATATATATCCAGGAGGTTGTAAAGATAAATTTGGTTGTGATATGGAATCATAGGAATCAAGAGCTGGAAGGAACCATAAAAGTTACCTGACATCACACCACACCCCAGGCAAAAATGGCATAACATGAACCCTGCTCCTCTCCAGAAAATGTTAAATGAAACATAGAATCCACTGGACTCCAGCCTCCCTGTCCCTCTCTTCCATCCCTAACCAGGACCCAGATGCTTATGTAAATAATCCCAATTAGAAATGCATTCATCACATAAAAACTCACCAAATGAATGCCTACAGGAAATAACACTCCAATAAATCTTGCAAAATGTCTGCTATTCACTAGCTTCCAAGTTATGAGCATATGGAAATGAACATAATGTTTGCAATTAAAAGACTTACTTGACTTCAGGTACAGTAAAAATATGCCTAAACCTTTCAAATGTGTTCCACGACTATGAATAAGGTTTTATAATAGTTGGAGTAAGTTTTATTACATAGAGATTTATCATTTATTCCTTTAAAATCGTATTCTTTCAGTGACTTGCTTCCTTCTTTAATGTGCTTTGTATGCATACATTACACAGATGAAATCTGAAATTCTCCCATGTTTTTCAAAAAGAATTAGGTAGTAATATGTTGTTGATGCTCATGAAAACGACTTTGCAGTAGCTATTATGAACTGTTAAACTTGGAATATTAAAGCCTCTCGCTCATGATTGTCTTAATGAGGCATCCCATAAATTCTCCATGAAGTTTAATTCCCTGTATAGTACTTATTTGTAAGGGTGTGTTTCTGGAAAATATTTTTTGGAAATTAAATCATTTTCTTCTTCATTGCTTCCAGGTGGAAATTTCTCTCTTCTAAAAAGTCATTTAGGCAAAAATCAGAAAAAATAACCTCTGGGGTCTCAGTTTGCTCATTTATAAAATGGCACTTGAGTATCTTCTATAGCAGGCATCAATAAAGGACCAAATAGAAAATATTTGGGGCTCCATTGTCCATATAATCTGTGTCGCAACTACTTAAACCTACTTTACAGTGTGGAAGCATCCATAGGCAAAATGTAAGTAAGTGGGCTTGGCTGTGGCCCAGGGGCCTCAGTTTGTTGAGTCCTGTTCTACAGCATCCTTCTCAGATGCTTTTCCAAGTTCTCTTTGGACCCTCTAGGGACAGTGATCCCACTCTATCCTGAGAAGACATTTTTTAAAATCTATGGGCAAGTCTGGTATTTAGAAAGTAATTTTAATTTATTGAAGTAAATATGGCTTCCAACTTTTGGAATTACTGAAAACAAATCTTAATTTCATAGGATGCATCTTTGAATACCTCAATCTTGCCCTTCTGTTCTGTCGTTCATTTTCTTTCTGGACTCCGGTTCCTCAATTTTTCCATAAATAGCCTATTTTAGTAACTTCACCACTCTTGCCAATTCCCTCTGAATGCAAATGAATTGTCAAAGTTCATTTAGATGGTACCCAGAATGAAAACGACACTCGAGGCTGAAATGCCTACTAGTCACAAAGCAGAAGTTTCAATAATTCTCTCACTTCAGACATTATTTTTTGTCAGCACTATCCACAAAGCCATTGAATGGCCAACAGTGAGTTAGCAATCAATTATCCTTTTAGGGAATAATGAAAAATGAGAGATTTGGCAAATGGAAAGAGAAATTCCTGAATGACAGGTCAGAAAGAGTTGTGATTTTGCAGTCAGTCTTGGGAGAGTGGATTAAATTAAACCCAAGAGTATCTAGGTAAAAGGGTGGCTTCTGGGTTTTAATGGGGTAAAGAGCTGAGACTAAGAGGGTCTGCTGTAGCCTTGTCTGGGCAGAACTAAGAGCTCACCGTGTGCATTAGGGTGATACCCTTTGTGCTGCCTGGCAGTAGGACTGAGAACTAGCATTGAGGCACGTAAGAATTTCTCCTTCAGCTGTATTTGGCTGAGGAAGTTAAATCAAGATTACTCTAAAGGGGATTGTGCTTATTTTTGTGAGCTCCGGCACTGGTGTTCTGTGTGTATCTAGGCCTAGGATGGGACTATGGGGTTGGGGTCAACAAATGCCTGTTCTCCTCCCCTGCCCCCCATCAGCCCTGCAGCAAGTGCCTGCTTCCTCTTTCCTCACTTGTCCTGACTTGGGCCCTCCTGCCCCCTTTGAGAACTTCCCTCTCACATGTAGATGCCCAGCTCCCTGTTGATGCCTGGCTTTTTCGGTAAGAGCCAAGCAGATTTGGAACCCTGTCACTTGCCCTGCAGGAGTCCTCAGAACGAGAGTCCAGAGTTAACTGAGGTCTTGGCACAGCAAGAAGGAGAGGGCAATGAACAGAGCAGAGGCTAAACACAAATCCTCCCACCTCCTTAAATCGGCCCTGCAGGGTCAGAAGCTGATAAGAGAGAAGCACCCACCCGGCATAGCCTGAGAGCAGTTTGTTTCCACTCTCTAACAGCTTCTGGGCATTTTAGGCCACTGTGCTGGTTGATTCCACATCAGTGGTATTTACCCTTCAACTGCAGCCTCCCCATCTCCCTGCCTTTGGTTCTCAAACATGTTCTCATACCTCTTTACCTCTTGTTAAATAACACTTGAGGGGACTGTTGTTTAAATTTTAGATACTTCATGGGTGTGCAATGGAAAATCACATTATCATTTCATTTTCAAAAGAACACAAAATATATTTCCAAACTTATTACCTTTTAATTTATTATATTTTTTGCCAGATCCTTAGCTGAAACTTTTGTCTATGACCTTGGATAATGAGAAAGCTTTGTTGAAATAGACAAATGCACATCGTCACTTATGTCTTAGTGGTTCCAGGTCTCTGTTTGTATGTGCAAAGTGATGAAAATTCTGTCTAGCACCCAGGTCTGCAGCACTGTCTTTGCAAGTTGTAGGAAAAGATGATACTTGAGCACAACAGATGTTCTCGAACTTCAGTATCATTCCCCTCATTTCCAACAACTGGCTCTTCCTTCCTTCTATCACAAATGATTATTGTACGCCTACTATGTGCCAGCTACTGTCCTGGATGCTAACGTTTGGGACACAACCATGTGAAAGCTTACATTTAACATGCTTCTGTAACATCAATGTTAGGTAAGGTTACAGAACCCATTTGTTTGTTTCATCACACTAAGGTCTCCAGGGTGAGGATATCCAGGGTGCTGAGACCTTCAATGTTGCAAATGCATGGTCACTTTTCTTCTTTTTCAGCAACAACTTTTTCTCTAAGAAAAAAAAAAATGTTAATGAAGCAAGTACTGTTTCCAAGCCCTTATCCCACTTATTGTTTCCTAATAAAGGGTTGTAACTTCACTCTAGACATTTTTGTGTTTATCCTGGTTTTGGTTAATGTGCGTTTAGTACACTTAAGTATTTAAGAGTATCTGCTATGCACATTTATTTCCAAATCATCAACTAAACTATTGCTTCAGTTGTAAAGAAACAGACTTTCAGTTTGCACATTTGAAATATACATATATGAGTAATTATCTGACTACAAGAAAGTCACCTCACTTTTCCAATGAAAGAAAAGAAAAGTGTGCTCTGTATCAATTTATTAACAAAAGAAATGGAACCAATGATGATGGAAAGCACATCTTCCCTTGAAGTTGACCGTGTTCACTGCAGTAAGCAAAGCATGCTTTGATTGTGATGAATGAGTTTTGCAGCGTTTTCATGATTGTGAAACATACAATTTTTAATGAAGCTGTGAGGTACTCCTTTCTTTACTTAGGACAATGATTCTGGAATTTACCCAAGCTCAGCAGGGGCATTTTAGGTGTAGATCAATCCACATGCTGCAATGTTTCTATGCTTCTGACAGAAGTCTCTGATAAGCTGGAATGCACTGTCTTTTCTTTTTAATGCAATGGTTCACAACACTAGCCTTTGCCTGTGGTCACTTTCTCTTTTGTGGACTACACAAACACGACAGCTGAATGCAGTTATCAGCTGTCGTTGACTCATTAGGTTGAATATCCACTTTCAAGGGACAAATCTTGATATCCCTGTAAACGGTTGGAAGAGATCTTGCCTTCTTTTGTTAATTCTAAAGCAAATCATTCTGCCTGATAATAGAACAGTGTGAAGTTTTTTGATGTACAACTTACAACACTATGTTTGCCACTTCCCAATTTAATTTTCTACTGTATTAAAACCCTCTCTCACATTACACATCCTTGGTACTAATGCCGATTCTTATGGTTGCATGAAAGGAACCTAAATCAAACTGGAATAAAGAGACTTTATCGGCTCATGGAATTGAAAAGTCAAGGTGTGAGAATAATTTCGGAGTTGGCTTGATCCAGGAGCTCATTCCATGTATCTGGGATGTGGCTTTTCTCTGTCATTTTCACTCTGCTCTCCTCTGTGTTGTCTTTACTCTAAGAAAAGTTATCGCTACATGTTTCCTACCTCCCACCCAGCATCTAAAGACGTATATCCTCTGATTTTTAAGTCCAACAGAAAATTGTATCTTCCTCTAAAAATGAAAAAAAGAATTCAACAATTGAGACTCTTTGACTCCAATTGTCCTGGTTGGGGCCATATCACTACCACTGAATCCATTTCTGACTGACCAGGCCGGGTCACATACTCAACTCTTGGCACTAAAATGGAGGCTGGTCACCCTATCCAGAAAGACTACCAATAATGATTCCAGAATCTGGGTGCTTTTGCTAGAATAAAAGGGGCTGGATGCTGAGCAAGTAGAAACAATAAATATTCTAAGTAATATTAACCATATGTTTCCCAAGGGAAATCCCAAATGCCCTCAAGGTTCTGCTGATTGCATCATGACCTCCTAGATTTCAGTGTGTCAAGGTCATGTCCAACTTCACTCCCATTTCACACTTCAGTTCTGTCTATGATTACAGATTAACATTTTAATATACTGTGTTGCACAGTACACGTTACAGGCAGAGTTCTGCCCATTTCGTGTCATCTGAGTATATACATAGGAAATAAGCGTAGTCTTTCTATTTGTATTTCTTCAACTTTAAACATGCCAAAATCCACTGTTACTGGCAGAAGTAGCTTAAAGATTTGTTATGTGTGTGCTCTCTTTCCAAGATATCTACAGTTAGAGTCTAAATGAATTCAAAGGAAGATGTTGCATAGGCAAATCATTGCATTGGTGTACATCCAAAAGAATCACAGAAGTATGGAGGATCAGAATTAATTGTGATTGCATAATTTAACTCAGGAAACTTCCCTCTGCTGCTCACAACTAGAGACTCTTCACTAAAGCCACAGGGAACTGACAAAGACAACACAATTGTATCCTGACAAAACCAACACCGGTGGGTGGTATGCTTCAAGTTTGCCAGCTCAGCTTAATTTGTAACTTTAATGATTTGACTTTCACATGTAGCTCCCATTCCAAGAAAAAGCAGCTCCTACCCCTAGTTAACAAGCATTGCTCCGCAGGCTGAAAGGCAAGTATTTTCATGCCCCAGAGTTGTAATGTGAAGCAGGGAAGTTGAGCCCACAACAGTCTCCATCAAAATTAGCCAACATCTACTCTGCTAACAGGCAATGTAATCAGAGAAAAGGGCCACTCTCTGCTTCTTGTGACTTTCATCTTACCCACCCCCATATCATCTCTACCAAAAACTTGCATTTCTCATACATTCACATCAGTTTTTACTGGAAACTCTCAAGTCCAAAGCATATAACATACCATTTTACTATTTCATTGAATCAAAGAATTTATTTACTGAATGGGACCTTTAAATTCAGCTGGCTTTGTTCTTAAATCACCTCTATAATATTCCTAACAGGTAATCAATTTATCCGTCTTTTCTTTAAAAGGAGAGACTTATTTGGAGTGGTCCAAATGTGGGTGATGGATTTAACCAATAGGTTTCCAAACCCAACTCCCTCATATGAATGGATGATCTTAGTAATTTGCTTACCTCCTGTAAGATTTAGTTTCATTTGATGGAAATCAAGATAATAATGGTAACTAACCCTTGAGGTTCTAGTAGGAAATTCATGGGGTAATGCCTCTAAGTTTTATTCAAGGTCAGGTATGTAGTGTTAACTCAACAAACAATTGCATTTACATGTCTATATTGATCCATGTGTCTATATCAATAGCTCTGTATTATATTAGGAATACACACTCAGAATAGAATTAAGATAGTATAGAATAAAAGAACAAATAAATTATGCAGAATCTCTCTGATAAGAGCCAAAGCTTGTTAAATTTGGTGCTCTTCTTCTCAAGGTTTTCCATTCTCAGCATTTCCCTTTTACATAGCTGAGGTCCTGATATGTGTATAATCAGGAAACACATTTTAATCGCAAAGCATAAGTATTTCCCCATGTTATTAAAATGATACATAAACATCATTGTCAATGATTTTATTAACTTTCTGTAATGAGGTCTTAACTCACTTTACTTATCCATTCTTCTGTTCTAGAACACTTAGGACAAACATATTTTTCAAACCATATCTGCATACAAATGTGAGAAGTATCCATATTGACAAAGGGCTTGTGGGAAAGAAAATAAGGCAATAAATATCTTAAAAAAAAAAAAAAAAAAAAAAAAAACCAGAGAGTAATTATTGTGGAGATCCCAACAATAGGTTTTACTCTTTTAATTCTTCATTTTACTCATTCTAATTTTAATACTATCACCAAAAGTAACATTTATTGAGTGCCTACCATGTTCTAGGCATGCTGCATTATTTAATTGAGTCATCTCAAAAGACTTGTGAGGTAGCCTTTAATAACACATTTTATAAAAGAGGAAACCAAAGCATAAGAGTTTTAAGAAAGATCATGTACCTAATGGCTATGTCAGGGTTTGAACCTAAATCTGACTGACTGAAGTTTCCTTGTTTTGTCACATGGGCCATCTGGTCTTCCTGAGATTTTCATCCTGAAGTCAGGTAGGGCTCCTTGATGGCTACAGCAGAGCTATGATTCTTTTCTTGGTTCCAGGAGAATACAATGCAATTGGATATCTGTACAGATGCTGTCAGAAGAAGATCACCTTCTTTCCAGAAGGAAATGCTGCTCTAGGAAGTGAAAATAAAAATAAAAGTTATTCTTGTTGATTAATCAACATCTTAAATTCCACTCAAAATGATTAGTACAAGCCAATTATGGCAACCCTAATCTTTTTCGCAGTAATTAATTTAGGAATGGGCATGTGTGGTGGATTGAGTTATATGTCCCAGAATCGGCAAGCTCTTGGTCTTGATCTACATTTTGGTCTTCTCTTCAAAGTGTTAATTCAGTTAATAGGTGGTCCAATTGGATCAGGTTGGGCTTTAATCCAGATTACTAGAGTCCTTTACAAGCCGAGTGAAAGTCAGATGGAGAGAGAAGCCACAAGAGCAGCGAGAAGCTAGAAGTGACTAGAACCTGGAAGAGAAAGGAGAAGATTCCACTGTGCATTGCCATGTGACAGAAATTCCAAGGCTGTGGAGAGAGTTGCTGGATGGTGCATCATGGGAACACAGTCTCAGGCAAAACATAAATGTTTAGCAAATGACCACTTTATTACTTATACAGCACAAAGGGTCCAAAAGAGCAGAGGAAGAGATCCCATAGTGGCTAGTCTCCCAGGGAGGCCAAGTCAGGGTCAGTGGATAGCAGCTCTGCACTGAGAGGAAAGACAAATCTACTGCCCTAGGGTAGGGTACTTATACCCAGTGGGGAGGGGGTCCTGGCAGTGAGAGTTCCAGCCCTGATAAACAGCTAGAGCTGCTTGTTTAAAATTTCTGGATTTAAGGTATTTTGAGGTGTTTTCATTAGACATAATGTCTCCCCTGGGCTGTGGAATAGAAGCATACTAAAATATCTGTACACAATAGAAAAAGAAGGGGACATAGGCAAGGGCTGGGAGATGGCCAACTAGGTTTCCCATCAAAGGACTAAGGGTCTCAGGCAGCCAACCTCAGAATGCCATAGCCTTCTGGTAGAAAGCATCTCCTTGCTAATGCTATTTTGGACTTCTCCTAGCTTCAATACCATAATCCAATAAAATCCCGTTGTTTAAGCCAACTCATTGCATAGTGTCTGTTTTAGCAGTGGGGAAACTAAAGTGGTATGTGACCCAATTCAGGTAAATAGAATTTGAGAGGAATTCTACTGGTAGGGAGCAGGAGTGAGTGGGAGTAGAGGGGAAGAGGCTGGGGATTTGGGGAAATATTTCTTCAGGCTAAAGAAGCGAATCAAGGAGAAATGACCCCCTTTTTCCTCTTAAGTGTTTTGTCTGCATATGATAACTGGAACTGCTGGAAATTCCTCAGCACTGGGCTAAGAATAAAGTTGGCATGGAGAATGCCAAAGTAGAGAGATGATGATAACCTAGGTCATTAAATGTTAGCCATATTAAATTCCCCTGACTTCCCACTATGTAAGATAATGAATTTCCTCATCATCTGAGCCTGTTTTGAGTCAGGTCATCTGACTTGTTTCATTTATGTTTCATTTATCCTTAGGGACCTAAAACCGTCAACTCAATCTATCTACCAATCTGTCACACTTAGTATATGATCATTTGGTCACTCTCCTACAACTTTCGTCTAAAGAAAAACTTGTAACTCACCTATTATAGTTTTAGGGGGGATATCATTATAACATTTACATAACAAGAAATATGAGCCTTACAAAAATTCAATACCTTGACCAAATTTGCATGAATAAGCGTTAGTATCAAAATTGGAAGAAAGGCACACCGGCAACACCACTCTACATGCTATAGATAAACTCATATTTGCATGTTACTTTATGACGGGCTCAACATTTTCATGTTCACTATTCCATTTGATCTGTAATGCAATCCTATCCCTTTGAAAATACAGGTACTATTTTGCTCACTATTGAGCATACTGTGTTCAGGAGGCATGAGAGATTTTTAAGGTCATACAGCAAGGTAGGAGGCATAGGCAGGATTCAACCCTGTGGATAAAAGAGAAATGCTACAGCAAAACAATAATGCTCACCATGTGGCCCTGGGATTTCAGTCTTCATCATGGTAAAGCTTGGGCTGTGTGGCTAGCTCTTGCCTATTGGTTGTGAGCAGAACTGGCATGTATTACTTTCAGTCCAGGGTAGGTAAGAAAGGATGGGGTCCTTTATGCTGCCTTGTCTTCTTTCATTTTCATGGCTGGAAGTGAACAGCCCCAACATTTTAAAGTTGTTTGAGGGAAGCAGCCGTCATCCATCCCTGGCCTCCAAATTGATATTGGATGACAGTGAACCAGGAAAACAGAAACCTGCATAGGACTTAGCTTGAGTATGAAATTAAATCTAGTGGAGAAAGCCACTAAAATTGGGGGTGTCACTGTAGCACACCTAGCCTATTCTAACTAATTCAGTTGTTAGAAAGTTGTCAATGGGGGACTTACCATTAAGAAGCAGGTGGGATTAACTTCAGAGTACCTAGTAGACTCTTTAGGCCTCTAACACTTTTCTAGATTTTTCAGTTCCTGCTTTTAGCCCTCAAATACAAAATGCTAGTGCTTTTTAAAGTGCCTTCTTTCCTTTGTTTTACATGTGAAGAGTTGTTTTATTTATTATGCAGTTGGTGATGTTTATGGAGGATTTTTCTTCACTGTGCTTGGGATTTATAGAGCTGGGCTTCCCTTTTATTAGGCAATATATTTGATTTGGCATTCTTAGGTACCTAGAGAATTTGGCATAGATATACTTTTATCATAAAAACATCATCATAATGATCATTATTAGCATATCTTGTTGTTTATCAAGACCCAGTATAAAAAAAAATACCGGCATATTTGTTTTGATAGGCTAAGTCTTCCAGTCTTCAAGTTGAACAAAGAACGGTGTAAATATTTCTGAAGCTTGGTGAATATATTGGCCAAGAAATGCATGAGCTGCTAGAATTACAATTAGGATATTGCTGCTGGCATCCTTGAAATAAAGTTTTCCTCACTGTACAATGGATTTAACACACCTGAATCTCCCTGCATTATACCTCCAGGGCATGCCACATTTCCCTTAAATTGTGGAACCATCAAATCCCTACTGACTGCTGCTGGGGAAAAGATAAAAGCTCAATCTCTTACCCCTTTAAAGCATTGTAGGGCCAGAAGAAACCTTGACAATCACCTTATTGAAACCTCTTAAATTACAGTCAAGAGAAAAGGAAGCCAAGAGAATGGAAAGATGTTCCAAAGGTCACCAAGCAGTTAGGGCCCTGCCAAGGGTGTTTCTGGATGTGTTGCATGTCTTCTTTCAGACCTCAGGATAAGAGACGACTGGACCACACCATGTTTCATTCCTCATGCTTCTTTAACAATAGTCATCTTGTTCTGTTGTGAAGACTTAGAAAATAAAAATATAGACCTTATGTGTGCACAAGATTTTAAGGCATCAGCTTCTACTGCCATTTGGTGAGTATCCACTAAGGACTAGAAACTGAGCTACAGTAACTTTTTTTAACAAATCAATTTTATTAGTACATATTAATAAAGCATAAACCCATCCAAAGTGTACAAACAATGGTATTTGGCACAATCACATATTGTACATCATTCCAACCATTCTTAGAATATCTTCATTCCTCCAGCAACAATAACAATTATACTAAAAATAAGAATCCAACCAACCAACCAAACAAACAAAACTCATCACCTCCAAGTCTCTCTATGCTTCCCCTGCCATAACATAGCTGCTCATCTGTTTCCTTCTCTCTAGTTTATTTGTATTTATGTTCTGTAAGAAAGTCTTATTTATGCAATGTCAGCAATATTCATATTTTACATGAGGTTTCACTATGTTATACAGTCTCATGTTACATTTTTTAGCTTTCCTTCTAATACTCTAAATTTCCTTAGACTTTCCCTTTCAACCACTGTCATACCTATGTAATAGCTCTGCTAGTCACAAACATGATGTGCTATCAACATTTCATTTCATTTCCTTTTAATCAATTCTGCACAGATTAACCAATAGCTTCTTATTCTCTGCCCACTGCACAGATTAACCATTAGCTTCCTATTCCCTACCCTCATTCCATTTTTTGGTGAAAATTAGAAAATTCCATTTTCTAATTATTAATTCCATGAGTTTACACAATATATTTAATTCATAATAGTGTAACCATACAATATTTGTCCTTTTGTGTCTGGCTTGGTTCACTAAGGTACAGTGTTTTAATTCTCAGAACAATCTCATGTAATAGGATTCATCATCTTAAGGAGCTCAGAAAAATTCAATGATTTGTCTCAGGTACACGACTAGTCAGTGATAAAGACAATATTCAAATGCAGCTCCTTCTTCCTGCTACTACTGCGTAAGATTGGCCCTGTTCTCAGTAACACAGTAAAGTATCATTATCTCCGTTTTATAAAAAGACAGCTGAAGCAAAGGAAGGAAATGTAAATTGTTCAAAGTAGCACATGATGTGGATTACTGTGCTCGAGCAAACTCTACCAAAAGTCCCAGTACCAGAAACTTTTTTTTACCTAACTCAACCCTTGTTTTCTGCATTGGTGCTAATGCCATTATGAAGGTAAGAATGGAATAAATATAATCTGATGAACATTTTGTTCTCTTTCCAAACTTTTGTTTTCTATAGAAAAAGAAGTGTCTATACAGTATGTTCACCTCACTTCTTAGAATATATCTGAGGCTATGGATTCATTTTTCAGAAGGAAAGGGAAGAGGTAACTTGGCACAAGACAGCAGCTCAACTGACTCTCTGTTGTGCCCTGTGGAAAGGGGTGGGGGGATGTGTGGGACAGGGCACACCTGGGGCATGCTTCTATGGAATATGAAAGTGTTCATCTTGTCATGGTGTGTTATCTCAGTGGGTGGAGACCCACACAATAAACAAGAAAATATTAAACTCCCATCCTGGGAAGTCCTGCTATGTTTTCAATTAGAGGAACAAGAAATTCTCAAGAACATAGGCAGTGACTAATAAAAGAAAACAGATCAATATGTCAAGCCCTCAATATTATAGCATATAACTATGAACCTTATTCTTCAAAAATTGAAACTTAGTGGTTATCATAGGTTCGGGGGGGAGGGGGGAGAATAAAATAGATGGTACATAAGACATTTTTAAGGGTATTGGAATTATTCTGCATGATTTTGCAATGATGGATATAGGCTATTATAAATTTTGTCAAAACCTAGAAAAGTGTACGGTGCAAAATGTAAACCATAATGTAAATCATTGACTATGGTTAGTAGCAATGCTTCAATATTTGTACATCAATTGTAACAAATGTACCATAAGGGTCACAACTGTGGCAGGGGAGGGTCACTGGTGTGGAGTGTTGGTGGTGGGGGGATGTGTGGGAAAGGGTGTACCTGGGGCTTGCCTCTATAGCATATGAATATATTCAAGTGGTCATGGAGCATTTTTTTGGTGGGTGGAGACCCACACAATAACTGAAAGAAAATTGAATTCCCATCTTGGAAGTTCCTGTTATATTCTCTAACAGAGCAGCAAGAATCCCCCCAGATACATTGGCAGGGCTTAGTGAAGGAAGACAGACCATTATGCCATACCCTTAATATTGATGGTTGTACTTATGAACTTTTTTCTTGTGAAATTGAAACTTAGCCTAGTATGATATATTGCCTAAGAGTTACCTCCTAAAAGCCTCCTTGTTGCTCAGGTGTGGCCTCTCTCTAAGCCTAACTCAGCATATAAAAGCACTACCTTCCCCGGTATGGGATAGGACTCCCAAGGATAAGCCTCCTTGATACCGAGGGATTATTACCAAGCACCAACTAGTGATGCATCTGGAAAAAGACCTTGACCAAAAGGGGGAAATATTAAATACAAATGAGTTTTATGGCTAAGAGATTTCAAAGTGAGTTGGGAGGTAATTCCAGAGGTTACACTTATGCATATCTCAGCAGGATCTCATTGACTACCAAGGTAAACAGTGCCTCAAACAGCAGGGTCTACTGAGGGCTCTAAAGACATCCAGACACTGTAGGCAGGGCAGACAATCTCAGGAATTTGGTGCCCTGTCAGGGGGTCTTACTTTGGAATATATGCTCCCCAATGTAGCAGAGTTAGACTCATTTATAATTTCCCTACACATTGCTCTTCTGCCCTTTTTATGTGAAACTATAATTAGCACTATGCTCATTAAATAGATGTACCAGAGACTTAGATCTTCAGTCTGTTCATATGCCAGTTGAGTCCGAAATCTCAACAGAGTTACAACACCTTCTCTCCAGTTCACTGTATTCACCCAAGACAACAAACAAAAGAAGAATGATGGATAACTCCCAGGTCCCAAAACAGAGAGTATCTACAACTGCAAGCAAACAGTTCCATCCATCTGCTCCATGGGATCTAAGCCTCCTTTCAATCAGAAACAGAGTGGGCATCACCATCCCAAAATCCTCAAGATGGATGAATGAACAAACATAAGGGGGGAAATGCAGCTATGGACTAAAGTAGACTTATTATTCTAGCAATGGAAGAACTTGTATTATTAATATAAAGGCAGTGGCCACCAGAGGTTCTGAGGGGAGGGAGAGGAAAATAGGTGTAACATGGGGCATTTTGGAGTCATTGGAGTTGTCCTGCATGACATTGCAATGACAGATACAGGACATCATACATTTTGTCAAAACCTATAAAATTGTGCAGTACAAAGTGTACACTGTAATATAAACTATAGACCACAGTTAGTAGCAATGCTTCAATATGTGTTTGTCAATTGTAACAAAAATACCTCACGAATGAGAGATGTTGTTAATGGAGGAAAGTGTAAGAGGAGGAAGGGTGGGGTATATGAGAATCCCTTATATATATATATATATATAAATGCTTTTAAATATATATATATATATATTTTAATTTTATTCTCCCCCCCTCTCAGATGGCACCCTTGTCTGTCTGCTTGTTGTGTGCTCTTCATCCTCAGAAGGCACCAGGAACCGAACCCAGGACCTCCCATGTGGGAGGCGAGTGACCAACTGCTTGACCCACTTCCACTCCCCCCTATAGTTTTGATGTAACATTTATGTAATCTAAAGCTTCATTAAAAATAAAAAATAAAAATTTAATATATAAAAATTTAAAAAATAAAAAGAAGAGAGGTTAAAGAGAAAAGGCAGTTTTTAAAAAAAGAGCTATAGGCACAAGAGCCAGGCAAATTCCAAATTCCAAACAGTGTAGCGATTCAGGAAGATCACACACACACACACACACATACACACACATACACTCCCTTGAACCTGCTCATCAGCAATCTTTCCATTTGACAATTTGTTTCAGAGCTTACTTACTACTGAGATAAAATTGGTTATCCCCAAATTCATGGAATCTAGATATTAAAGAGGTCTTGGAGATCAGCTGAGCCTGCTGCCTCATTTTGTAGATAGGAAAACTGTAATCCAGAGAGGGTCATTGGCTTGCCCAGAGCCATGCAGCTAATTTGTGCCAAAATCTGATCCAGAAGGAGGGTTATCTTGAGTCTAGGTCCAGGAATTTTTGCCTCACATCCTGGGCAGCCACATGACTAGAAATCTGGGTATATATTCTGTAAACAGTGTCATGATGACTGGGGGTGGGGGAAGGGGGGCAGGGACAAAGAAAGCTGGAATGCAGAAAAGGGTGATTGTGAAGGTGACTCTAAGCCAAAGGCAGGGTGAGAAAGAAAAGTGTGAAAAGAAGCAATTGCTGTGTATTCAGTTGGCCAACATTCATTAGTCACCTCCTCAACTTAGAAGTGTGCCCCTGGTGCTAGGGCAGTGAGAAGAGACAATGACTACAGTGACCCCATATTCTATTACGGGAAAAGAAACCTTGGTCGCAAATAGATATAGCAGATAATTGGAAGGGATACATTTTGGAAGAACAATGCAGATAAATGCGTATTGAGAGTCAGAGAAAGAACAGATTTCAGAAATGATCAGTTATCTTCAGCTGGCTTCGCTGCAAGAAAATGTGCTCCTGACTGGGGAGGGGCCCTTTCCTCACATTACTAGAGTGTATGCAGTGCCTCCACCTTAGGAAAGCTCAGGATAAAACACGGAACAGCTTGGTATCCAAAAAAGAAAGAGAGAAAAGTTCCATCACTTTCTCCTCCACCTCCCTCTGTCCACTAAGTGTAGAGCTGCCTGCTCTCTCACACTCTTTCCTTTCAAGGCTGCCTTATGTGTTCACAAAAACTTCATTTCAAATTTATTGATGTTTACTGTTTCCTGACCCCTGAGGACGCGACTCCATGTACATTCCATCAATCATGACCTTTCGAGGTAGATGCATGATGTAATTAACACTGTTTTCAGAAAGGAATATGAGGGGTAGAAAGGTTAAGAAGCTTTGCCAAAAAGTCACACAGAAAGTGATGGAGCCTGGATTCCTATCCCGAACCCAAAGTTCTAATCATAAAGAAAAAAAAATAAGATAAATGGAATTACAGTAAGGTAAAAATGTACCTCTATAAAAGATATAATTATATCTATTGATCTATCCAAATGATAAATATATATCTGAATTAAGCTCTAGTTACTATCTATATCTATGTATCTATGTATCTATGTATCTATGTATGTATGTGTGTATGTATCTATCTCTATCATCTATCTACCTACCTACCTACCTACCTACCTACCTACCTACCTACCTACCTATATCATCAATCATTTGCCTAGAGAGCGAGAGAAAGAGAAACAGGGACTTTACATTTTAAATTAACTTAATTTCCTCCCTATAGTGGATACCAAGGATACAAGGACACTATTCTCAGCTACAGAAACCCCTGGTTGTTAATCCAGGATCAATATCTCATTTGTTTATGGGTATGTTGCTTAATCTCTTTGTAACTTAGTTTTATCATCTGCAAAATGGAGAAAAATAGTAAATATTTGGTATGGTTGTATAAAGATTAAATGAGACTATGCATTTAAATGTTTAATACAGTACCTAGCACTAGATAGTAAAAATTGCCAATAATGGTTGCTTTGATTCTTTGTACAAATGGAAACTTTCAGTTATATGGAGTAAAGATATTATTAGGTTCTTTTTGGCCATGAATTTAAGAAAGGAGAGAGCATCTAAAACTTATGCAGAAGCGAAAGCCTCACCAAATCACCAGTGAGAGAAGAAAACAAGGATTAAAATGTATCTGAGACCATAACCAGTAGCATATGCGCCACTTACACAAATAAATACACATAGGTGAGTGAGAAAGAGAAAAATAGAAGGTAGCAGTTGATTCAATTTTGTCTCTGATTCTGATTAGCTTGAAAATCTGACACTAACTCCTACTTATATTGTGGGTGCCCCTGCCTTTAGTCACTTCCTCAGAGATGATTTTCTGACCTCCCTGAAAAGAGTAGGTCCTCTTGTACATGGATTTGTAAGACTCCATAGCTTTCCTTCAAATTATTGAGTTTCTAGGACCTAACACTTATTTCTCAGATCACTTATCATCTTAGTTATTACACGATCCTTTCCAATGGCCTCTTTACTTTCAGTCTCCATCAATAAACAATGGTCCTATGGGGACAGAGGCATGTTTCTCTTGTTCACCTCTGTCCTCATTTCCCCATGGTGGTGCATGGCACAGGTGTTTTTTGAAATAATATGTATATTAAAATAAGAGTAAGCATGACAGAATTGAAAGGGAGGAGAGAAGGAAAAAAGGGAGGGACAAAGTGGCAGAAAGATGTGATGCTGAGATTTGGTCCAATCTTCTAAAACCAAGATCAGAGTATCCCTTTATTGCACCAAATTCTTTACTTTCCCCCCCTTTTCCTCCATCTTTTTCACTTCCCATCAGGGTATATTCAGATTATTATGTGGCTGATGCTGGACTGAAATCAGAGAAGAGCTGGTGAAAGCTTTTCTTACTGGTTGGCTTGATGTATTCTTTCACTAAACATGGACAGTAGAGGTGCCAAACTTGGGCGCTGTAGTCACTGGCTCAATTTTAGCAGAACCAAATAAGGCACGGCTGGGAGAAGAAGGAGATTAACTTGCCAACAACTCGTGTTTGGTGAAGGCAGTAGATTTAAGACTTATAGCATCACACCATGGGTGGTAATGGTGCCTTTAATGGACAGCATTATTTCGCCCCTGCATTTGTTTCAATCATGGGTCATCTTGACCCCTCCCTTGGGTTCGGGTGTCAACTTTCTAAGATTTTGAACCAGGCATACCTTTATAGATTGTTGAATGAAAACAAACAAACAAACAAAGATTTCCAGCTCTGAGTTTAGCTCATGTGACTTCTCTTTTAACTCCAGCATTTCCTTCAGTATAGCAGGCACCCAGTTCCTTCTAGAGCCCTTGGTTAGTACCTAGGACACGGTTGGAAGGAAGCTCAGAGACATGTCATCATCTTTCCACCCATTTTTTAATAATGATTAAACTGAAGCCTGGAGAGGTGAAATGACTTGACTATGTTTATGACAGAGCTAGAAATAGATCCAGGTATGCTTCCACTTGACTCACCAGTACCATGTGGGAAGATATCAACACCGTTTTCCCTCTCTTCCCCTCTTTCCTCCTTTCTTTTCCTTCCTTCCTTCCTTCCTTCCTTCCTTCCTCCCTTCCTCCCACCCTCCTTCCTTTTCTCCCTCCCTTCCTGTCTTTTTCTTTCTTACCTTCTTTCTCTCTTCCTTCCTTCCTTCCTTCCTTCCTTCCTTCCTTCCTTCCTTCTCTTTCTTTCTTTCTTTCTTTCTTTCTTTCTTTCTTTCTTTCTTTCTCTCTTTCTTTCTTTCTCTCTTTCTTTTTCTCTTTTTCTCTATCTTTCTCCACTATAGGTGCTGGGATAAGCCCAAGCAGCAGGGCTCTCTCAATGGCAATATTTCAAGGCCTTGATTATGCAATCTCACTCACCCCTCCTCATATTTCCTCTTCTTCCATTAACTCAACAAGATGTTCTTTTTTTCCTGTTTTCATTAACCACATTCAGGCTCAGGAAAGAAGCCCTGGCCAATCTTTCTACACACACACACACACACACACAAATGCTTGGTTTAGACTAATATTCAAGAGCTACTGAATTCAAGCACACACAGGATGAAGAATATTATATCTTATTATAGCTCATTTCAATGTGAATTTTGCAATCACTAATGGGTGTCCCAAAGGCTATGACTCTGCTTTTTGGTGCAACTCCCCTCCTCAAATATCTTGGTGAAATAAACAGAAAGAAACAAGAGCCGCATTTTTCATGTTTGTTAACTTTGCAACATGTGGTAACCAAGTAGGTTACTGTAATAGGAAACTTATAATTAAACCTGGTTCTCCCCAAGCCATGCTGGAGTTGAGTCTGCTGGGAACGATAAGAAAGCTCTGTTCTACTGAATGTTTTGACAGTGTCCTTTGAAATATACAGCTAGAGAATATAAAACCTTTTTTATTTAGGTTGTGTGAGACTGGAAATTGTATAAACAATTATATGTGAATTGGAAATGCAATATTAAATGTTGAACAAAGGGTGTATTTTCTCCTAATTTCAATGACGCTGTATTTTTCTAAAAGAATCCCATGACTCAAACATATTTAAAACTGAGGGAAAAAAAGACTTCAATCTTCTAGTTTGTTATAAGACCTTAGTATGCAGAGAAACTGTATAACAACATGGGAGTTTATAATCCCGCAGCAAAAGGACTAGAAATTCACAATGAGATAAGTTTCTAATCTTGCACTTATATAACTGCACTTTTTTTTTTTTTTAGATTTAAATAGTCTAAATCAAAACAATGGAGACAATTTTATTATTTTCTAAAGGGTACTCATAGATAAATCATGACAGGTTAGAGCCTATTGAATGTTTGAAACATTTGTAGAATGTAATTTATTCATACCAAATTCATCAGAAAAGCAACTATAGTGTTAAATTACAGTTTTAAAGAAATTAAAAGGCAGAAGTGAACAGTTGGGTTCAAATGTATGCTCTGAGGTTTGTAGAAAATGTCAAAAGAGTTCAAATGTTCGTAATGTGAAGGTAAATATTTGGGTATAATGCAGGCAGGTTTTATCCCAGTGTAAGATAATACAGTTCTTCATAGGATATGCTAGAAAGAGAAGACTGTTTAGTCTGGCTCATTTAATTTCCATATGTTTTATTAATATATGTTTATGCCAAGAAGGTGATGTTTTTACTCTACATCTTCCTCATTCAATTTTATCTGGTTCCCCCAAAAGTTCATTTCAAGTGAATCAAAACATCCATTATTTTCCTTTTCTTAATGGATTTTTCTCCATTTGTCTGAAAATTCGCTAATCAATAAGACCTGTCCTTGGGGACCGGGGGATGGGAGGCTAATAAGGTATACTTGGTCTACAGGATCTAAGAAAATCTGAAGTGCCCTGGCCATAATTCCAATCCCATTGGGTAAGGGAAGAAATAGGCACAAAGCAAGCAAGCATAAGCAAATGCTAATAGCTGGCTTTGATTTAAACTTAGCAAATTAAGCTGAGTTATATAGAGAACTCCTTTGCTATGGTTTAAAATTTTTAACGGGACCTCTTCTTCTTAAACTCAAACTTGCATTTCGGAATTCATCATTTTAGTAAATCTAAAATGACAAAATTAAACTACAACAAGAACAAGCAAATATAAAATAAAAAACAGAAACACAGAGCCAAAAAATAGAATCAGAATTTGTTTACTTCTGTCTGTAATTCTATCACATAATGTGGCAGTTTTAGATTATTTATGAACCTCCAAAAAGAGAAAGATTATGTTTGTAAACTGGTCTGTTCCTCTGGGTGTGATACCCTTTGATTGCATTAGATTCAGCTGAGATGTCTTTGATTAAATTATGTTAAGATTAGGGCTTTGAGTTGACCATGTCAGTAGGGCATGACTCAGGGTTAAGTCCCTGCAGCCTTGGTGGGCTGACAGTTAAGAAGACACACAGGAAGAGAGAAAGCTCCATAGACACAGAAGAAAAGAGAACTAGGTCATTTCAGTCCTGCCATGTGACAGAAAGGAGAAGGCTCAAACAGCTAAAGCCCTGGGAAGAGAGACAAACCCTATGCCAGCTTACAGCTGAAATTGGAAGAAGCTGGGCCCATGGAGCCTTAAGAGGAAGAAGGAAAGAGAGACCAAGCAGAGATCACCCACCATCTTGCTTCAATACATGACAACAGACTTTGGTGAGAAAGCAGCCTTGAGGTGGACTCTTTAGGATCTTGTAACTGTAAGCTTTTATCCCCAAATAAATACCATTTATAAAAGCCAACAGATTTCTGGTACTTTGCATCAGCACCCCTTTGGCTGACTAATACGCATACCTACCTAAAATCTGCATTGCCACTTAATAAATGGCCAGGAATCTAACCAACTAGATCAGAACTCTTCTTCTTTTAATCTGGAGAAGAAGAAAGCTTAGAAATATGTACTTATGGATTTGGAGGCATTCAGTGTTTTCTTAAATGTGGCACCAAAAGCTCTAACTGTACTTCTGAAAATGATAAACAGGACTATAAAATAAAATTAAAAAATGTGTATTCATATAAGACATTGCCAAATCTCTCTATATATATCTAAATTAACTCTCTACCTATTTACCTAGATGAGAGAAAATATTAAGCATATGTAATAAAATTAATATTTGAGTAGTCTGAGTAAATTGTAGTCAGTATGGTTTTTTCATCAGGGCTTTGAAATTCATACGGCTAACAAAGGACTCTTAGTCACACTACATAAAAAACTCTTACAAATCAATAAGAAAAAGGCAAAGAATTTTTTAAAAACTAGGCAAAACATATCAGCAAATGCTAAAATACACTAGTAGTCTTGTAAACACAATTTAAAATAGCAATTTAACACACAGTGTAAAACACGTCTTTCTTTCTAGTCTTTTGGATTTGTCATGGTATTACATTGTTAAATGGGGAAGGGAAGGGAAAGGTAAGGAAGGGAAGGGAGGAAAAGGAGGGAAGGAGACAGGAGGGAAGGAGAGGGGGAAGCAGAGGAGGGGAGAGGAGTGGAGGGAAAGAGAAAAGGGAAGGGAAGGAAAAGACTAAACAATATTGAGGATTTAGAGTAATCTGAAAACTTAGATAGTTCTAGTAGAAATGTAATATGGTAAACCACTTGGGAAAACTGTTTGGCAATGTCTTCTAAAGCTGAATTTTTCATATCTTAGTAATCTAGCACCAGGCGCCAAAGGTATGTGCACCTAAGATCATTCCCCCCTTCATCAAAAGATATGCAAAACGTGCACTTGCAAAAAATATTCACAACAATACACTTTTTAATATTAAAATCTGGAAACAATCTAAATGTCCATCTCTGGTAAAGTAGATAAATAAATCATGGTACATCCCCCACAACTGATTAAACAATGAGAATGAAGGAACTGCAGCTACACAACACAAGAAGGGTAAATCTTACAAAGAAAAGATTAAGCTTATCAACCCCACACAAAAGATTAGATACTGTGTGATGCCATTTATATAATGTTCAAAAATGAGCAAAACTAACTTATATTGTCAGAAATTTGGACAGGGGTTATTCTTGGCTGCAGGCAGGGAAGGTAGTGATTGGAAAGGGGTAAAAGGGAGGCTAGAGTGAGAGGTGTTGGTAATCCTCTCTTGATCTTGATGATGGTTGCACAATTGGGCTGACTGAGTTTCTGATTTGTGCAATTTTTGGTATGTATCTTATACTTTACTAAAATTTACCCCAAAATTAGAATAAAAGAATTTAAAGGGGACTTTTTTTTCACCCAGAAGGGTATTTCTCAAGTTTAGGTATTATACGGACAATTTTATATAAAGAAAAATATAGCTTCCTAAATCAATGTCCAAGGACTTACTTTGTCCATAGAGTGAATAATATTTAATTTAGAAAAAGAAAATTTAGAGTATTAAAATGTTTTCAATTGCTGTAGTCACAATAAAATGAGAAGTTTGGCTGTCCTAAATAATAAAATATATTTTAGGTTATTATTATTATTAAATCTCATGGTTCTTGTTGGCTCTAGTTTGAGAAACACTATCTGTAGTTAGGATAGACTAGGATATACTGTGGAAGCAATACAAATCTCAAGAGCTTAAAAGAACATGATTTATTTCTCCATCAGGGTCAATGTCCCCCATGGGCTAGCAGGGACTCCTTATCGCCTTACTCAAGAACCTAGGCCATTTGAGTAGCTGTGACTTTCTGCTGGTCACCATGGTAGAGGGGAGGAGATAGTGTCATAAATTATTCACTATTTTTCAATATTTTCCCCCAAAAGTGACACCCATTAGCACTGCTCACGTCTCACTATCCAAAACAAAACCAATGATCATCCCATGCATCAGGAAGGGAGGGATCTGTAATTCTCCCCCTGCCTGGAAGAAAATCTTCAACTATTTGGGGAACTGCAGTGACTTAGAGACCTTCATTTGTTCTCACATGTATAAACCTGGTCAGAGTGCTTTAACAATGGACTGATCAAAACCCAGCACATCCCAGATGCACGTGGTGCCATTGCATTTATTTCACCTACCCCTGAAGTGCCAATGCTTGGCAGAATGCCTGCATATGACCTGCTCTCCCTGGATGTTTGTTGAATGAATGAAGATAGCTGAGGGTATAATCATTTCTGTGCAAAGAGTATAAATATCAGAAAATGATACAAAAGTAGTGACCTTTGAAAAAGGCTGAGGAAGCATCTCTCAGCATCAAAAAGAGAGAGAAAAGCAGGAAGGGGGATTAACAGGGTACTATAAAAAAAGACAAATAAAAAGGTAGAAAAACAAATGATTGCCAAATTCAAATCCTTCTAAGCGCCAAGTATGTATTGTACATGAACCAAAAGGCCCAGCTATATTACAATAGAGAGAGGTAGGGACTGTGGCAAACAGGAGAATATATTCCTCATCTACACTGTTCAGCTGTTACTCAGTTAGAGCTAATTGTTGTCATACAGGAATAAGAGCCCACTATTGCTAGACTGTTGCTAAACTTCCAGCATTTTAATTAAAATATCCCAATTTTTAAAGATGAAATCAGTCAAACAAAACATGTCCACTCATCAGATTTAGACTACAGCCTGCTGATGTGTAAGTACTTTACTCTTGTTATATGTCAAATGTAGGGAAGAGTGTTTGCTCGTGGAGAACAGGGATGACACTGGAGTTGAAAGTTGAAATCTGGTTGTCAAGGACTTCATACTGGGAGTGTTAAATATTTTCCTCTGAGATCTACAGAGAGGTTAAGAAAATACTGATGAAATTTGAAAACATCAGTAGAAATGGATTTTGATTTTTTCAAAATTTTCCCCAAATAGTCATTGTCTCCTGTCTATAGATGTTTTTCAGTTCACCTGGCTGATTTTGTGAGATAATAGTTCAAGAGCATTGCCAACAAAAAATGGAATATGGTCACAATTTGTTTTGTTGTCGTTGCTGCTATTGATAAAACACCCAAAACTATTTGGCTTTCATCATCATGAAACATTTATTAAGCAAATATAATGCAAAAGTTTCAGCCCATGTCAAACAGATACAATGAGCTCAAACATATTCCCTGAACCTAAACATTTTAGTACCAAGTAAAAAAAGCATACCTCTCATTTAGGTATTTCATTTCATTATTTTTCAGTGCTTTTGGCTAATAGTGCCTGAGCGCGTAATTCTTAATTTCATTAGCAGGCATTCATGAGTCCCTGTTGTGGGTGGATACCAAAGAAATATAAACTTTCAGATATTTTTCTTTCTTATTAAGATAAAATGCAAAACAAATCTCTGTAAGTTTCAAAATCAGAATAGAACAATATTTTGTGGCTGTCTCTTGGAAGCATTTGTCAGAATTCAACAGAAGAAGGCATTAGTCTCAATTTCTAGAACTAAAATTCATCCATGGGGCTTATTTTAATTTAAACATGTATTGACAATTTTCTGGGTGGTATATTAACTCCTTGATTCTAAAACCAGCTCAAAGTGACCATGTATGCTTAAATTTAGACTTCATTTTCATTTGTTCCATATTCTCGTCCATCTCTGCTAGCAGTTGAATGTGTTGCAAATGTCAGGATGAAATCAGCAAGAAGAGAAAACTTCTAGTCTTCTTCACAAGATTTATATAGGCTTTGTAAATCGTACAATCCTGTCCAATTATGTGCCTTTGATTTCATCTGATTGAAAAAGCACATCATGATTATGAATACAGGGTCCAGCCACAATGTCTCATCCCCTCCTCTGAGGCCCTCAACTGCCTGGAAGGCGCTTGGCCAGGCAGATGCATATCCCATTTCCAGTGTGGAAACCCCCTTATCATACAGATAAGCCTCACTCTGAGAAACAAGCAAGCAAAGAGAAGGGATACTGATCACAAATGACACAATAGTATCCTTAAGTAATAGCCTTTATTCAAATTCAACTAACATCCAGATGTTGCACACACATGCTCAATGGGGTTTAATTAGCATGGATAGATTTATCCCACAGATAAGAAATGCAGAATTTTTCTAATTTTCCAAAAATTCTGGTCTATCCTGTCCCTGAATAGGATATAGAAATGAGAAGAATGTTCCTGAATGTTGTCTTATTATATCCCCAGTTCATTTGGGCTCTCACTTCAGACTGAACAGGACGAAATCCCAGTTTCATCACATATGAAAAGGGATATCGTGTGAGTAACTTAATGAGTTATAATGCCTACTAAGTGCATTTCACGGTACTTGGTATGACACAATAACTCAACACCTGTTGTTATTATTATCATTGTTTCCACTGCTGGTATTCTCTTCTCTCCTGTCCCAGAATGGGGTGAGTTCACCATAACTGTGATTTAATTTAAACTTGAGTATTTCCTTGAACATCTGTGTCCTCCCTCTTTGCCTTCAAGAAATGTGGGCCGTTTTCACCCCAAGACCTTCAGAAAGTTTTTCCAACCTTTCTGGTTTCTATGGGTTTTCGGACATTGCTTCAGTAAGATGCAAATGCACACAAACAACTCACACACACACCTGCAGACATGGGGCCTTTTCTTTGTGCAGTCATTCGTGGATTCATTCCACAAGTTCTTATCTGCACATGATGGTCCTGTGCTCTATCTCAAGATTGCCTTGATGTAATCTATAGAAAGAGAATTTGTGTGTGTCTTGGATGCATGTTGTGGCGGGGAGGATTCATGTAGTGTGTGGGGGACCATTAATGGTAAATAATGGTTGATAAGATTTTCCATTTCTCAGCTGGGGCGGGGCGCCTCTATATAGCAAAGTTAAGTGAGTGGTGTAAAGACCTTTGAAAGTGTACCCTCAGGGCAGACCCTCAGGCTCTCAGCAGGAGACCTGTGCAAAAACCACCTTCTGTAAACCGCGCTATCTAACTGTGCCCAAATCCTGGCTGCCAGTTCACTATTCTTGCTTTTTGCCACTAGCCTGCTCCAGGTTTGGACAATCCTTGCTGTGTAGTTCTGATGCTGGACACTCAGTGTGCCTCGAGCTTCACTCCTGCCTCACTGATTGACATCTGGACATTTTACTGAGGCCTCCTCTAGAATTGGGGCTGACAACCCATCCCTGGGTTTGGCTTCAAATGCTCCTTTAAGAAGCGTAAGAGCTCACACCAGCTCAACTTTTCTTCAGGGGCTGATTTCTTTTGACATGATTAATTGCAAAGCTGGTACCACATTGCAATTATCCGACTCTAGTCCAGTGTGTCTGAAAATCCTTCATTGGACAGCAGGAAGGTCTGGGTCCTCGTTCTTCTTTACCGCTCCTCCCCTATATGAATTTCCCTAGAACAATTTGGGTCTCTAACAACCACAACCATCGGCCTGCTCCTTGCACCAGCCTCCGCTGGAGGTTATGCCCAGAGGCTGTTGGCTGAGTTTAGTTCCTGTCTCAACAGTTAATTGACCATATTCTGCCAATTCTTACTTTCCATAACCTTTATTTCACGGCTGATATGTTTTTTAAAAATGGGACATGCTTATCATTTAACAGCAGTTGTGTAAACTATTTACAATGAATCATTTTCAGTTTTCTTCACCAAAGACTAGATGATTCCCTCCCACCACTTTTCTAAACCTTGATATGTCAACAAGCCCTGGAACTGAATCCCCCACTTACACAAAACCAACAGGCAGTGCAGTGCCAAAAAAAAGATACATAAACAAAGATATGTAAGTAAACGGATCTGGGTTCAAATCCCATTATAGCTCCTTGTAAGCTGTAGGAACTGAGACAAGTTTTATAGTTTATAGTTTTTATATCCTCTAGGAGTCTCAAATTACATACCCAAAAATTAGAGATAATATTGACTACACTGACATATTGTTGGATATTAAATTATATTAAATATGTTATAAATACATATAATTAAATTTTATCATGTAGGCAAATCTGGTTCACAGTGAGTACCTGATAAAAAGAATAGCTATATTCTTAGCTATGGAAAAATGAGATTTCCTTTAGCCAGAAGATGATGTGACCTTGTTCTAAGGCAGCTCCACCAGCTAGTGTTAAAAATAAGAAAAAATTAAGTAGCCAAACAAAATTAAATTAAAAAATACTTGAGACTGATAGGCAGAAGGTCAACTCATGAAAGGACTTGGCTCATCAACTGGTATCTTCTGTGCATACGAAATTGATGTAATATCCATGCTGTCTCTTGAATCTGTGCATCCAAATCAGAAAGAAATCAGCCCTAGTGCTTGTTTCCTCACTCTGCCTCTCTCCCTTCTATTTATACAGAGTCTACCAGAAGCAGTACTTGAAACTGCAGCCCCTGAAGATGGTGGTAGGATCTTGTTTGTCCCTGTAAGGCGGCTGCCAATCTCTTGTCCCAGCTAGATCCGCCATCAGGCACCTACTTAAAGCTCACCTTCAGCCCCACCAAGGCACTAATGTACTCTATCACTCACTCCCAACCAGGAAACTAAAAATAACCCCGGGCTTAAATTGCTTGTTTCAAAAGGCAAAACAAATGTAAGACAGAGAACAGAAATGATGACAGTTCTCCCTTCCATCCAGCTGCACCAAAGACCTTCTCCAGGGGAAACGCGGCGCCTTCATTTAGGCTTGCCTAATTACACCAAGGAGCCTCCGTTGAGAGTTTACAAATGCTGGTGGGCAGTGTGGCGCCTGCCAAGCGTCTGCTCGCTCCTACCTGAGGACCCTGCAGGCTCCAGGATCCTTTCCATCAGAGGTGAGGGTCCAATTCACTGCCTTTCAGGGAAGTGGCAAGGGAGGCTTTTTGACAAGAGCTTATTAGGGGGGAGCTCGGACGAGACTATGCAGTTTGGAGAAACACAGTGACTGGGTTGGTTTCAAGTTAGGCACTTTGTACATGCTCCAGATCAGCTGTGTACTTTACATTGCATGTCACCCAGAGGGACCACCGTGTAAAGGTCTGTATGCACCCAGGTGTGGAAGGCCCAAAGAAAACTTATCCAAAGTCCCCATAATGTCTTTATGCCCCACCCCCACCCATACCCCAGCCTCTGGTCCCTCTGAATAATGCTGCGTTCTTGCCATACCAATTTTTTTTTTTTTTTTTTTTTGCAATCTCACCCCATGTATTATATAAGCTCCGGGTTTTTGCTGTCATTGTTTTTACAATTCCTGATTTGCCCAAAAGTCTTTCCTCCCTTCATTTTTATACTCCCACGATATGTGAACATCCTTCTAAAATAGCAACTACTTCAAAAGGTTTGCCCTGAATTTTATACCTAAAAGTTACTTGGCACACAATACTAAATTTAATGATAATAATAATAGCCCTGAAGTCCTGTATCTGTCCATTGCTTATGGCAAAACACATTTTAATATATATCATTACCAAGGTTGATGGTGATGATTTTAATTTAGATGCACGTCTTATTTTCATCACTAAATGGTGAAGTTATTAGAGAATGAACTAAATATATGTTCAGCACACTGAGTGGCCCATAACAATGTTGGTTGAATTGCATTTAGTAAAGCAGTGAGAAACACAACCAAAGCAGTCGAGGCTCTTGGTATATTTGATGTTTTAAACTTCAGAGATGTTTTCATTGCAGAGACTTTTCTTTAAATCTTTTTTCCATCTTTCAAAAATAGATCATATCTTTGGAAACTACCAGGGTAAGGGTAATGGATGGCTTGCAAATGCAAAAGATATAGGCTTTACGTTTTGAACAATTTCTTTACATCAATTTTCTTGTACTATTTTATGGCCAAGATCTCTTATCTAAGCACAAGGCTAAGAGCATATTAAACTGAGATTATTCATAGGTATTTTGAATCCCATTTGGCATTCAGAATTCTGATTATATTTCTTTTCTATCTGGCACATTCTTGCTTTCTTTAGAAAAAGTAAAATAAATGTAGCAAAAAGCATTCTTGTAGGAGGAAAAAAAAGACAGTGGATGTCTAATGATAATAATTGTGCCGTTAAGATGTCCATTTTGCTACATCATTTGGAACTGGCTTGAATTATGATCCCTAGAAAATTAAAGGGCAAGGAGGCAAGGAAGGTGGGTTATTATTCTTCTGTGCACCAAAATATCCTGTTTCCAAATATGGGTAGAATGAACAAGCAGCCAGCTATGGTGTCACAGGGAGGCAGAGAAAGAAGAGTGACTAATATATGAACTAATAATATGGACCACAAGACAGTTAATTCCAATAGTTGGGAAAATGTGCATATTGTCAGTCTTCCCCAGTCTGCAAAAGAGCAGCATTTTGTCATCTACAGGACCTTGAGCTGAATATAATAAAAATTACTTTCTAGGGTCTTATACTCTGAAGACTTAAATAGTTATAGGCCGATGCAGGCACATAAGAGAGGCATTTTCTGTTCTTGGAATAGACACGCAGATATCTTCTCTCTGCTGGTTTTGAAGACATCGAGAAGGAATGCTAATCTTCACCCTTCCCTGTTTTACCCCACTTTATTCTTCAAGGGCATCCACTATACCCGGGACACAAATGAAGACGTTCCCACAGATCAGGAGTCATGTCTTGTCATCTTACTCAAAGACAATAACCTAATATGTAAGCAGCACAACCAATCCAGGCATTTCTGAATGAAGAAAATGCCACACCATTCACCTAATCAACTCTCTAGTGATGTGACTCCAGATCCAGCCTAGGGCTCTCCTGGGTTTCTCTGCAATGTGGAGTTCAATGGAGCTCCAATTTGCCCCCAAGAGGACTTTTGACAGTGCCTGGCAACATTTTAGGTTGTCCCAACTTGGGGAGTGCTGTTGGGTAGTGGCCAGGCCTTCTGGTAAACATCCTGTGACACACACAGACAGTGCCCCACAGGAAAGACTTTTTGGGCCCCCAAATGTCAGTCATATCCCAGCTGAACAGCCCTGGTCTAGAGTCCTCCTACCCAAAACGCAGTCGTGGACCAGCAGCATCACCCAGAAGCTTAACAGAAGTAGTCTCATCCCACACCGGCTGAGCCAGAATCTGCATTTGAGCAAGATTCCAGGGGATTCTTATGCTTATTACAGCCTGAGTGGCAGTCTGGTTGAGTGATGGGTCTCCACACTAACTTTCCCCAAATTACCTGGGTAGTTCTCAACTAAAAACAAAAAACACCCACACCTTGCCATGCCCTTGGTGACCCTGACTCACTGGTCTGGGATGGTGCCTCTGGCAGAAATAGTTTTTAAATCTTCCTAGGTGACTTTAGGGCTGTTACCTGGGTTGAGACCACCCATCTGGTAGAATTCAAATCGGGGAGAACACGCACAGAGTGAACTTGTCCAGTCCAGTCCAGTTTAGGCCTTTTGTCCTGGAGTAGTATAGTGCCACTTTTCACTCTCAAATGTGTCTTGAGCTTCGAGTAGGTAATAATTACTTAAATGGAAGGAAAAACTGCTCATCATAAAATTTAAAAAACAGATAAATTGGGTTTTACTAAAATTTAGAACTTCTATTCACAAAAAGACCCATTAAAAGTTTCAAAATGCAATCCACAGAGTGACAAGAAGATATTCTCAATACATATATCTATCAAATAATTTGTGAATACCAAATATATATATATTTTAAAAACTCCAACAAACCAATAAGAAAAGATAGACAAACTAGAGAGGGCAGACTTGAACATGCACTTCCTAAAAAAGCTATCCTAGCTATGACAGCTGTAGGTGGATCAATCACCCAAATCCCCAGCACCCCAGTTCCTTCCTCTGGCCACAAGGAGCAAGTGCAGAGCTGTGGGAACATTAACTCTGAACCCTTCTGTGAACACACCCACATGTATCCTCTTCTCCCCACCCCACCTGCATCCAGCCCTAACCCAGTTGCCTAAGATATCTCATTGGCTGTCCTACTGGATGACATGCTGAAGGATTGATTGACGGGCTGCTTTCCTGAATGAATGAATGAGCACAGGGCCCCATGATGACTTGGATGGGCCCTACACACTTTTGCCTTCATGGGCCCCTTCCTCTATGAAAATACAATTTAAAATTGTATACTCTCTAATTGTGTTGGCATAACCATGAGTATATTAACACTTTCTTCCAACTAAAACCGAAAGCTATCCTAATGTCTAGTAAACATGGAAAAGTGCTCGACTTTACTAGTCATCATGGAAATGAATATTTAAACCACTGTTAAGATATCACTACAAACCAATCAAAATGGCTAAAATGATAAAGTTTGACAATGCCAAGTATTGGTGGAGATATGGAACAAATGGGATCTTCATGCATTGCTAATGGAAGAGTAAATTAATACAATCACTTTGAAAATGTTTTGGCAATTATCTACTAAAGCTCAACATAGGCATAAAAGCAATACATACATGTTTACCAAAATACATGTATTAAATATCTCATAGCAGCACTATTTGTAACAGTACATGAGTGCAAACTATCCAAATGCCCACTGACAGTAAAATGAATAAATTGTAATATATACACAACAATGAAATACAGCAACAAGGATGAACAATCTGCAATTAAACACAATGATACAGATGAATCTTCCAAACATAAATATAGAGTGAAAGCAGCTAGACACAGAGCTCATAAAACATGACTTCTTTTATAAAATAGAAAAAAAGGCAAAAATACTCCATGCTGCCAGAAGTGAGGACAGTTGTTACCCTGGAAGGTGTCATAGCCTGAAAGGGAGACGGGGGGTGACTCTTGTTTGTTGTAATGTTCTCTTTTTCACCTGCTTCTGGTGTCATGAATGTATTTGTTTTGTGACATTCATTGAACAGTGTAACTAGGTGCTCTCTTGAAAATGTATACTATTGTTCAGTTATTTTTTTTTAAGTGTCACTGTTTGGATAACCATCATTGTCACCCTAGCCTGATGGAATGGCTTCAGGTCAACAGTATAGGGACTGAAAAGTAGTTATCCAAATTCTCCCCAGGGTAGCATTCCCTCTGTAAGCCTCTGAAGAAGCCCAGAGCAGTGTGGGGGTGATTTCACACTGACCCTCTTCATCAGTGCCACTGTTAACCTTGAGTGCACGTTAGAATCATCTGGTGAGCTTCAAAAACTCCTGTTTCTTGGGTCGCTCCCTAAACCAATTAAATCAGAATCGCTAAGAATGGCACTCTGGCATCAGTAAGTTTTAAAGCTCTTCAGGTGATGCCAATGTGCACCAAGGCTTGGAACCTTCGTCTGTCTAACCTGCAGCATGGGGACCTCCTAATTCATTGCTGTTTGTATAATGATGGTGACTGAGATGACCTGGATACTTTTAGTTCCCTAGGACATTCATTCACTCATTTATTTATGTACTGTCAGGTCCTGTGCTTGGTGCTAGAATAGCATTACAAAAAATAGATAGTAACCTCTTGGGGCAAAGGCTATCTTTTATGTTCTATGTACTAATCTCAGTGCGAAGCTCTGATGTATATAATGTGCCCGGGAAGAATTCTGGAGAACTTATAGGGAAAGCAAGAGTGGAGAAAGTATTTTAGATGAAAGAAGCAGTATGTATGAAGGTGTAGAGCCATTTCTTGGGATGGAAGTACAATGGCTGTCTCCTAACCCCGGGCATCAGGGCCACAGCAATTCCAGGAATGGGAGCTATATGTGTAAATCATTCAGTCATAAACAGAGATGGAGTTCGCCTTTTCTTCCGTCTCATTTCATCTTCAGTGCTTAACATGGTGTCTGACATCCTACAGTTGGTCAGTAAATATTTGTTGAATAAATTAATAATTGAGTGAGTGAATGAGAATATTCTCTCAGGAAAGGATGAGTTAACGTTTATTGAATACCAAATATGCTGTCATCCACATGCCAGGCACCTCGTGGTTTTATGTCATTTAATAGTCACGGCACATTGTAAACGGTAGGCATTATTTTCCTCATCTCGAAGCTTAAATAAAATATGAGGCCCAGAGAGTTTAAGGAATATCCCAAGGTCATAGGACTATTTGGCAGAGCCCAGAGCCAACCCCTGATCAGCTGCATTTGGCGCTCCTGCCCTCGGCAGCACTCAGCCGCGGGAGGCTGGTGAGCCTGGGGCCTAACCCACCCAGGCCCATCTGGCCCGTGCTCTCCTCTGGGGCTGAGTGCCTTCCCCGCATACACTCCTGCCGCCAAGGCTTGCTTTCCTCTCATCACTCATATTTATAATTCTGCATCAAATTATCTTATTAACAACACGCTGATTAAGATATGATAGAGGTGCCACTGTGGAATCAGGCATTTCCATGGAAACTAAGGGGCAATCTCCCCCACCTCCACCCCCTCACCCTGCAGTTTGGTTTGAGTCTCCTGAGAAGGAGGGGAAAAACAGAGTTTTGAGAGTAGCCAGATCCTGTTGAAACATAAGCTCAGAGGGAGCCAAAGGAAAAGTGGGTAGAAAAGTGCCACTTGCTGGATCTCCCCTCCCTCCCCCTTTCCTTTTCCCTCTTTATTCTCCTCTTCTTCCTTTACTGTTCCCTGAGTCCATCCCTCACTCATTAAACATCTCTCCTCTAACCATGAATCTAGATTCTATTACTGAGACCACAGCCCTCAAAAGCCACTTCCACCTGGCCTGAGAAGCAGATGCACCAAAGAGGGTTGACGGGACTTTTCAGCCTCTCACTGGGTACAGATCTAAAGACCTTACTGAGAACTGTGCGTTCAATCCATTGTCGGGCTTCCTTTGTGCTATATTTTCTCCTATTCTCAGCTTCCATTTAGTAATTTAATCTTTGTTCCCTGCCATAATCTCATCTGCTGAGGAGATTGTGCTTTTGGCTTTAGCCAGATTTTCTGTTCTCTGTCTCTCTAAATCTCAGCCCAGAGTTCCCCCACCCTCTGCAAGACTGTTACAGATAAAAGATCTATAGACCCCTCATTGCCTTTAGATCTGACTCATAGCAGACCCTAAGGTAGGTAGAGTTGTCTTCCACTGATATCTGTTAAAACAACAATTCCAAAAGTGTGTTATATGGAGCATGGAAGGTGCTCTGAAAATAATTCTGAAGAGATGGATAATTATGAGATAACCTGTAAAATAGTTCTATGTCCAAATTGTCAAGAAGCATCGAGTATCAAGTTCTTCCCTTGGATTTTTATAATGCATATTATTACATGTAAGGGTTCTGAAACTCTCATTCATTTCCTCCATGAGTCTCTATTGAATGTCTACCATATGTAAGGCACTGTTCTAAGCAAAGGAAATAAAGTTATGTATGAAATATTCCCTGCTGTCATAGAGTTTGGATCTTGTATTTTAGTTGGGGGAAACATACAATAAATAAGTAGATGCTATAATGACAAATAAAACAGTCAAGGAGCTAAAGAGTTGGGGCCATGCTATTCTATAAAGGGTAGTCAGAGAAAACATCTCTAAATAATTTATATTTAAGCAAAGGCCTAAATGAAGAGTGGGAACAAGATATGTGGATCTATTCTAGAAGAGCAATGCAATGGTCCTGAAATGGGAGTATGGCCAGTGTGTTTGAAGGTGAACAAAATCTTCACAGCTGGAGCTAGGTGGGGAGAGAAGGGGGAGATTAGATGAGAGCAATGATGTAGCAAGGTCCTTGGTCCTTTCTGCCCATGCATCTTGTCTTAGGCATACGGGTGTTGCCCTAGGAATTCCTCATTCACACCCATCCAAATGTCCTCTCTTCCCCAGAAAACAATTACGTTATGATCCCAAACATCACACTGTATGTCTCACAGCCAGTAATCCCTTGTCCCAGAAAGCCACGACTTGACTGCTGTCCCACAGCATTAGGTAGGAGAGCTCTGTGAGCCTTCTTCTACACACAGGACAAGTTCTGGGTTGGCCAGTCTTCATCGTGTCCTGGTTGAGTCCCTCAGGCCACCATCAGTCAGACTGAGCCAGACCTACATGTTCCCAGTACATGCACAAGGACTACTCTGCTTCTTCCAGAGCCAGGACCAGGGGGAGGAGGAGGGGCCAGCCAGGATGCCATGAGATCCTATCGCTTTTAAACTGTTTCCTGGAGCTTTGAGAGCGATGTTTCTACTGGTTACTCAATGCTTCTGTGTGAGGATGGAGCCCTGAAGCTTCTCACTCGTCCATTCTTATCTGGGTGAGGCCCTGATATGGAATTTAAGGCCTTCATGTCAGTGGACACACTCTGTTCAGTGTAAAGCTCTGTTCTGTGTTCACCTTTCAGACTCCTATTCATTCTTCTTTGTCTCTTCCTCTGTGAAACCTTCCTGAATACAAAGACACAGATGCTTCCTGCTGGGTAATTTCAGTGAGACCTGAGAATATCTCTCTTCTAACAGTTCTGCCTTCCATCGGTATGCTCTGATCAAATGGATTAACTTTCTCCCACTGCACTGCAGACTCTTTGTTGCATCTGCAAAACTTCTCACCATGCATGGTAAAATGTAGGCATGAATAAATACTCAATGAATGACTGCAAAGGTTTTATTTATTATTTTTCTATTTATTTAAGAAATATTTATTTATTGGTTTTTGTTAATTTATTTAAGAAATATTTGAGTGTCTACAGACCTGAGGGATCTGAGGCTAAATACGCACACATACACAGAGTGTCGCATTCATACACACAGACATGTATACCTCACCATCCATTGGAAGAGATGACCAAGTCATGGTGCTTGCCATGAAGAATATAAAAAGGTGTTGATTGAGCATAAAAGAAATTTAGGCAATAGCAATACATTCTCTGCAACTTATCCCAAAAGGAAGCAGGAGGAAAATCTAGACAGGAGAGAATGTCATGTACTTTCATGAAGCAAGTAGTGTAGGATGGTTAGTGCCACAAGGGGACTCATAATAAATAAAAGCCAAGCAGAGAACTAGCATTTGGACTCAATCCAGTGTATAGTAATGGTAGTAATGGGTATAGCAAAAACATATTTATTTAGTCAAACTGTTGAATTCAATTTATCTGAGTCTGCTCCCCAGTTTTTCCTGTGGTTGCCATAGACTTTGAATTCAACATTTTCTTCAAACAACATATTGAAAAGCTTCAGAAGATGAACATATTGGAAAAGAGAGAAGGGCATTCATCAGAAAACCTATGACCCATGTGATTAGGGAACATAAGATCTGTCTCATAAAGTAATACAAACAAAGGGGTTGATGAATTGCTATAGTGGTGTTGTTCGGTTGGTAGATGGGATTGAACTGAAATTAGTGCTAAGAAATGTTATTTATATTCCCAAATTTCTCTCAGTTGGTCTACTTGAAGTTCTCAAATCATTGTGTAGAAAAATTGATATTGAATACAAGTGGCAAAATGTGTAGCTACAATTTGTATGAGGATAAATGATAATTATCTTTATCATAATTATCATCAGCATTCCTTTGTTCAGACAATTAAACTTATACCACTTTTTTCCCCCTCTTTAGGCCTAAAATTCAATACAATAATAGCAGTGAGCCTATGCATTTAGGGAATACATTAAATATAATTAAATGATTTATATTCATTTTAATAACTGAAAGTACTACCTTAGCTTCTTCTGTCTTCCAAGAAATGGTTTTATGAATGATTGTGGTTGTTCTGAACCACTTGTTGGTGGAAGGGGAACGCTGAGCGGCAACCAGCGTTTGGGGGCCCAGACGGCGTGGAGGGCGCACAGAGGAAAGACCACCGCGGAGACGAGGTAAGTACGCAGGTCTAATTTATTGAGGAAGTGCACAGCCTTTTATAAGTAGGGTGAGGGGTGGTGTAGGGGGTAGGGCATGAAAAAAGAGGAAGTACGTGTAAGGCATATATGGCAGGCTGGTATTGGGCACAGTTGGTTGCTAGGGAGGGTTTGCTATCTGTAGAAGGCGGGAAGGTTTCGCGCCCGCGGGAACAGGGTGAGCTACTTCCTCAAAGAAGGCTAAATATAGGATCAGGCTTGTTCTTTGTTGTCCGTCGGCCATTTTAGCTTCACCTCTTTCTGGCTGCCTCCAACAAATGATATTTTTAGATTACATTTATCACTCTTCTTTTTAAGCAGCCCTATGAGGAAAATATCTGATTTGTGTGCCCAATAATTTTTGAGGACACTATGTTTTCTATTGTTCACATCTACCTGAAACATTCATTATATAATTGAGCATCAGGTGAAAGGTTTATCTCCATATAAACGAATATGTTTTCTCTTTCTATAAACTAGACGTTAATCCAAATATCAACTGCTTCTCCTGGCCTTGGTATCTATGAAGCCCAGAGCTAGATTTACTGCTAATTTCACAATATTAATTTTTCAGGCTATTTCCCCTTCCATTTCAATGTTATTTTTCTTTATGCTTGCTATTTCATCATATACCACTTCAAACCAGTCTTGGACATGGATGGAATATAAATGAATATATTAGCAAGCAATAGCCTAAATAAATGGGAGAATAGAGAGTAGTGTGGAAATTGTAAGATCGGAAAGGGTAATTCTTTCTCCTGTAAATTACAATCAGCAAACAAAATGGTGCCTCAGAAGTAATACATTGTCCTAAAACAATGATTTGAAAATAGAAACAGAGATATTTGACAATTATTAAGAGGTGAGATGAATGGGGGGGGTGAATTAATTAATTTACGTAAAGGATACTAGAAATTGTTAAGATGCCATAATTTACTGATATCACTGACTACATTCAAAGAGAGTTGATAATGCTTCATTTTTATCAAGTAGTGAAACGTACTCTGCTCTATGTAATTAGATGGAATAAAAATCGGTGCAACTATTTTGCGATATTTGTCAACATTTCAAATATTTCATATATTTTTGGCCTGGACACTTTTAGAAATCTGTACAATACATTCACTTGTTCAAGTGTACAAAGGTATTTGTGCATAGACATTATTGGAGTATTTATTGTAACAGAAAAATTCTAGGAAAATTTAAAAAATAAAAGATATATCAATAATGGACTACATATATTATGGTAATACATATAATGGAATTCTATACAGTTAGTAAAAATAATGAGATAGATCTTTATGTATAAATATGCAAATTTGTTTAATGTATATTATTTACAATATTATAGTATATATATGTTTTTAATATATTTGGGTATAATAAACTACTGTTTGTAATTAGATATATAAAGGATGATGATGTTAGATGACATAGATACATAGATGTGTTTACATATGCAAGTATACTCTTTTTATTTGGCAAAGAAATGATGACTATTGAGTTAGCCTACACCATTCTATTTCATGACATGGCATCTCAAAAAGATTATTCCTTGGGGGAAAAAAGGTTATTCCTTGGCAAATGCAATTTCTCTGGCATCTGCAATACGGCACTAAAGTAAAACATAATAGCCGTCTGCCAAAGGAAGCACAACTGGAATAAACCAAGACCCTAACACCGAGATGAAATGTAACACGCTTATTAATGAATGTGTGCTAGTCTTCCTTGGTACCTAGCGTGAGTAGTCAAACCAATCCCACAATGTCACTTTGTATAAATGTCTTGATTACAGTGTAGAAGTAGACTCCATAATAAAAAGTGTCACTGTGTGAAAATGCCTTAATGACAATATAGTGCTATGTATATGGGATAATAAAAAGCATTAAAAAAAAAACAATGGTTCTTTTAGGTCACCCTTTACCTGGTCCTTTGCCTAGGAGGAGCTGGGTTTTCTCGGAGCTTATTTTGTTTGTACCTGTTAGCGGTTCTGTGTTGGTGACATCTGCAGCACCCGGCCTTGGATATATGGCATGTAAAAATGAGACAGAGGGAAGCCACACATGCCATTCAAGTCCCGAGGTCCCTAGGCATTCCACCTTCTTTCACCTTTCAGAGTCTTCAAATTTTTGTGTGTCATGTCCAGGATTTTTTTACTTGCATTTATGTTACTAGAATTTTTTTAAAAAACCATAGGGCCGTAGAACACAGTGTACTCTAGTGTAAACCATAGACTACAGTTAATAATTATAATTATTAATTACAGTTAATAATTATAAAAATGTTCTTTCATCAATTGTAAGAAAGCTACCACACTAATGCAAGGTGTTACTAATTGGGTGGTATATGGGAACACTATTTTATACATGATTTTTCTTTAAACCTACAACTTCTCTAATTTATAAAAAGAGTTATTTAGATAGTCTAGAAATATGTCCTTTGTCAAATATATGTAGTGCATATGTTTTCTCCCATTCTGTGGTTTTTCTTTTTATTTTTTTAAAGGATTTATTTATTTACTTTTATCCATTTTAAACACCGCCCCCCCCATTTTTGCTGTTTTTGTGTCCATTCGTTGGGTGACTCTGTGTCCATTTCCTGCCCTCTCTTCTCATCCTTCTCTTCCTGTCTTCACTGGGATTCAATCCTTGTAACCTCTGATGTAGGAGAGAGGCATCCTACCGCCTGAGCCACCTTAGATCCTGGTTTTACAGTGCGTCTCGTCTTGGCTCTCCCTTGTGTCACTCTCCTGTTATGTCATCATCTTGCTGTGTGGTATGTGGGGCCTGGTGGCCCATGTGCCTTCTATATTTTTCTTTTTTTTTTTAATTTTTACTGGGAGATCTCGGGGATTGAACCCAGGTCCATCCCACCCAGACGGACGCCCAACCACCCGAGCCACATCCGTCCCTCTGCTATATCTCTTAAGGTTGACCAAAGATACCCAAAGTTACAGTCTTTTCCCATGCAGGATGGTCATATAATAAATCAGGCTTAGTTTATCACCAGCATTCCAAAAACCACACCTAGGGAGAAAGACTAGGTCTGGGGACACATGCATGGTTTCTAATATAGCGAATGTTTAGCCGACCCTGATCATCACAAAATCAGGACAGTGAGAATATTTGCACAAAGTATACTCTTAACAGTGGTTCTTCTGGGAACTGGAACTGGTGTGGGGGGTTGATAGAGGGACTTTTCATGTTTAACTTATTTCCGTTCTGAAGATTTCAATTTTTCCCATATATATCTACAATTGTTCTCACACTTATAACAAAACTAGTTTTAGAAAAGAGCTTACGTGTCACATATGTGCTCTAAAATATCAAAAGGAATGACAACTTATCATTTCTTCATGAAAACCCAGGATAAAGAGGGTTAATTCTCCAAGAGACTCTCCAACATAATGGTTTATTTGTGCTAATAAGTGCTACTGCAAAATATAAAAGAAAGTAGATTTACCCTAATCCAGATAGTAGGCACAATAACATAAGGGAGAAAACACCGAAAAAAAAAAAAAAAAAAAAAAAAAAAAAAAAAGACCAGCCATACTTTCTGTTGTTTGGAGCAAAATGCAGCCTTGACATCAGTGAAGGAAAGATGGCTGCAAAGGTGCTAAAAATGGCTCATACTAATGGCTCATGCTGTTTTGTCTGGAAAAAAGCCCATTACACGCCCCCCGGATAAATCTCATTGTCTTCCCTGTCAAGTTTCTTTCTCTCTTTCTCCTCCTCCTTTTCCTCCTTTCTCCCCAATTCCCCACTCCCACCAACCCCCATTTATATTTCAAAACTCTGAAAGCTTTAAAACTGCACAGGGTTGTAATATATTTAATTTAACAACTTGTTTTATAGATGAGAAAAATGAGGTCTCTAGAGAGAGAAAACACCTTGGCCAGCTAAAACATGTAATTGGTACTTTACAGTCGCCTACCGAGTGTCTAATGATTTATATATGTATGAAGCTGAGAATAGATATACGTATATATATATTTTTTGACTGATTGAATCATGAGACATTTCCCAGTGGCTGGGAATTGGGAGTGGATGCATTACCCACCCCTGCCATTTCCTCAATCCTGACATTAGACGGAGTTAGAATTCCTATTAAGCAGTTATTCATAGGAAGATGCTTGCTGGAAATTAATTGAAAATATTGCACAGACCAAGGATTTGAAATCAGCCAAATAAAGAGTTTTAAGCCCAGCTCCTTCACTTATTTACCCCTGAGGTTCAGCTTTCCCAACACTAAACATAGTCTTGTAGCATCAACTATGTGCTGCTGTTGGACCAATTAAAGAAATAGACTGTATATTAAAGACTTGGCTCAGTGTATGTATTTATTCTGGGATTCTTAACCCAGGAATCATAACCCTCCGGGAAAGGCTTTGGTGGGTCTTAGATGAACTTTGGGCATTTGTAAGCCCATTGATAATGTGAATGCTTTTTCTGCATGTGAGCATTATTTTCTGTGGGAAAGAAGTTCTTAATTTTTATTAGTCTCAAAACCGTCCATGTTCCCAATTATTTTTAGAAACCTGACTTAAATATAAACTGAAATTGCTATTGTGAATAATAACAATAACCACAATAACTAACATGCTAATAATGAATTAATCACTAGCATTTCATTATAAGCAAATGATATTATTGTCGTTATTAATACTGAGTTCCTTGAACACAAGCCAAAATTTTGTGGCTGACTCACATAGTAGCCATTGGATGTTTTGCTTTTTACCAGGCAGAATGTTCCAATTTCTTATTACACAAGGTCTTGAGAACTTATTTCACTCTCATCCACAAAGAGGAACTTATTTCCCCCAGAATGAGGTCTGCTTAATTTATAGCTTTGTCCATTTTTGAGGTTTCTTCTTGAGTTTGTGTGTTTAATTCAATAGAATCCTAAAGGTGGTACACATAGAAGACTCTACTACCCCCATCCACTCCACATCCATTTATTACCTTAATGCCTCCAACATACACAAGCAACCTTGTTTTACAAACTGCTGAGAGATTTGATAAAGTAGGACCATGCATTTTATTGTAATGAGAAGGGTGATTTAAAATCATTAGACCAAAAATTTAGGCTTCAGTATACTTTGAAGTCAAGGGAAATGATTTGCCAGCTGGTTGATCTTTTGTTTCTATAGCAAGTTAGCTGATCAATCTAATGTCAAAGGAGCAGAGATAAATGGGAGACATTTTACTATGTAGAAAACTGTAAATGAAGATAAATACAACATTCTGCTTCATTTCATCTGCAGTTATCTTTGCAGTAATTGTTTTGGAACAAACAAGGTGCTCTTTGCATATAGGGACTGTTGGAAGCCTTTAAATCATCTGTGTTGACTAGTAGTGTTTTGCAGTGAATCTTGCTATGCTCCATTTTTCAGGGGTGGGGAGAGCCATAATCTCTCATTTTAAATGCAAACTTGGCATTAAACAAAGGTTGGGATTCTTGACTAGTTGTTTACTGCACAATCAAGTCACATATTTCTGAGGTTTCCTGACATGTTTGCAAAGTAACACTATTCTTTAGTGGATTTATCTGATTTTTGCTAAGAACATAATAGTGAAACCCGATCTCCAGTAAAACCTTTCCAGGAAATAGATTTGGATATACCAGCTGTTCCAGTTATCTACAGCTGCATAAAAAACTACCGCCAAACTAAGTGGCTTAAACCAACAACTGTTTCATTATATTCCATGATTTTTGTGGATCAGAAATTGGATTTGGGTGGCAATGGCCAAGATCACTTGCTGTTATTCAACTGGCCGCTGTACTGGAGGGTTCAGTGTACCTTCTCTCACATGTCTGGTGGCTTGGGGGAGGGATAGTTGGAAGGCTGGGCTCTGCTATCAACTAGAGAAACTACATTTGGCTTTCCCAACAGGTGAGCTCAGGCATACTTAGTAGCTGAAGGCTCTCAGAAATTTCCAAAATGTCCTGTTGGAAGATGCAACATTTTTTTCTTATGACAAGCTTCACAGTATCAGAGCATCACTTGTTATTGATTTAAGTGAGCCACTAAGGCCATTTCAGACTCAAGGTGAGGGAAATCAGATTCCCCCCTCATAAAGGAAGGAGAAACAAGGCATCTCTGGCCATATTTAATCTATGGCATCAGTACATATTGATTCTTTACAAGATCCATTGCCAAATCTTTTTACTACCATCACCTCAAGTTTCTCTGATATTTGCTAGATATTCTTAGTAAGAAGCATCATGGTGGGGGGAGAGGAGAGGTGATAGGTTAGAGAGCTATTATTCTGATAGTTTGTAATGGGAAATTGCATCTGCTGAACTATCAGCAATCATGCTGCTTTAGGAAAATCAAAAAGTAATTTCTTGGCTAAAAAATAGATTGGAAATGTCTTTTTTTAGAAATTATCATAGTGTTTTTGTTGTTGTTTTTCCTTTCATACTCCCTCTCCCATCTTTAGGTTGAGAGATTGCTTTGAAAAATTACTGCTTTTTCCATGGCTCTATAAACAGAAAATTTTTATGGTGACTTTAACTAATATTTTGGAGACAATTTTTTTTTTTCAAAGTGTTAGTCCCACTCTGATTTTGGATTTCAAGCCATTTGTCTGTCCATTATCCACTAGGACACTAAGGTATATGTTATAGAACAGTGGATTTGGAGTTTGTATGACTAAGTTCAATTCTTAACTCTACTACTTAATTAACTTTGAGAACTTGGTCTGGTAATTTAAATCCCCTTAGCCTTGGCTGCCTTATCTATAAAATAGGAGAAATAATAAATACCTCATGGGTTTATTCTGAGGATTAAATAGTCTGAGTTTATATGTGGTAAAGAGACATGTCTTCATATTGAAGCTAACATTTATTGAGTATCATTTTTCTATTTCATATATTTTATCTCTATTTATCCCTATTACACTATACTAGAGGCCCAGGTTCTGCACTAAACCTACTCAATTCCATCACTTATTTATTCAATAATCCAAATATAATAATATGTTTGGGCATCTACCATAGACCAGCCACTGGTAAAAGTGCTGCAGTTTTTAGCAATAAGGTAGATGAGGGGGTCTATCTGCATTTTCTATGTTTGTTTATCATCTATCAATATCTATATTTATCTGTCTGTAATCTGTCAGCCATCCATCTATCTTTCTATCTTATATAAAGGGTTGACTTCCATGGCATAAGAAGTACAGGGTTTGACGAGTTGGAGTCTAGAACTAAGCTCAATGTAAGCCTGGAGAATTAGGAGAATCTTCCTCAAGAAAGTTCCATGCACACCCATTGGAAACCAGAGAGAGATTTCATTTCTTCTGAAGTAGGTTCAATGCTTAGTTTCACACCACAAATATGAAGACTTTTTGTTTCTAACACTTATCCCAATGACATTTTTCCCCCTACTGGAGCTGTAAGGAATGCCCCAAATCTCAGGAATTATCTAATATTTACTACTATTTGAAATGCTTGTGAAAGTTCCTCTTTCATCATTATATTCACCCCCTCAAATGTAACCAGTAACTCACCAGTTCTAGTGCTTTTAGAATTTAGAATGTTGTCTAAACCCATTGGAACTTTCTGACCTTTTACAATTTGGCCTCTGAAGTCCATCCTAACTTCTCTCCCCCATTTCTTCTCACTAACCTGAGCACTCCCACCCATTTCTCCCAGGGTATATGTTGTGTTCCCATCATTGAGAAAATTATATGAACAACTAATATTTATTGAGCACTTACAGTACCTGTCTTGCTCTCTGAGTTACTCTCTGATCAATCTTTTATGCAGTGCATTCCTCTGCCCTTGGATAGCATTTCTTGTCTAGACCATTCAACACAAAAATGACCTGATCTTTATGTTTTCTTTGTATATGTCTATATCCTGTATTCCTAGACAAATGCTCCAGGAAGGCAGGGGATTTATCTCATACCCGCTTGTTTTGATATACAATGCCTCACACAGAGCAGGCACTCCACAAACAAATTTATAATCCATCAACCCTTTTTAAGGCAACTGTTAGGCATTCTACACAAATAAGTAAAGCAATTGAGAACAAATGAAACAGTCTCAAATATCTTGCTCAGGTTAGTTTACTGATATCTTTATGCTTGTGTTTAGTAGAATTTGTTTTTAGAGGAATTTATTTTCAGAGAAAGTTGATTGGTTTAAATAGGAATTGTATTTCTGCATTTGGCTACCTGGGAAACTTCGGGCAGGTTGCTTTATCAGCACCAAGCTCTAACCTCTCTTGCAAGTTGCTTTTAGAGCTTCAATTTTCTTGTCTACTAAGGGAGGGTAACGACAGGTAGAAATGCTTTAAGTCTTAAATAACAGAAGTGACATGCAGCACTGCTTCTCCTGTTTTAATGTGCTTGCTAATCAGTTGGAATCTTGTACAAATGCAGTCTCTGGTTCAGAGGAGGAGGCTTTCAGTTTTTGCATCTCCAACAAGCTCCTAGGGCATGCAGATGCCACTACACGGACAGCAGTTTGAGTAGTAGGACTATAAAGCAAATAACATTAATACTAACTCAAAAATACTGGTTCCTGTTCTACCTTTCATCTTTCAATTACAAAATTCCTGGAGACAATTAGGCATTTGTATTTGATCTCCATCTCCAGTATGATGGTCTTTCAGATGTACTCTTTATTTAAATTATTGTGTCCCCTGATCTTTGTCTCTGCTTGACAATCACTGATTTGTGATTCTGCTTTTTCCTGAGCATGTTTATACCTTGGGATTGGAAACTCTGGTGCCCAGATACAGGGACCAAGATTTTCTAGGAAAGCATTGTGAATGGCCATTTTATCTTTTTTTTTTTTTTTTTTTTTTTTAACCTTATCTTTACATGCTAATGGAGTCAACATCCCCTTTTGCTATTTTGATGTTTCTTAGGAAGCTTTATCTCAGAATTTCTTAGGGTCTTTATGCTCATTGTCTTCCAGGTGAGTTCCTGTTTTAATGCCCTGAGGTTTCTCCATAGACCCCTTTTGAGTTTTTTGAAAGAATTTATTAAAACAGAGTTGATTTGGAGCCAGAGGAGGCAGAAATCCAGTGCTGGGCTTTGGAGTTTTGTGGGTTTTTCTCAGAAGTATAATGCCAGTTTAATGAAGTTTTATAGATATTAATACTACATTCTAGCTGCTCTAAAAAATATGTAACTAAACAATAACTTGCAATAGGTAAATTCATGATTAAATTGCACTAAAAACTAATGCTACTTGGCATAGTTCATGATTTCCAAATGTACAATCATTTAGAATGATTGGTAACTTCAGCCTTGTAACTCTTTCAAGGAGAAAGGCTATGAACTTAAATCACTACATTAAGCTGACAGTGGAGATCATATTTTCTGAACTAAAGATATATTTTTATGGTCACACAGTGGACTCTGTTTATCACTCATCATAAACCATAGGAAACCATTTTTGTTTTAAATTAGGTGCTCAGGCATTTGTCCTGTAATCTGTTTCTTTATTTCCCCTTTTCACTATTGTTGGTCCATTTTCAACACCTGCCAGTTGTCTTCCATTTCCTGAAAATGGCTCACATTTTATATCTCAGCTTCTTTAAAGGTATTTCATCCTCGTTGCGTCACCTTAATTTACACCTTAAATTACAGTTCCAAAGTAAGGATTATTAGGTAATCCTGCTAAGGAGTCCAATTTTAAAATAAGGAAAAGTTTTATCCTAAAATGCCAAGCTTAAGAAACCCATGAATTTTGCCTCTCTCTTTAGTATTTTGACTTACTGAATTCCATTTCTCTCCTTCCTTTGAGCCACTTAGTCAATTACTCTTCATTTTACTGCTTTGTCTGGTTCTAGAAGCTGTCCCTTCATAAAGGGACACAATTAATTCACTTTTTCCCAGACTAAGGCAATGGTCCCAAATCACTTAAAAGTGAAATGGCTGTGGAATCGGGGCCCTACTGGGTTTAAGCCATCTTGGCTGTATTTATTAAAATGGGAGATCCAGTCAAAAGAGATTTCTACCTCTCTTCTCTCTCTCTCTCCCTCCCTCCCTCTTCTATCTTATGGTCTCCTTCCTCCTCACTGAGGCTCATGTTTTTGTCATCTGATTTTATTCACTTGGGTCAGTGTTACCTACTGGGCAGCCCTCACAACCTTATCAACAGGGTGGGGGAAGCAGAGGCATGGGACTGAAGTCTTCTGGATGAAAAACGGTACCTTTAATTTATATGAATATTTTTAAAAATTAAAAAATAAAGCTTGGCAACCTATAAATGACCAGAAAAAGACCACAGTGTTAAATCATGCTTAAAGTTATTTTGTCTCATAATTTCTGTGGCTATAAAAAGAACATTTGGCAAAATATCATCTTATATCAATGAATAAGGAAAGTGGGCCTATTTATGAGTGTCACAGGGGATAAAACTGCAAATTTTGTCTCTGAGTGGGCTTTGGAAGATGGCTTCAACTTTTTTTTCCTTCGTTTCCCCACTCTGCTCTCTCCACATTCCATTATTCTTATCTATTAACGTCTTTCTAGACCTGAATTGTTCAATATTGTAGCTACTAGCTATATGTGGTTTTTGAGCATTGGAAATATGGCTAGTCCATACTAGGATGTGGATATTGGATCGCAGAGTCAGAACACAAATGATCAGAATTACTATCATCTGTTTCTTTTTTCACTTTTAAAATGTGTCTACTAGGAATTTTTGCATTACATGGCTCTCATTTGAGGCTTGCATTATGTTTCTATTGGACAGTGCTGTCCTAGTCTGTAAGCCCTTCAAAAGCAGGAACTGTGTCTTATTCCCTTCCTTACAACCAGTGAGTGTATATCAGTTAGAATCTGAAACAGTACATACAAAAATTTAAATTAATCTTGGACTCTGTAATAGAATCTTTTTCTTTTTCTTTAAACATTTGAATTATAATCTGAGGGTTAATCTCAGTTTAGAGTTTTTATACTAGTGATTATTTCAAATTGTTACAAAGTTTCCTTTGAAACCTTTCCAAATGTGATAGGTATAAACAGGATGATTTCTCTGGAATATAATGTTTAATTCTTTTGGTTTGATTAAATACATTTCAGACAATGGAGATCCAATTTATTGGATACTGCAAGGCAGTGCAGTGCTTAGAACTTTTGACATATAAAATGATTCTTATGTTAACCTAGTGGGATGAGTATCATTAGAGTATTTTACAGTCCAGAAAGCTAAGGTTTGTGTAACTTGCCCAAATTCACAGATACTCTTATATTTTTGGTCCTTGAATCTCAGCCTGTTTATGTCCAAAATCTTTACTATATTTCTTAAGTATGTTTCTCAGAGAAAAAAACAAACTTAAAACAATCAATTACTGTTATAATTTATTAAGCTATGGATATGAGTTTATCTTACTTGTATTTTACACTTTTTTTTAATTTTCTTGGTTTAGGAGAGTTTTTAAGACAGAAAACAGTTGTTTGACTCCAAAGTCTATTCCTCAGCACTAAAAAGAAAATGCTGTGTGTTCTTATAAGGAAAGCAGGGAGGAAAGAGAACAGAAATTAACAAAATGAGACTGGGACAGTCCACCCCCAAGGATCCTGGACTTGCTTACAGTTGATAGTGTTGATAGGAAGGAGCAAAATTCTGGACCTAGAGGAAAGTACTCTGGCCTTTTGAGCAGGGAAGAGAGCCTGAGGTAGAGACTATTGCCCTGGGATTGTGCCCAATTCTGGAATATGGCACAGAACTGGTGGGAATGGAGATAAGGCAGCAAGGACAAAAAACACTTCCTTTCTCCCACAAAAGGAGTAGTACATCTCAGTGTCCTTTTGCATAGATGCTAACTTCAAAGCCAATCTCAGATCAGTCTGAGATCACAATCAGAGTCAAACAATTGGAACAGCTACTCTTCTACCAACTGGGCCAGTACACCCCCAAAAGCATGGTTAACTGTCTTCCCAGTTAGCTTTCTAGTGGAATTCTCGGAGATGATTGCTCTGTCATCAAAAGAGCAGTATTCCATCTCTGGAAGCAAAGGTATAGAAAGAGCCCGGGTTTTTTTTTATTCTTAGGAAACGTGGTCCTTTTCAAGTCAGCTACATCTCTCTATTGTGCCCTCTGGCCTACCCCAAGTGCTTTGCACTGTTTATCATCCTTGATCAACATGAGTGACAGAAAACCTGATAATAGACAAGGTCTGGTTCTGCCGGTGGGGGTAACCTCTTTTGAAATGTCAAGCCTGAATAAGCCATATTTACATTTCTTTGGACTCCTGCTTTTAAAAGATTTCATCTTACACACTGGAGGGATGAAAGTGAAAGTTATTTTAGTATCCATCCAAAATTGCATTTTAGGAAATCATTGCAAATTCTCTCTGTACCGCCTCCAAGCTGAGAACGCCTATGTCAGAATCACCAGCCACCAGTGAAGCATCTGTTATGAGCATCTCACTCCCCAGTCTTGGAAAGAGTAAAATTCATTAAAAAAATAAACAAGGACACGAGGTGCATTTTAAGTAATTTGATGATGCTGTCCTTACTATGCCATACGCAGGCAGAGTTCTAGGTCTGAACTGGGTTCAATCCGTTTTTCTCTTATTTAGCTCAGTTACCTCGTGGAAGCCCCCAAATTTCGCCAAGGCTAATTCATGGAGGATATAAAGGAGAAAACAATACATTGTTTCTTTGAGAATTAAGTGATGTAATGGATAAATGAATGTTAGCCACAGTACCTGCCACATACTAAGTTCTTCAGAAGCCGTTACTTTTCCCCCACCTCTTTCCTCCGATTTTCTTCTCATTAATTTGGATTATATATATATAAAGTCTCCTGGAAAAAATTAGTTCACTTCAGCATGTTCAGGTGAGAGTATGATTAAGTACTGTGCTCTGTCTGGCTACTGTGATTTAATTCTGTGGTTGATTTCCTATTCTTAAAATAGGGATTTTTAATCTGCTGTTGCTGTAAAGATCAAATACAATCTGGAAGGGAAAAAAAAGAGCAAGATCTGCTTTTAATTATGTCATTGTGTATTACAAACAATATGCATATAACATTTTTCAGATGGAAATAGATGAAATTGCAAAAACTAAATCAAACACACATGTGCATGCACACACACTTGCACAAACTAACCTCACTCCCTTTGGCTCATCCTGTAAAATTTACCACTTTGCAGAAGTGTTTCTCCTATTTTCCTGCCTAAGAAAAACGTATTTGCAGTTCTGTGAAGCTGCCCTTTATCCTACACAGCAAGGGCAGAGAGTCAGAAGGAAGGGCTTTGAGTCTAGTAGATGCATAAGACCACAGATTGAATTCGTAATCAAGTCATGTAATTGGGCCCTATTTGCAAACACCACTGGGTGTTATTGTAGAGGACACTTTTGAAAACGAGTCCCCGGAGGACAGACTTTTATCATCTTAGATTTTGAGATGCTCTTTTGCTTCTCATCTTTCCTTATTTGATTCGCTTTCATTCTTCTTTCTTTCTGGGGCTTATATTATATATTTCCCTCTGTGGTCAGAAGAGCTGCACTTTTCCTAATCTAAAGATGCTTCATCATTAAAAATTATATTAAACAGTCAAACATCCTCAGGGAAGACTTAATTTCTACTTTCTGCTGCAGTCAGCATGCTTGAGGTTCATTCTTTCCATAAACTTGGAATCTATTTAAAGCTATTTCCATAAACCTGGAGTCATTTGATACCTTTCCGAGCCTTGCTAACCAACTACCTACTTTTAAGAGCCAATAAACACATTTTAAATTCTGAAGAACCAAGAAATTATAGAAACAGAGTTTATTGGGTGAAAGTAATAAAATCGCAAAAGTGCAAATATTTAGGAGTGTTAAACTATTGATGTTGGATTTTGGAAAGGAACTTGGGGAGAAGGTGCTAGCAGATGCTCCCCCAAGGCAATCTTCACAGTTGCTTTTAAGCCAAACCCACTTGTGACTCAAGTCAGCATTTTTTTTTCTGGTGGAAAATGTATTATTATTACTAATGTTATTTTGTTGTTTGTTAAAGTAACATGTATCATTAGAGAAAACTGAGAAAACACCCAAGATCTATGAAGAAAGCAAAAAAAAATCCCCCTTTAATGAGAAGCAACATTCATATTTTTGGCATGTTTCTCTTGCATATCTATAAACTGAATAAATTACACCCCTCTGCTAGTTACAAATCTTCTTTTCCTGAATAAAATTAAATTGGTGGGAAATGCAGTGTCACACCAAGATCTTCCTCATTGGGTTGCCCAAGGATTTCAGGCACTTTAATTGGTGGCTGGTCCTATTTCTGCTCTCATGGGACCAGACGTGTTTCCTCTCCCTCCGTGTTGATTCCACTTCTGGGGTGGGTCATCCTTACAAAATGGTGTTGAGTATGGGACAAAGAGGATTGGTGACAGAGAGAAACAAGGAGCTACTTTAGATGAAGGTAATCAGAAAAGTCTGTCTTATAGGGTAGCAAAATTTAATGAAGACCTGAAAGATGATTCCGAGTCTGTCCAAAAGCTGCAGATTGTTGACAACTGTAGCAGGAGCAACCTTTTTCAACCCTCACATGTTGAAGCTGAGAAATGCAGATATGCACACACCTCCATCCAAAGTGCCCAGGGATAGGGGTAGTTCAGAGGCAGACTCTGCTCTCTAGAACAGTGGGTCTCAAACCTGATCGCCCAGGGGATCTTTAAAATACTAATACCTGGCCCCACTCCCTGACCAATTTTACCAAAATATATGGTGTGGAAGGGGTTGGGGAGAAGACTGGATATCAGTATTTTCTAAAAATTCTCTAGGTGATTTTAATGTGAAGCCAGGGTTAAGGTCCACTTCTGCAGCCAAAGGACCCCTAAAGGAGTAAACAAATGAGTGAGTAAAGAGTTATCCATGCAATAAGAGGTGGGAAAATGGGTTCTGCAAGGAGAAAAAGAAAAACAATTTTCTTGTCCTAACTTCTGCATTTTATAGATGACAAAACCAAGGATTGATAAAGTAAATGAACTTGGGCAGGGTCTTCCTAGTTTCAGATGACATGATTTAGTTTATTTGTACCCATTTCTCTTGGGGGGAAAAAAAGAATCCAAGGCAAAGCCATAGGCAGGCATTTCTACTTTTAATCGCCAGGAAACATATAAAGAGACACTGTATTTTAGTGAAATTCAAATTCATGAGTTCTCCATCTTGTGAGGTTTTCTCCCCAAAATTGTTTTTATTTTGCAAACAACATGTGGACCCAACACTAAAATAAAATAGAAACAAAATAAACACAATATTATCCACATTTCCAGCATCCAAATACTTTCCAAATCTCTACATCCATGTATATTTTGCATAGTTGCATTACATATTGTAAATATAATTTTGATTTTATTTTGGCCTAAATTACTTTATAAATATTTTTAGTCTTGCCATGTAGTTTTATAAATTTTACTTTAATGGTTGTATAATTTGCCAATGCTTGGATTCATCATTGCTCACGCCTACATTTTCCTGACATACAGATGGTTTCTTTTGTTTCACCTATAATATGTAATTTTAAAAATCTCTGTTTATAGACTCATATTATTCTTTGGGTTATTTTCCTCAGGGTAAATTTTCAGATATAGACTTAACAGGCCTAAAGGCGAGTGTAATATGTAGTGTAGAACTTGAAGACAGAATCATAGGATTTAGCCAGAAAAGAGGTGTGGTGTGCTCCAGGTGGGAACTATGGCATGCTGTGAAGGCCTGGAAGCAGGAGAGAACATGGTACGTTTGGGAACTGAAAATAGTGCGGTATAGTTAGAGAATAGAGTGAGCTGGATAGCAAAGCAGGAGGTAAGACTGAAGTCCTAAGGCAGAATCAGAATGTAAAAGGCTTTGTAAAACCTGTTCAAGGATTTTCCCTTTGAAGGCAATGAGCAACCACTGATGTGCTTAAAATAAGCCATGATCTGGTCAGATTGAAAAGATAAACTCTGAATTGGAAGCTAGGGTGAAGGGGAACATGAGAGTACTGAGGGGCAGGGCAGAGAAATTTCATTCATTCATTTATTCACTCATTCATTCTCCAAATATTTATCGAGTGCTAACTATCTACATGGCACTATGCAAAGTACTAAGAACAGAGTAGAGAACAAATAGACTTTATGCTCATGGGACTTAAATTTAATGAAGGGATTGACAAGAAAATAAGGGCAAATGCACAATCACAAATTGTGTAAACCGAAAAGGAGGAAACAGAGTGAAGGATGAGAGAGGAGTAGAAAGTGGGGATCAGGAGATTTGATTTAAGGATGCTGTTAGAGAAGTCCTTGCAGAAGGGATGACATGCACAGCAAGATCCCAAATTTGAGAAGAAGCCAGTCTTGGGAACAGCGTGTGCAAAGGTCCTGAAGCTGGAAAGAAAATTGAAAGGTCAGAGTTGTCAGGTCTTTGTAAGAGAACAGAGTGACAGGAAATGAAGCCAAAGACCAGGAAATGCCCAATTATGCGTCACTTCATGGGCCACAATGAAGAGCTGAGTCTTATCTCTAAAAGCAATAAGAAACTGTATGAGGCTTTTAAGCAGAAGGTAACATAATGAAATGTGTGTCTTATAAAGATCCCTCTGTGTTCTGGCTTCAGAATAAGGTGGAGTCAAATTGGGTGATCAGAGAGGGGAGCTACTGCAGCTACCGCAGTCATCCAGACAAAGTGTCGATGTGACTCAGACTAAGGTAATGGAAGTTAAATGGAGAGAGTTGTTCATATCTGAGATATGCTTTGGAGGTGGAAACAACAGGGCTTTGAGAACCTAAGCCATAGGCCAGATGAAAGAGGAAAGTGGTTAATGCGTCTTGTCAAACCGCCTTTCTGTTCATCTGAATGACACCACATTTTCAGTTTAGATATTTCACCATAATGTTGGCCTTGTTTCTATTAATATATATATATAAATTATTCATTTGAATGGCTTTATTATGCATTTCTGTGATTATTGTACAGAATATACTTTTTTTTTTTTTTTTCAGAATATACTTTTAAACCTAAATGCATTTCCTCTAATGCAAATTTTTTCTTTCCTTTCTATATCTATCTAGTATGTAGTGACTTTTTTAAAATCAGTTTGTCTGAGTTCCTCATTAAACATAAAATATATATCATAAATTGTATCAGTGTAAATGTTTTTTTCCTTGCTTTTTATTTTTAATTTTTATCATATTAGTTTTTCAAATATAAATGTTTAAAATTTCTACAATTTTGATTTTATCTTTTTCTTTCTGATTTTCCCTGTTGATTCAAAGCTTAGGAAATTGTTGTGCTTCCTAAAATCTGACAAATATTATTTTCTCCGTTACATATGTATATGAGTGTATTTGTGTATACTCGTATACGTACATATACTTAATGTATCCATTCTTTGTTTGTTCTGATATATGCTGTCAGTTGTGGATAAAAATTAAATTTTTCAGTCCTAAATTTCCCAGCATCGTTTGTTAAATGATCATTCTCTTCCCCATTACTATGAAATCCTAACTCATCATACATTAAATTCCATCTGTGTTATCAGATCTTGTCCTTATCCTTTTGTTCCTCTGATCTAGATTTTGGTGTGTATATTGGGGATGGGGAGAGCACACCACTACTCTTTTTTGCTCACAGCAAAGCCTTTCTGTTACGGATTTCTTCATCAAAATATTTGATAGACATACTGGTTTGTTTTTCTAAGAGAACAAGCCTATTATAGTTTTGGTTATTGGGTTAAATGTATAATAATCTTGAAAATACATGTACACTTTTATATTATAAATTTTATATTAAAGTTTGCAGATTTTAAACTCTTTGAGGGTCAAGACCTGCCTGACTTTCTCCCATTGAATCCCCAGCACCCAGTATAGAATATGGTACCTACTAAGGGCACAAAATATTTTATGAGTGATTGAATCAATTAAAGAATGCATTTTAATGCATTCATTTAGTAGAATGCACATCTACATCTCAAAACTAGCCTGAGAAAAAAGAAAAGGGGCAGGGGCGGGGGAGGACTAACCTGAGAAAAGGATCTTTATATTGTTCAATCATCTCATCTAAAAAACCCAATCCTTACTCTTTTATTCGTCTTCTTTAATATATTTCTTCACAAACATAAGTCACAATACTTCTTTTTATTTTACTACAAAACTATTTTAGCCTCAGTATTGAAAATGAATTTTTTTTTAATCATCTACCATTACAGTTTTTTCAGAAAAGCAATTGATTTTAATCTTGTTGTCAGCCAATATACTCAACATTTAACTCATCTTAATGACATTTTACTAAACTCTGAGATCTTTCTTTGTGAGATACACCATTGATTTAACACCTTAAAATAAAACCATGTTAAATCAACACAGTGATAGTAAGACCCTACTGAGCAAAATTTCAAAAATTATAATATATATGTGTATAATGCCTATATTTCTGTGTAATATATATTTATCTTTTTTTTTTTTCTTATTCCTACTAATTGTTCATTTTGAAAATGTTTACTGCTTCACCACCAAAGAGGCATAGCAGAGAAAGGTACTGAAGTTTACTGAAGCCTCAACACCTGGAAGAGGGACATATTAAGCCCCAGCACTGAGAGCAGTGTTTTCCACCTTGTTGCTTCTATGTGAATTTAACTGGGGTAATTCAGGTGCCAAATTCAATTAAGGTTGAGAAGAGTGGATTTTAACCCTGGCTGTACATTAGAATCACCTGGGCTCCTTCTCAGTGATTCTGATTGATTTCTCTGGGAGGGCTCCCTGCAAGGTCATGTTCTTCACGTTCCCCAGGTGTAATAAAATGGAGGGAGTGCCGAGTTCCATGTTGTGGGTCTATATGCTGTGCTGGTGGGGATGTGTAAGGAATACCTGCGCCCCAAGAACTCTCAGAATCTTCAGTGTCTTAGAGTGCATTTTAAATCCCTAGAAAAGATACAAAATTACTAGACCACATCTGCATATGTATTTTCATAGCCTCACAATTGCAATTTAAATTTCTTTGGCGAGATGAATAGAGTAATTGTCTTGCCTGCTAGACTCTAAGCACCACATGGGCAAGGGTCATGTCTAATTTCACTCTGGATCATATTCTACCAAGTACAGTTCACTAAGTTTAGTTGACCGTGATTTATTGTTGTTATTGTTTTTGTGTTTTTTTCTTGATTTTGATTTGTTTTGGTTTAGTATCCCATTTGAGTATTGTTGCAAAGAACCACTTCTGAAAAATGGTGCTATAAAATAAATTATTTCCAAGATTGCCATCCCTTGTGCATCACCCAGGTCCTCTCATTTGATGGAACTGCAGAGCTCCTCAGGAAGGCAACTAAACAGGAAGAAGAAATACCACATTCATATTTGAAACTCAGCTTTCTCAAGTAGCTGGTGGATGCAAAGTTGTCAGTACACAACTTTCAGTTCCTAAAATGATTTACTACGTTTTCACTTCAGTAACAAAAGGAGAAACATCTATTATGAGCCAGACAATGTGCTAGGTACAAATTATCCATATATGAAGTAATCCACATTTATTGAATACATGCCATGTGTAAGACATTGTGTTAGACTCTAAAGAGCATTGGCAAGAAAACAATGCATGAGTTTGTCCTGACCTCCTGCAGCTGGCAGACTTGTTGGAAGTTTACGTTCTTATGAAAAAGGCAAGATATATCATTTGATAACATTGAACATTCCCTACTCCTTCAATCTCTTCTTTGATTTACAATGCTTCAGACTCTTCTGTTTTTCTTTCACTTCTTCTGAATCTCTGGCCACATTGCTACTTTTCCCAGAAACTACCGCTTAAAATAGTATCCACATGACCCTATTTTCTTGCTTTCCTTCACATTCCTTCCTCACCCCTTCCTTCATTTTTCTGTTCCTAGATAATTGTGTCCATTTTTCTGACTTCTCACATGTATGCTAATAACACTTTAAAATCCTTTTATTAAATTTTGCTTAATGAGTCCTTAGAGTTTTTAAGCTCATGTCTAACATCTTTTGAGTCTTCCTATTGCCTACCAACAGGCCTGACACAGGATAGATGCAAAGTGCTTTTTAAGAAGTGAGTTCACTGAATGCTCATTTACCAAAATATTCTTAATGTCAGAGCCATGCTCTAGATTTATGAAGCATTAAAGAGTTCACAATCTGATGGGTTTTCCAACACAAACTGGAATACCTAATACAACTATAAAGCATAGGTTATGTCAGGAAGTCGATTGAGATGAGACTACAATGCAAGGTTGAGGAGAGGCTGTGAAAAGCCTTCTAAACCTGTGTACCCCCCACCCCCACTCAAGAAAGAGTAGGGAAATTGACTCTTCTGTTATTTGATTTCATCTGTCCAATTGCATCTGGAGGTGGGGAGAGTAAAGAGATGCACAAACCCTCACTTTCCCTGCCTGACAGACCCACAAGGCCAGTCATATTCTGGAGTTAGAGTGCATGAGGGGGCTGCCTGACTGGGAATGAGGAAGCCTAGTGTCCTGTCCAACAGACACCTTTTATCTCCATAGCAATTTCCTGTTGGCAAGTCCCAGTAGCAGCTCTTTCCCCAGGGTAGATATATGTTCTTGTTAATTAAAGTCATTTTTTTTTATTCATTATATCCGTTTATTGTACTTGATCAAATCTGTTTGACATATAAAAACAAGTATGTATGATGCCAGTAATAAATTAAAATTTAATTTTAAATCAACCAATGACACTTGGTATACACAGTATAAGGAAAACTGTGGCTCCTCCTGTATCTCTGTAAGATCTGGACAGACCCTTTTCAGATTGCCATAGCTCTACAAAATGGCTAATTCACAAATTAAGTTCTTTTTATACTGAGTCCCATGAAAGTGCAATTTCTTTCACGATCTGAGTTCTGAAGTCACTATTCCTTCTTGTTAGCACTGAACCCCAGGATTTTGAGAAAATAATTTTCTTTGTAAATATTCCACCAATTCAAGCCTTGATTTTAACATCTCAACCTCATGATAGGGGATCTGGACAACTTGATAACCAAGTAACCGAAGGTGCTGTTGTTTAATAGCTTCTTTTCCTAGTAAATTTTTGCTGTTAAAACAAAATCTTTTGGGGCCATCAATGCATAGTGCTACTCTTTTGTGTACATCTTCATCAACTGTAAATGGTAATACAAATCCTTCTTTATCTAATTTAATTTCAATATATATTGTATACCAATAGGGTGTTAACACTTGGAAGCTAGAAAATATTCTATTCACACATTTCAATTATTTTCCACCCAAAATACTACTGAAACTCCTTCATTCATGGTCGCTTATTGAACGCCATCCAGTCAACTTTATGGCAAAAATATTTAACCCTTGTTTTCTTCAACGGCTGCAAGGTGAAGAGTCATGTCTGGACAGATTGAGTCTGGCACAACTGACACAAATATACTTAACCTTGGCCCTAGAATGTCCTTTCTATAAGGGTCCCAAACTTCTTCCTAAATATCAAGTGAAATCATTTCTTACTCCATGCCATTCCCTGGAGACCCCTGTGGATTTTCACCTTCATAAATCTGTCGTGATTGGATTGATTGACCTCTTAGGAGGAAGATCCTACTTTGCTTCCAAAGTGTTAAAGTCATTTTTTAATAACAACAAATAATAAGTGAAGATTCTCCATAGCCAATATAGCCAGGTTTCCAAGCATGCAAGCCCCATTAGCTCATTTATGAACAACAGATTTTTCCCCCCAAAATTGCATACATGACCACCTGATTGCCTCCAAGAGTCCCCCTTAATCACTCCTTTCAAGTGGAGCAAGCCAGCTTGTGATTGGCTTTGCTTCTCTTACAGTTTCCTTCACTTGCATACGGCTTTTTATCATTATATCATTAGTAGAATGGGGTCCTGTGGCTGTTGCCAAGAACACCAGAAGGGATGCCTGCTATGCTTGGGTTTTGTGGAAAACTCAGGGTCACATGGATAAACACCAACCATGTTCTTGCCCCACCTTTTGCTTGTGGTGGCAAGAATGCAAATACTAAGTCAGTCTGCCTCCTTCTTCTCCCCTTCTTCCTTCCCTTTTTCTCCTCCTCTTCCTTTATATATATATATATATTTTCTCCCTAAGCCTTCTTTAGTCCATACACTTAATAATGTAACTTATTTTAATTTTATACCTACTTGTCAAACCAATCTTGATCCCTTTGTCTCCTTCAACACAAGAGATTACACTTTGGGTCAACACAGTTTGGATTACCCACCCAGTAAGCTTTAATATTTTTAATTAAATCAACTCTTATTCTTACATTAATGGTTTTAACCTTGTTCTAATAAGTAATTTCCATAAAATACAGAGTTTGAGCAGCTTCCTATTGTTCTAATCATTAAAATAAATCTATTAAAATTAAAAACTGCTTATACAATGGTCCCTAAATTCATCTGATCTGAAACCAATGATACCCTTGGATGACCTGCTTTAAATATATTTGTTTTCTTCTTCACTTTTAGGAGCTTTCCTTATGTAAAATCTCATGTTATCTCTTCTATCACATCCTGGTGAAATTGGGGAAATGGTCTTCATTATTTAGGGAACGAATCTTTTCCAATCCCGTATGATCATACTGAACCACCTATGGGTCCCTAAACTCAGAGGGCTATTTCAGTCTAAGAAGTTTTTATGTTTGTTTCCTCTAACTGTAATGCTCTTCTCTATTTTGGACTTTGTTTTTAATCTGTCAGATTCATCTCTGTTAATATCAGTTCTTCAGGAAGCCATCCAAGGCTTCTAGTTTGGATTGGGGACCAACTTTATGCTTCCAGAGTACCCTGACACAGGTTTATAATAATTGTAAAATTACATTATCATATGTATAAATACACCTCCACATGAATCAATCAGAGCATGCCTTAGAGATCTAGAACTTGCCTGAATTCTCTCTGTGCCCCAGGGCCTCTTAAAACACCTGGTACAAGGAAGTTTCTCAAAGTGTCTGTAAAGAGATTCAGGTACATCTTTCATATCATTATGATGTTTTCTTTTCTTTTTTTTTTTACCAGGAGGTCCCAGGGTTTGAACCCAGATCCCTCCATATGGGAGACGGACACCCAACCATTTGAGCCACATCTGCTCCCATAATGTTTTCTTAGATGTAAATTAAAGGCATCCCCCCCTTGAAGATCTCCACACCAGTTCCAAGCACAATCCTCACATTCCCAATAGTACAAATTTTTCTGCCTCCCCTTCCTATTTTTTTGAGTCCTCAACATTTAATTTTTTGCACTGGGACATTTGGAGGATGTATGTATTGAGGAAAGAGCTAAAAACCAAAGGAATTCTCATTCTTTTTTTCCCTAACAGATGGCAAATTGGGAAGATTCACATTCCCTATACAAAGAAACACTTTTCTCTCATTGAAGACTTAGGTTTTCATGATGTTCACTATATATTTGTGCTTTCAATAAGAAAGAAATAGATTCTCAGTTCCCCACGAATTTGCTGATGGAATGAAAGTGGGAGGCCATAAGGATCAGCCTGCACAGCTGATCCTTATGGCCTCCTGCAGGATTGGCTTCTTGAGTCACTGGGGTTCTTAAATGGCTCGGATCTTTCTAATATTCTGCCCAAGACCCAGTTTAAGAAATACCTGTTCCCTTCTCCTGCTTGCAACAATTTCCATACAATACAGCTCAGCAAGCAAAGCTCTTCAAGACTAAGACTCCATCTACTTCCCTAGCATCCCCGCATGCTGAACACCAAACACCTTGAATGTTTTACATTTCTCAGACATACCCCACGATGCCACACCTTAGCAATTCCACTTGCAGGTACTACTGCCTGAACTATCTCTCTCTGCCCCTCTCCGGTTTCCACCTTGATCCCAAACTCCTCGCTCAATCCAAGAGCAGAAATATAATTGTATGATTATGTGCACCATGCCAGAGTAAGACATTCTGAATTCAAACCCTGACTCAGCAACTTTTAGCTATTATTCAACTGCTCTGTGCCTCAGTTTCCATATATGTCAGATTGAGAATAATTCAGAATACTTATTTGAGAATGAAAATATATTAATTTATGAACCATACTCAGTTAATGTTATATTTTCTATCTTCCTCTATGTTGGCAAAAAAAAATAAAAGGATGAGACCAAAGAACTTTGCATTTATTCTGGGTCAGCTCCTTTCAGGATAATGTAGTTCTCATTACACTACTGTGCAGTAAATTTATAGTTCTCAATCTACAGAAGAAGAAACTGAGGCTCATAGAAGTTAAAAATTCTGCCAAAGTTCACATTAATTAGTAAAAGGCACAAGTTGGGATTAAAACCCAGGTTTTCCTAAACCCAATGCTGTATTGATTTTCTTCTTTGCTCTACAATGCTTTGTGTATATCTCTATTCTGGCCCCCCTCAAACTGTTCTGAGGTTGCTTGTTTGTCTGTCTATCTCTGTAGTAAGTCCTTGGGTATCTGAAAGGTAGGGACCTCCAGGTCACCTTCAGCTGCTGGCCCTAGCACAGTGTCCAGTACAAAGTGGGCAACCAACAGACTCCTTCCCTTCCCAAGCACTGGGATTCCTGTTTTCAGACATGGTTCCCCAAACTGCTTCATTAGCCTTCACATGGGCACACTGTTTTCCTGTGGATAAACTGGTAAGTGAGCTGCACAGGAATTAAATATGTTGACTATTGCTTTGACCTTAATGTGAGCCACCTCCTTACAAAGGGAGGGATGGAACTGCAGATCATCCTCAGGTAGAGCAGAAAGAGGACAGGTATTAGTACCAGGTTGACCTGTGCTGGAATTCTGCCCCTGCCACTTAGAGACTCTGTCATCCGGGGCAAATCATTGACTTCCCATGAGCCACAGTTTCCTCATCTGTAAAATTGGATGCTAATTATCTTTCCAGGTATAATATGAACATAGATATCCCAACACACAGGAGGCGTGCTATAAAAATCTATGAACTTAATGATGGCTTTTATACCCTAGTCTCTCAAAGAACGATGCAGTCAGAGGGCCAGTTTGTATATGCCCTTAAAATCAAACGAGTGCTTCAAGACTAGGACCATTCTACTGTTCAGGCTTCCAACACAGGCCCCATTAATAACCCCTGGAATACCCACTCAGTTTTCCTAGGATGCATTTCACTGTCTCATGCATTCTCCAATACTCACGCCCCTTCATATCCTACCCTTTGGTGGGGGTCTAGTGATAATAGCCTAAAAAGACAGACGCAGGGTTATGCAATCCGTAAGTGTTTTGCCTTAAAGGAAATGTGCCTTATCGATAAGCCTGAACAAATATTTACACACCATCTATTTTGTTCCTGGATCTGCACTAACCATCTTCATGTACATCAGTTCATTATATGTTCACAGCAACCAGAGTGGCTGGGATTCTTATGTCCATTTTATAAATAAGACCATCAAGACTCAGAGAAGTTCTGGATTTATACATTTATTTACACCTATTTACTGGCACCCGTCCATAAATGCAGACATCATGAAACATGGCAATAGAAAGATGGATTGGTAAAGAGCGTCGCCTCAGCCCACATCCTAACTTACCACTTCCTAGTTGTGTGATCCTGAGCAAAGTACACGTCTCTCTGTGCCTCTGATTTCTCACTTATAAAATGGGAATAAGAATCGATACTACTGATAGAGATTTAAATGCATGAGATACAGAGTGAAAAACCTTTAGCAGATGTCTGGCATATAGCAAGTAATCAAACTGCTGGTTCTTATTAATAAAAATGATAAGAAATTGTCCAGGATTTGAGGGTTGAAGACAAGTAAACAAATAGTTCCATTTCATTTTCACAGTGGAGGAATTAACAAGAGCCAATGCATACACAATGAGAGAAGATAATCCACCCTGCCAGCAGAAGGGAAGGCTCCAGGTCCAATGGGACTCCTTGGTTAGCAGAACTGTAGATCTACCAGACTCCTCATCCAGTGCTCAGGAATATAGGCTGCCTCCAAAAGAGGCATAATTTTGGTCACAGCTCTGTTTTTAAGAAGTTCTCAGTAAATGCCTCCAATAACTATGCAGAAACAAATAAAGCTACAGTCTGGGTCCAAAATGTTTTAAGCAAGTGATGAATTTGTACCAAATAATAACTTTATTGTTTTCATAAAAGGTCCAAAGACCCCTTCGTAAAAGAAAAATTAAAAGTGTGTGAAACTAAGTGCATCACAGATATTTGGGGAGAGCAGTTTCCTGCTCCCAGACCCAGGAAAGCCTTACCTATCTGAAAAGCTCAGCCAAACTTACAAAGAGAGGGGGAAGACAAATCACATCACCAAAAATATCAACTCAGACTCCTGAATTCATCCTTCAGTTGTTTTTCCTCTCAAATGTTCTTTAGGGGTATTTGGAAGAATCGTTTCTCCTGAGAAAATATCACTGACTGACATTTAGAAATAATACAATTTCCAGTTATGAGCCATCCATTGCATTGCTTCAGTTTTAAAGAGAGAGAGAGAGATTGGTGATAGGGAAGGCAGTGATAAGGGGGTGGTGTTCCGTTACAAGAGGAAAGGGAAGGCTAAAGGAGTTTGCTTTTGAAAATAAAATGGACCTACTTAGCTACTATTGATAAGAAATATCAAGTATGGGACCTTTACAACATATCAGCACTGTGTTGAGGGACTTAGATGTTTTTTCATTGAAGGTGTGAGAAGAGTCATTTTCTCTGCTTTTCAGATGTGGAAATAAGGTCACATATTTGGGAAATAACTTGCCCAGAGCGACATGGAGAGTAAAAGGCAAATCTAGGATTCAAATCCAGGTCCCTGGATTCTGTACACCACACTTTAAATCATTATGGATTTTCCCAACTGACTCATTCACTTGAAATGTATCAATCTTAAGGGCTAACAAGACCCTGCCTAGAAACGCCGATTTGGAAAGTTTGAAGACCTATAATCTCTTTGTGTAACATAAAACTTGGTTCTATTAAGTGTTTGCTGGAATTCTAGGCTCTCGTTTGTCTTCCTCACACTTAATGGGAAATGAGGAACACTGGTGGCTTTTCATTTGATTCTTTTTCTCCAGCCAGTGTTGAGCAAACAATTGTCTATTTTTTGGTATGCATCATGTGATTCTGTTGTCAGCTGTCTTCTGTGTTTAAATTGCCTTTCTCTGTCAAATCATCTTCAGAAAGGTAGCAGGGCACAGTCAACACCATACTGGACTTAGACTCAGAGGACTTAACATGTAAATACAATAACTAAAAAGGGAATGATGACATTTACTGCCAAGGCCTATTGTGAGAAAAAATGCTCTCCTGCTTGCAAAGGCCCTCACAGAGCACCTGGCGCGTAGTAGGGGTCTAATAAGTGTTCTTCTCTCTCTTCTGTGTTAAAGCAGGATAATGATTATTATAGGCATTAGTAGAGAAGAGAAATAAAATAGACTGTGCTGTTGAACACTATATTTAATTTTTGTAAAATCTTGTTAGGAAATGAGTGGAAAATGTTTCCACATTTGCAGTAGAGCAGAAAACAAGGCAATTATAGATATCAGGAATTGACTGTAATCACCAGTCACAGATGAAGAATTGCAACACAGTCTCCTCAAAGGAAGGGAGAGGAGGAAGTTTGGATTTAGAGTTCAAATAGATTTGAGGAGATGAGAGAGAATATGAAAACTGTTCTGAGGTAACTACATTAGGTTGATTTAATATGGAATAGAAGAAAGAGAAATTTTATAAAGTTTCCTGAAACAGACATGGAAAAGTAAGAATAGGTGTAATATGGGGGCATTTTCAGGACATTGGAATTGTTCTGCATGTCATTGCAATGATGGATACAGACCATTATATATTTTGTCATAACCTACAAAATTGTGTAGGAAAGTGTGTAAACCATAGTCCACAATTAGCAGCAATGCTTCAATATGTGTTCATCAATTATAACAAATGTACCACACTGATGAAGGATGTTGTTATTGTGAGAAATTGTGGGAGGGGAAGGGAAGGGGCATATGGAAATCCCCTATATGTTTTATGTAACATTTATCTAAAGCTTCTTTAAAAATTAAAAAAAAAAAGAAAGTTAATGGGTAATTTCAGGGAATATTTTATCGTCAACGCTGTCTTCAGCATTGCCAAGATCAGCATAAACCGTCTGTTTTAGTTTGCCAATGGGCTGCCAGTGCAAAGTACCAGGAATGGGTTGGATTTTATGAAGGGGATTTATTTGGGTGTAAACGCTTACAGTTCCAAGGCCATGGAAATCCCAAATCGAGGTCCCATAAGAGTTGCTTTCGCACCAAAGCCAGCTACTCTTGACTCTTTTGTCCAGGCACCTTGCAAAACAAGATAGCTGCTGATTTCTGCCGAGGTCTCAGCCTTCCCCTCCAGGCTCAAGTCTCCTCATGAGCTACTCCTGGGCCCAGCCTTTTGGGGGCTTTTGTACTTAAGCAATTCCCTAGTCCTCTCTCCCAGGGAAGGATGAAATATGGTGGCTTCGATTTCCTGTGTCTGCCTCTGTGTGCCTCTGTTTATATCAGGCCCAGCAATGGGCAGAGACTCAACCTGAGTCATGCCTCACTGCCATAATCCAATCAAAAACCCTAAAGCAATCTTATGAAGGAATCTAATGAAAAGAACTTCAACAGAATTTAATGCGATTGAAGGGTATCACACTCACAGGAATAGATCAGTTTAAAAACATAATCTTTCTCTTTTTGGGTTTCATTAAATAATCTCAAACTGCCACACCAACTATTGTTTTTCTCCAAAATATAGAGCTCTATTTAAATAACAATTAGCAAATACTTGCTGTGTATTAGATACTGTGTTATATAATGTGTTATCCTATTTAATCTTCACAGGAACATTTAAGGTAAATATTATTCACATGCTACAGTTAAATAAAATAAACCTCAGAATTAAGTGCTGATCATCAAGCATCTGCAATTTAAATATTGAAGGCACAGATATTACTTGCTATGTAGTGAGACGCTAATACATGCTAGTTATTTTGCATGCATTGTCTCATTTGATCATCAAAACAACCCATAACTCAATTGTCATTACATTCATTTTACAGATTAAGAAATTGATTTTCACAGAGTTTGAGAAATATGCCCAAGATCACATTGCAAAAAATGGCAGAGGCTCAAATAGAATCCTGGTTTGTCTAATTCTGCCAAGAAAATACAAGGGAAACCAGGCAAATCACCTGTAATCATAGATAGATATGCTTAGTTTAATATTGGCAGTCTCAGGGGAAAATCAGTGATCAAAGTCATGCCTAATGGCCCAGTCCTTTCCTTTCAACAAAACCTGAGTTTATTCATTTATGGTCATTAGTCGCACATAATCATAGTCAACCTGCCAGATAAACAGCTAATTATTTTGGTTGTGTCATAAGCAAATGAACTTTCCCGTCTGCAAAATGAAAAATGGGACCTGATCAGCAGAGAAACAATTGTTCCAGGGTGGCAAACTCCCAGGAGACTAATGAACAATGGTTTACCAAATGAGCAATTGCAAAACAAAGAAATTACATTAGTGAGCATGGTTTCTTTGAATTAGGAACAGAGAGTAATCCATTGGCTTTGATGACTTTGCAATAACGAACTTTGGTTTTTGTTCGTAAGACAGTTGGAAAGCACACAGGGAGTGCTCCTGTCTTCAGGCAAGCTCATCCATGAAGCTACAGAAGCCCCTGGCCACGGGGCACCATCACTTACCGCCAGGACCACGAACCCCAGAACTTCCACTCTGAACCCAGCTGCCTCCCGTAGGTAACGCCGAAGGCTCTCTTTGTGAGCGGCTGACACATGCTTGTGCTGTGTGAATGGCTGGAGCACTCAGGCGATGTATGAACGAGTCAGAGCAGGAGGCAGGGCACGCAGTGGCCAAAGCACATGGGCTTTGGACGCCAGTCAGATCTGGATTTGAATCCAGTCCTTTCCACTTATTAGCTTTTAGACAAGTTGCTTAAAGTTTTTGAAGCTAAGACATCTCATCTATAAAATGGGGGCAACATTTTCTGCACTTTCTCTCTGGATCCTTGCAAGTATTAACTAAAATAACAGTGAAGCACCGAGCTGTCACACTAAACTGATGACTGCCTTTGTGTGTGTGTGTATTTGTGTGCATGTGCCTGAGTCTGACATTCAGAGAAGACAAACCAACTTGCATAGCAGTGAGCAGCATGTCCCAGCAAAGTGATGCCCCAATAAGGACCATATTTGTACTTAGACATTTCCCTGACATTTTTACAGGTTAGGAACTGGGGAAGCAGGATCAACCAAAGAGCAGAGGAAATACAGTTAAATGACTGTGAATCGATTCTGCTTATGCTCTTGTAAGTGGCTTATTCACTCCAGTTTTAGGAAAACAGAAAGTAATAAGATTAAGGATCCAAAGCTCAAATGAAAACATAATGCCAAATCAAGTCCAGGTAAGATTTGGGTTAGGAAAGAGATTGAAATATTCCATAAAATTAAAGGAAGTTGAGCAGGCTTCCTTGGAAGCAGGCTTCCAAGTTGGATACATGTACTCTTCTTACATATTTTTAAGTTTCTAGTAGGGTAATTACATGTAGAGTAATAAATTGAGAGGGTTTATATAGGAAGCCCAGTGCTGAGCAGGAAATGAAGGCCAGGCATTTTCAGGATATGCACACTAAAAACTCATACACAGCATTTACCATCAGACACCTAATAAGGGGTCAGGGCTTTTATGTTTTGGCCACATTACACTCAGGGGGACAAAAAGCCTTATCCCTACTTCCCTAACCCATCCCCACCTCAAAGATCTTGGTTGTAATAAGCAATTAAAGAGACACATGCCAAAATTCTTATTATTTATTTTATAAGAAATAAATCTATGTAATTATGTAGATGATTTTATACCACAAAACAAAGTGACTCAAACTTTGAAATAAGCAGGTAGCTTTATTGGTCATGTGATGCAATTTATTTAAAGAGTAAAATTTCAGCTGTAGCCCATTATTAAGGAAAAATCACGGTACAAACGTATTTAGGGTAGGTACAAGCATCTGTTTTAGAAATCCGTATAGGTAGTAGTATATTTAAACTGCAGTTCATACACAGCTTCAAGTCCAGTTATGGGAAAGTTAGAAGTATGTTTTACAAATATATATTACTCTCCCTCCAAGAACAACTAAATAATTCTCAATAAACTAAATTGCTAGTTAGGAAATTAAACCAATAGTAATTGTAATGCAAAGCAAAAATAGCGTAAATTCCACCATGAATTCAAGGAAACATTGATCAGTGATAAAGTTTTCTTGTCTGAGTTATGAAAATCTCAAGTCTATCCGTGTGTGTGCACGAGAGCTTTAGAACTTGCAAAGAACTGCGCGTTAGTCAAACTTCTTAGAAAATAACGGAATAGTCCTCAGGAGATTTTAACTTTTATGGAGCATACCTACATTTAGTAACCATTATTAACATATTGCATGGGTAACTAGCAAATAACACTCAGTCTTGAATTTAGAGTGTAAGTCTGTGGAATAAAGCTAAGATCTGTTCTCAGCATATTAGGTAGATTCACTCATAAAGTGGGGTAGTACCAATAGTAATAGCAGGTTACACTCACATGGCATTGGCTATGTGCCAGACACTGTCCTAAGTGCTTTGCATGTATTATCATTATCACTTAATCCTTCAAGCAGCTCAATAGTATCAGTGAAGTAGATACTAATATCACCTCGTTTAAAAATGGGGAAACCGAGGGATCATACAACCTGCTATTATAGATTCAATTGTGTCTCACCACCCCCCCACACACACAAGATATATAAGTCCTAAATCCCCAGTACCTCAGAATGTGAACTTCTTTGGAAATAGGGTCATTACCGATGGAATTAGGCAAGTTAAATTGAAGGATGATGGGCCCTCAATCCAATTTGACTGATGTCTTTATAAGAAAGAGAGAAGAGAAATTGAGTTATGCCACAAGCCAAGGAATGCCAAGGACTGCCAGCTACCACCAGAAGCCAGGAACAAGGCAAGGAGCAGATTCTTCCCTGCAGACTTCAGAGGGAGGATAGCACTGCTGACACCTTTATTCAGAAGTTTAGCCTACAGAACTCTGAGCCAATCACGTTCTCTTGTTTTAAGCCCCCCAGTTCGCGGTACTTTTTTACAGTGGTCATTGGAAACTAAGACATCTGCCAAGGTCACAGAGCTGGTCCACAGGAAGCCAAAATTCAAACCCAGGCGTGAACTTCTGCTCTGAATATGCGTGTTAATAACAAATGGAATGGCTCAAAAGTGACCTGGAGTGAGACGTTTTTAGTTTCAAGTTTTATCTCTTCTACTCATTTTCTGATCTTCACAAATCAAGCAACTTTTCCGGCCTATGTTTCCACCTTTGTGATATACCTGGCTTTTAAATAAAACACATAAAATTGTTTCACTTAGAACCAGGTACCTAGTAGGTGCCAAATAAATATTAGTTTAATCTGAATCAGAAATTGAATTTGGCAAGAAAGACAAGGATATATTCAAATCCTTTAGTCTGTCACTTTTATATCTATCTAAATCAGAATAAACTTTTCTCATCTGTGTTTCTTGAGACATTTTATATTGTGCTTTCCAATATCTTTATTTTACTAGCAACTCTTCTCTTAAATATAGAGAGGGCATTTTTCCTTATTGAATCATTTGGGGGAACTGAATAGAATTCAGTATTGAGTCACTTAAAGAGGAAAATATTGAAACCACTGTATACTTAATTTTACATTCACCATGGGAAATCCAAGGGAAATATTTATAGATGTCTGTATGTGATTTGAACTGTATTAACTGTCATTCTGAAAGGTGGATTGTATTCATGATGTTGCCTTTAGAGGCAGGAACAATATCAAAATCACCTGGGGCAGGAGTACTGAGTCCACTCACTGGGCATGACCTAGGAGTCCCACCTCCAGGTATATACCCAAAAGAATTGAAGGCAGGGACTCAAACTGACTTTGCACACTGATGTTCATAGTGGCATTATTCACAATTGCCAAAAAAGGAAAGCAACCCAAGTGTCCATCAATAGATGAATAGATAAACAAAATAAAAATATATATATACACAATGGAGTACTATCCAACTGTAAAAAGGAATGAAGTTCTGATAGATGTGACAATATGGATGAATCTTAAAAACAGGCTATTGTATATTTTGTCATAAACTACAAAATTGTGCAGGACAGAGTGTAAATTATAATGTAAACTGTATAATTCATGGTTAGTAGCAATGCTTCAATATTTTATCAATTGTAACAAATGTTCCACACTAATGAGGGACGTTGTTGATGTGGGAAAGTGTGGGAGGGGGAGGGATGGGGCATATGGGAATTCCTTATATTTTTTATGTAACATTTATGTAATCTAAAACTTCTATAAAAATTTTTTAAAATGATTTAAAAAAACATTAAGTTCAGTAAAATAAGCTAGGCACAAAAGGACAAATATTGCATGATCTAACTGATAAGATATAACTAGAATAAACAAATTCTTAGAGTCAGAAACTAGTATATAGTTTCCCATGGGTCAGGTTGGGGGTAGGAGATGAAGAGTTAATGCTTAATTGGTACAGAGTTTCTATTTGGGGTGATGGAAAATTTTGCTAATGGACAGTAAACAACAATGTGGTTAAAAGGGGAAACTTTAGATTGTATGTATGTTACTAGAATAAAAATAAAAATAAAAATAAATACATAGGATTGTACAATTCAAACGGTGAATCCTAATGTAAATTATAGACTCTAGTCAATAGCATAACTATAATAATATTATTTCATTGATTGTAACAAAGGTACCACACTAATGCGAGGCATTAGTAAAAGGGAAAACTGTGTGTGTTGATGGGGGGTTTAAGAAATCTGTATTTTGTGCATGATTTTTCTGTAAACTTACAACTTCTCTAAAATAAATAAATAAACAAAACAAAACACCTGGGGTCTGGCTGGCCCCTAAGGCAGAACACCAAGTAGGGATATGGATAGAGTCAAACAAAAGCCCAATGTCAGCATCTCACTCCATGATTTACAAACACATCTTAACAGGGCACCCAAATATCATGAGATTCACCAGGGCTGTCTCTCATTAACCAAGTCCCCAAAACACTAACAGATGGAAAAAAAAAATCCAGTTTATTAACTGTACTTGAGAGCTGTAACTGCCAAGGGGTCTTAATTGTAAGCTTCCCAAAGGTCAGGAAATTCTCCATTATGGAAATTCTTCCAAATAATAAATGATCGGTATTAATTAATTAGTTAGTGAATATAATTAATTTAAGGCACTTAGGCATTTAGGATACAATGTTTAACCAAAATAGCTACCTCCTCATGAGGTTTACAGAGTAGTAGAGGAGATAGGTGTACTTTTAAAATTACTCAAATCATTTTAAAGTTGCATCTGTACAAATGATAATAAAGGCATACGAGATGCAATACAATGTAAGCCTTCAACAATGTGAAGGTGGGTAGTTTCTTTGTCTTCAACTACAAAAGCCTGGCGAACTCATGCCCCTGCTTTCGTAGAGATGAAATGGCCTCCTCTCACCTGGAAGAGGAAGAACACTCCCAGTTGTACATACATTAAGCCCATATTTCTATATTTTCTGCACTGGCCATCCCTCTTCTCTTGTCACCTTCCTAACTGAGATGCTCATGAAATCAATTAGGCTACTATGGAGAGTCAGACTCTTGCTGCTCCTGCTAGAGGCAGTCTGTCTGTTTAAGGGACTTTCTACAGATAACTGAACTCAACCATCAGGTAACAGTTTCACTAGACTTCCAAATGGCATGCTCTTTTGGCTAAGTTTGACCAACTGTGTACAGCTATACATGATACAGAAGATAGCCTGGAGTTGGAGAAGGTTGACTTATGACCCTTCAATTGCCGTCACTCAGTGGGCAGGTTGGTCACAAAGGGTTTCCCAGGACCATTTCACAGAAACTTAAATGCAGCTTACTCATAGGTTGATGCCAAGAACTTTTGTTGTTGTTGCTGTGCTGTAGAATATTTAAGTGATCAAGGGCAGGCGTGAAAACAATACATGAGTAATCCCCTGGGAAAAGGCAGATAGGTAAAATTCAATGGAATTCTCAGAAAACAGCTCCAGATTTCTCACCTCCTTTCCAAACTGCTGTCAGCCTGGTCTGCTCTGAAAAGCAGGTGGGGTGGATTAAAAATGACAAGGGTTGATTTCCATGGATTTGTTCTCCTACCAGTGGAGATATTTACAAAAGCTAATCATAGCTTCGAAAGAGAGAACCTGCATGACCTATTATCTAGACCACACTCTTTCAACTACCACTGCAGACCCAGTTGAAGAGCCCCTGTTGGTTTCATTTAAAAAAATATATTTCAAGAAATAAAATACAAAATATATATATATATAATATAAAAAGCTGCAGGGTTCTGGGAAATAACTTCATAACTTGGAGCCGGCTTGGCCATGTGTCACGTGCAAGATAGCAAAAAAAATTATGTCTTCTTCAAAGATCTAAATATTTGAAAACTCTCCCTCCCTGAAATTTGTCGTGGAACCAGCCATGCCATTCTAATTAAGCTTACAATGTCTATTGTTAAAAAGGAATAGTTCTTACTGTGTGGAAGAAATTATACCCAGCAATTCCAGCCTATAATAGTCTTCAAAAATAACTCCTTAATTGACTGTTGAGAGTAATGATAACATGATTTAAAACAACGCTGGCACCAGAAAATTTAGTGCAAAAGACCAATCTGAGGGTTGAGCTGTCAGGAGAGCAGCCCATTGAATTTTTCTAAGCTAATTCAAATGAAAATGCTAAGATTAAAAGTGATAACAGTGCCAATGAGATCAGAATTTCTGCAAAATTAGATTACAGCCTTCTTGTGGCCATAAAAACCATATTATCCTTGACACTGCTAAATCAATCACAGCAAGAAAATTATCTTCACAAGTTAAACTAGAGCTTGTTGTTTGAACCTGAAGAATTTTGTCTCTTTTCTTGCTGTTTGAGAAACGGAAATGGGGCTTCTTTTACATATTTTGTCTGAAGAGCAAGGGATGCTTCACAACCAGCTTTGTGACAAAGAAATCACACCATTTGCCTATAGCATCACCAAAGGTATTTAATTTAAAAGGAAAAAAAAAAAAAAGCTTGCAAAGTATTGAATTGTGAAAGTCAAGAACTCCCCACAACTTGTCATTTAACCACTATTGACATCTAGTCACAACTTGTTAAAAGTTAAGTTTGTTTTAGCATTTGTTTAATATAGGTAACCACTTCCTCATACTTCTGTTCACTTCTCAGCAATTTCAGACAACTTTGATGAATAGTTTTCATTTAGGATACCATACCCCCTGTTCAGTGAGGGTTTGTTTTATTGAGAAATCGTATTACTGGTCTAATTCTTCAGTGGGGCTCCAGAAAAATCGAACAATTGGAGTTGATACAAACAAGAATCCCAGATGACAGGTTTAAGACCATAACATCCTGGCCATTGGCTGTTCTGGAGCAAAATGCACATAATAAGAGCATGGACTCAATTCAGAGGGGAAGTCCCTTGAATTCACATGGTAGCAATGTGAGCTTGGGAAAACCATCTAATCCAGGGGTTCTTAACCTTTTTTTGTTCCACAGACCCCTGTGCCAATCAGGCGAAAACCACATACCCCTTCTCAGAATGTAGTGGCAGATAGTTTCGTGACACTCAACATGTCTTTAAATTAAATTTTAGGATTATTCAAAATTACATTTTACAACTTTCCCATAATTGTAATACCTGATAGCCTAACGCTGTTCAACATCTGTTCAAACGGTCAGTTTCGGCAAACATTTAGAAATTCGAGTTTTCCCACAGCATCATAAAACTACCTCCACCATCCTTATCAACATTTTTGCAGGCAGTTATCCACTGCACTCAGAAAATGCTACATCAAAATAAAAATCATACAAAGTCCCCACTATACTGTGTATTATTTAATAAATCTATCACACCCACAGCAACACATCCCCACAAGCATAATGATTTTTTTAACTTTATTTTGTACATTTAATAATTGAAAATATAAACAATTAAAAACTAAAAAGTAAACACATTTTTTGAATTTTCAATTCAAGGTCACAGACCCCTGAAATCTTTCCACAGACCCTTGGGGGTCCGTGGACTCCTGGTTGAGAACCTCTGATCTAATCTCTCCATCCTGACTTCCTTATCTGGAAAGAAGGATATAACAATTTCTGTAAGGTTAATGTGAGAATTAAATGAATTAAGTACAAATCTTTATGCTTGGTACATAGAAAGCACTTGACACACTGAAGAATTATCATTTTCATCAATATTATTTTCTATTTGCAAATGCAAATTATATCAAAATAATAATTATTAAAATATGATGTCTTATTACAAATCCCATCTCTTGAAGCATGTTGTTTCCTTGCAGATCTCTAGACTTTCTGGTAGCCTAGCAAATATTCATCAGCCTCAAAGGTTTACTTTTAATTACTTGTCGCCTCATGAAGAAGACACTGACTCTCACCTCTACTCATCCTGGCAGACTGAGTGACACATTCTCCTTCTACCCATTGCTTGGAGCCTTTTAGGAATACCCACTATTGGACTCTCACTTCTCTATACAACAGATTCTGAATTCCTTGAAGATAAAGATCTATTCTTAACCCTCTTTGTCTGCTCATCCAGAATCTGGCATATAATAGATATTCAATGTTGAAAAAGGAACAGTTTCTACAGTGTTTTAATCTTTCACAATAATTTTAGATGTAATACTCATGCTCAGCCATGGAAAATATTTCAAATTGAGTTCACTGATTGGGTTTCCAAGAGCCTATTTTTAGCCATAAATTACCACATATCCCTAATTGTGACACACTTAGGAAAAAGCACCTCTCTCTTACTAGGGTCTACTTATTAATCCAATTATAATTTATTCTTGGAGTGGTGTATTTTATATTTTTCTTCACTATTTAGTCTCATAAATTCTTGGTTTTAAGAATTTGACTATTGAATTTACATTTGTATGTAGATGTTTCCTTTGGTTCTTTCCATTCTCCAACCAGAAGGATAAAACATCTAACAAATAATACCTGTCCCCTTTCATTCTGCCTTTCTTAAATGAAAAGCAACACTTTCTCTGCTTCAATGTGTCCTTCTTGTAGACAAATGGATGAAATTGGCTGAAAATTAATCAAACAATTTTACTGCTGTGTAGTTGGGAAATAGTGCTGTAAGTTTAGGCCAAAGACAAAACAAAACAAAAACAGAGAAAGAGTGACAAATTATTTTGCTTTAAACTCCAAAGTAGCAAAGATAATCTAAAACTTTGTAAATTGTTTTACAATTTGCAGACTTTCAAATATTAGGTTATGCATTATATCCCATTCTGCTGTAAGCAGGTCACAATTTGGTAGATACATTTTGCATTACTTACAAAATGTATCCCCCAAAATATACTTGCTCATACATTCTGTGATAACTTAAAGATTGTGACAAGCATCGCATGATATTGAGCTTATCTGAAGTACAAGTAATGATATTCCAAAATAGCAACTTGGTTAAATTATTGAAGGACACTAAAGGAATTTTATGCTGATACAACTCAGATAAAAATACCAAGTTAGAAACCTAGAAATATTGTTCAGGACTCTAATTTGGTGGGCTCTGTGAGAAAGAAAATCAGTGCATAAGCTGTAAAAGGTGAATATAGCCTCCTGGTTTTCCTTTTAGAAAAAAAAATAGCCTGTATGAAAATGAATATATTTTATTTTATTTTGCATCCCAGTTTTCCAAGTATGACTTTAAACTATCTTAATCTTTAAAAAATATTGGTATTTATTTCTGATTTGTGCATGTGTCAGGAAAACACAAGAAGGGAACTCCACAACGGTTAAAATATTGAAGATATCATTTGCTTTGACTATTTCCTTGTGTTCATTATACATTACTAAAGAGTGTAACCTTGAGCGCTGTCTACATTTGATTGCTTAGAATTATAAATCTGATCTGTAAAATCACCTCAAGGGCTTGACTGGCTTTACTATGTAATTTTTCTTTTCAAATATGCCATTATTGTAGTCTCCCACCTAAACCCTAAGAATGCTGTTATTAACTTGCTTTTAAGTTCCTCAACACAGCAACATTTGGACGTACATAAAAATACTGCATTTTTATTTAAATAGTCCTAGAGGAAAGAAAGGTTATTTTAACAGTCATATCAATTGTGTTCGATTCAATTAGCATTGGATTGCCAACTTCCATAAGTAAAGACACCATGTCCAAAGTGCTTATTAATAGATTTCTCCCTTTTCTACGTTTACCCAATATCATAAAACTCTCATAAAAACCTGTACTAGATTTTCAAGGTAAGTAATAATTTACTCAATCTCTCCATTCCCTTTCTCTCTTAAGTTTTCCAAAGGCTGGCAACATTCAGATGGTTAGCGATAGATAGATAGATAGATAGATAGATAGATAGATAGATAGATAGATAGATAGATATAGATACATAGACATAGATAGAACCATAAAAAGACATGAACAAGGGCAGTAGTAATGAAGACAGAGAAAAAAGAACAAATCTGAAAGCTTTTTTAAAAATTTAAATGGATAAAATTTGATGATTGGTTTGTACGGAGATGAGCAAATATAGTCAAAATGATTCTCTAATTTCTGATTTGGATGACAGGGTAAATTAGGATTCACAAAATAGAAGAATTAACAGGGTCAAAGGAAATATAACTAAGAAGAGCTGCTTTATTTAGTTTAGTTTGTGCCATCAACTCTGCTAAATGCTTTACATATATTGTCCATTTAATCCTCACAACATTTTACAGAAAAGGAAATTGAGGTCCAAGGTGGTTTTAAGACTTGCCAAAACTCATTTCTATAGGGCATGCTGAGCAGAATTCATGTTCAGACATTCTGATGCCAGTGACCACTCTACTGGCAACAGGTACCTTATGACCTACTGGGCTTGAGTTGCCTGTGCCCATCTAGTGAGGTATCCAGCAGTATTGAATATGGGCTTCTGAAACTCAGTGGAGATGGGTTTGACATGTGGTAGAGTTACCTGGGGGCAGATGCAGGTTTAAAATAGTGTTCCACAGACAGAATGGAAAGAAATTCCAACATTCAAGGAAAGTTCTGAGGGTAGAGACCACAGTAATGAGACAGAGAAGTTATCAGTCGTAGAAAAAAGATGAGTCAAAGAATATAAAGTAATCAGTGTCAAGGGTGGTAAATGGTTTCGAGGAAGAGAAAATGACCAACATCACTGCCTCTAGCAGAGATGTCAATCATAAGAAAAGAACATCATGTCTATAGGGTGGAGACTTGGAGGAGGCCACTTCCAAACTTCTCCAAGAGCAGTTCTAGCTCAGTGGAGGGGAAGGGCCAGACTGGGTAGGTGTGGGATAGCCTGGCAGAGAACAATTGTGGAGATTAAGTGGGCTAAGGTTATAATGCTCTTGAACATACCGTGATCTCTATAAGCATCAGTATGTTCATACAGGTCCTCTTTGGCAGTAAAGTATTTTTCAGAAATTTAATGCAGAGTTTCTTTAGAAATGACCTGGGATGTGACCTCTGGATTTATAACAGTGTGTGCAGATTTTAATGGAATGGTATTTTGATGATTTTTCATTGAAGCCTAAAATATGCAAGAGATATATTTAAGTCCACCCAAAGTGCCTCATTTGGTAAAGAAAAATGCCACAATCTTTGAAAATCAGTCCTTTCTTTAAAACTTCACACATTTTACATTTCATTTGCTAACTTTCACAGCAGTCCTCCTAAAACCCAACTTCCTACTGAAGTGTGTTTCCAAGCAATTTAATTTGGAAATTGAGAGCTGTCTTGACCTTTTCATGGGTTTTAACACAGTGTCCTAAAAGACTTCAGAGATAACACGCGACAGGTGACCAAATATTCCAGAATAATAGGATTCCTATTTTTAGATAGCATTTTCTATAACTGAAAAATAGATTAGTCAATCAGTTCTCTTTCAATAGGCCTTCTGGAGAAGCAGTTTTTAAATTTCAGTTTGCATGGCATTTGCCACTTTTCTTGTTCCATTATGGGTCATTACATGGCCTTTTACATCAAACAATATATGACTCCAAAATAGAAAACTCCAGTTGTTCTTAAGCTCAAGGCTCAGAATCAAGAATCAAGAAAACATGGAAAGATAACACGTTAAGATGATCTGGGTTCCAAGGAAATTTAGCCCTTCTGAAAGGTTTGTGGAGGCTTCTTCCCACAGTGAAGTAAGTTTGGTCATACAGTGATGATGGAAGCTGGGAAAACTATTCATCAATTTTGTTCTTTTTTTTTTTTTTTCATGTTTTCTGTACCTTTTTTTGAAAAGACTGAGTTTAGCCTTTACAAGTGGTTAAAAAATATGGATCTGGGGAGCAGATGTGGCTCAAGCAATTGAGCTCCCTCCTCCCACATGTGAGGTCCCGCTTCGGTTCCTGGTGCCTCCTGAAAAGACAAAAATGGACAACTAGCAAAACAAATGAATAAACCAATTCAGGGAAGCCAATGTGGCTCAGTGGCTGAACACCAGCTACAAGGTCCCAGGTTCAATCCCCAGCTCCCAGTACCTAAAATATATATATATATTATGGATCTGCATCACTAGCCCCCTTTCACCAGCTAAGGGAAAGTGAGGTCTATAAATGTAAGATGATTTGCCCAAAGTTGCATCATTAGTTAGTGGCAAAATGTATTATTTAAGATTCTTTCACCTGCAAGCTAGCAAAACCAACTTTAGCCTAGTCAAGAAAAAACAATAAGGATTTATTGAAGGATACTATTAATAGAATAGCACATAGAATCAAAGGAAAATCTGAATAACCAAACTTCAGGCGGGAAGAAACCTGTGTGGTTGCAGGGACAGCAATTGCCAGACTTTCTCTCCAGGGAATTGCCATAAGGAAACTCTCTTCCACAGAAACAATCTGTGTTCAATTCCTCGCTCATCTTTCAAATTCCCACAGTGGAGAATCAGAATCAGACTGGCTGGGCTTGAGTAAGGTGGATCTCCCTCTGATGCAATGCTCATGAGTGTCATACTCAACTGTGGCTCACACGTGGTACTGTGTTAGTGTCCACATTGCCAGGTCTCCTACTTAGATGGCATTTGCTGACTTTGGCATCGCTTTGGGAGCTTTAAAAAATACCAGTGCCTACACCCTACTGCCAGATACTGACTTACCTATTCTGGGTATTTGTTTGTTTGGTTGGTTGGATTGTTGGTTGGTTGGTTGGTAATTTACGTATTTCTATTTTTTTTCCTATTTAAGTGATCCTAATATGTAGCCAACTTGAGACCCTTTGAGGAAGATGATGTGCCCTCCAGAAGAAGTTAAGAAAGAAGAAAGGGTGTGGTTGAAAGATGACATCCTCTGATTGACAATTGTTCCTTGAGTACAGGTCAGAATCACCAAGGAATCTGTTCTCAAATCCGTATTACAAGATCCCATTCCAGACCCAGTGAATTAGTGAGTATGTAAGAAGGAAGCCCTGGAACTTGTATTTGAAAGCTCTCTGCAGATGACTCTTCTATACAAACCTGCACTGGACCTGTAATTCTGAGGCCAAGATCTTTGACTATGATGACATTAGGCAGGAATTTTCAAACATGAGCATTCATCAGAATCACCTGTGGTGGGAGGGCTTGTTAAAAAAAAAAAACAGGTTGCTGAGCCCCACCCTCACTCAGGGTTTCTGATTCAGTAGGTCTGAGTTGGGCCCAAGAATTTGCATTTCTAATAAGTTCCTTGGTGATGCTGAGTTATATCAGTGGTTCTTAGCACTGACTACATATTAGAATCATCTGGGGAGCTTTAAAACAATGCCAACAACTGTACCCTACTCCAAAGTAATGGATTTGGAATCTTGTGAGATGGGCCTTGGACAATAGTATTTTTTAAATGCTACTTTGGTGATTCTAATACTCAGTCAGGTATACTGAGTTATAGGATCATATTTGATAAAAGCAAAGGTAGTTGTGATATTATCAGGGTTCAAGGTTGAATTGGATTATACCAAATTGAAAGTGGGAGAACAGTTAAGAGTTTTTTTGTCATGGAAAGTTGGTAGGATATGCAAAGCATGGTTCCTGGGACAGCAGCAGCAGCATCACCAGGGGACCCCGGTTGAGAAAGGCTTCTAGAGTCAAATCCATATCAGTGATCCTAGAGGAAAGTAGTGGATGGAGAGCTATTTCTGTAGCAGAGGAAGAAGCAAGGTCAGTGCCAAAGTTAATGTCTCATGCATACATATTAAAGGGACGGTTCTATAGTACAATGGAGGGATTACTGAAATCTTAGCCTCCTGATCTGGCATGTCTTAAGATGGCCTAACATGGTTGATATTAAATTTGGCACATTTCTTTTGAAATGAGTCCTACTGCCCAATCTTACATATTTTCTAAGAGAGAACATTGCTTTTAGGCACTCTAGACACCCCTTTTTTTCATGTATCTATCAAGACTTTCTCTCACTCCATTCAATCATTATTAAATTATCCATTCATCAAAAATGTTTGGAATGTAATTACGACTCTTAGCAGTGGATAAAAAAAAAAAAATGTTTGGAATGGTAATTGTACATGATGCTGGTCACTGAGAAAACATGGAAATAAGAGATTTGGTTTTTAAGGATATATCACTCTCTCACACACAGACACATATACTTAGGTAATATACATATATAATTATATAACAGTACAATAAAGCATAAAGAGTGGTCAATACTATAGAGAGATGTAGGGTATGTGTGTGTGGGGGGTGGAACAGAAACATCTTCTTATACTTAAACATGAATGATATATAAGTTGACGTGGCAGATGAAGGGACTATTCCTAGATGAGGTACCACCAGAAACAAAGGCATAGAATGAAAAGAAATGCACTGTCGAGCAGCAAGACTGATACATATCGTTTAGATAAGAAGTTTTGGAAGAGGTTGAAAGAGACCATATTTTGGAGATGCTCATGGGCCATGTCAAGGTGATGGGCAGATATTAAAGGATCATTTGTACAGAGTTATGTCACGATTTCTTAGCAATGATTGCATATTAAAATCACCTTGGAAGTTTTAAAACAATACATATACCTGCATCCTACTCCAAAGTTACAAAATCAGAATCTCTAGGGACGGGCCTTGAGCACCAGTATTTTTTTAAAAGCTCCCCTGGTGATTCTAATATTCAGCCAGATATGAGAACTACTGATTTATAGGATTCTATTTGCTAATAGCCCAGGTGGTTCTAACATCAGGGTTCAAGGGTGGACTGGAATAGATAAAACTGAAAGTGGGAGAGTGATTAGGAGGTTTTTGTAAATCATAGAAAGGTAGTAGTACTAAACTATGTAGTTTCAGTGAAAATGAAGAAAAATGAACTATAAGAGGGATGTCAAGGAGATAAGGTTTACAGAATGGGGTTTCTGATTGAAAGTGTTAGACAAGGGACTTGGAGACCAACAGAATCCCCAAATCCCCGCCTTAGCCATACCTCATTTATTTTTCCCTTCTTTTCAATTTCATAGTGTTTTCCTGGACAAGTTCTACAAACCAGACACATATTGGGCAAGAACTTGCTTTCTTGTATTCTAGGGTCACCTCCCCAGAGCAGTCTTCTTAATATCAAGGTACGGAGCAACATGTCATAGAATTTTCCTTCTAGTTTAAATCCAGTAATATTTTTGTGTGTGTGGCAAATAGCCAAGCTCTTTTGGCAAAGAGAGAATTTACTCAAAAGTGAAGCTACGAGGGAGGTTTTTTTTTTTCTTCTATTCTAAAGTACATCTACATCTGGAAAAAAATGGCAGGTAAAATCCTTACTGAAATTTAATTAGTGATTTCATATTTCCATTTATCAAAATGTCAGCTGCAAATACCCAGCACAGGCCAACATTTGTTTCTAGAGAGGTGAGCTTGCCAGTTCTGAGGATATTGTCTCTGAAGGGAGTTCTAAGCACACAAAAGTGAATAAATTTCTCCTTTTCTGTAATTTGATATCTGCCAAGTTCAAGGTATAGGAGTAAACAGGATGAACCTGCATTTTCTTGTAACTTACAGTTGAGTGACATTTTGCAAAAATGAACCACAATTTCCTATTTTCATGGATGGTACTTTTAATGCATTTTTCTGCAGAAGCAATAGTTTAGGTAGATACACATGTTTAATTCTGATATTATAGTATTAGTGTCACTTTTGACTCTCACAACAATCTTGTGAAATAACCATAGAAGGAATTATTATCTTCTATGAATGATAAAGAACTTTGTCTTATCCAACATCACCAAGCTCAGATACCTCGAACCAAACCATAGGTTTCAGATTGAGTCTTCTATCTTTCCTTCTCTGCACACTGCTTCACCTCCATCATCAATGGCCACTTATGGGAAAAGCTCAGCTTTGAAATCAGAAAGATGAAGCTTAAAATAGAGCTCTTCCATCAGTGTGATTCTGGGCTTCCTACTTAACTCTCTGAGTCTCAGTTTCCTCACTCTTAAATGTAGATAAAGATAGATGTGTCAACGAATTTTGCTTTGGTTCCTGTTGAATCTGCCATGACTCGAAATGACAGACAGAAGAAGAAATTTGTAAAACACTTAAATACCTGAAAACTTGACTGTGATCTTTTCTTCATCTTCTATGTCTTTACCTTCTAAACACTGAATTGCAGAAAGTTTTAAGGTCCTGGTTTTAGAGTCTGTTTTGTCTGACAGACACAAAGTACTCCAGCAACCTCAGCAGAAGACAAACACATGGTACTGCACATCCATGAGAGACATCTGGTATCCTGGAGACACTATGTAAATAATAAATTTAGCATTTGAAAATCTCACATAGGTCTTCTGATTTTATTAACCCAGACAACTTATAATAATTATGATAAACAGACATTGTCATCGAATATAGCAGCAATTTGATAAGATTAAGCATAATGCAATACATCTTCCTTTCCTCCCGATTCAGTATAATAAATTACCCTTAGGCTTCTAAATGAAGCATTTTATAATTGAGCAAAACAGATCAATTTTTAGGGGTTCTTATTTAAATGCAAAACAGATTTTTTTTCAAGAATGGTAAACTTGATTAAAATCTCTCCAAGTGCAAATCACAACTTTTTCTCAGAGGCCATAACTATCCTATTAATGTACAATTTATTGCATACAAGAATAGTAAAATTCTAACATTCTTATGATCCAGATGGAATAAAGAGTTAAATAGAGAAAACAATAAACTATCTAAAAAGGGAAGAAAATGGAATTGAAAACTGACAAATATTGCACAAGATAGCATCCCAGCTAGTACAAAAATTCTACAAGAAGCCAGAGAATGGGATAGAAAATCATTGTGGAATCAGTCTCAGGAGAATTTAAAAGAGGTGAATTTCCATGGGGGTTCTGGATTCAGGGAGGAGAAAGGCTTAGCTCCTTTCTAAAAGAAAATGCACGATCAACACACTAGTTGTGGAAACCAATTTCGCAAATGTAGGCTGCTTCACTCTGTTTGGGAGTCCACAACATGCATCTATTCGAAATCACAGGTCTTGTTGACCACTACCCAGTGATGGTAAGACTATGCCCAAGATAGGTGGATTTGCCCAATTGTATGTCACTTACAGAAAAGGAAACACGACATATGTAACAGGTTTAATCTATGTGTCAGCAGAAGGCAAGGCCCAATTTAAGTCAATTATAGTCTTGCAAGTACCTCAGCCCCCTATTAAGCCAATTCTGCATCCCCTTGTTCCCACTTTAGAAATGAAGCAAGGAGAAATATTCTCCTGAGGAGAAGACTTAAGTATTCAAAGTCCAACCAGGACAGGACTCCAACCACTTTTTTCATAGGCATATATTTTATAGTCACATAAATTTAGTTTTATTTGCTATTCAGAAATAATATGGGCTACTACTAAAAAGCGTACTCATTGATAAGTCAGAGGATATGATTTAATTTCCTCTTTAATAAAGGTGAAAAAATTTGAAAAGGATTTCTGGATTCCCCCAGGCTTACAGGAATCTGTTCATATAAGTGGGATGGTAGTACAAGTTGATATCCCTTCATCTAGGCTTAGAAATCTTGCACTCTGCACAATATAACAGTCAACTAGTCACTCAAAAATTGCTTATTTGTCACCAGCATGTGTGATTCTCAGTCTTGTGTGCTAAGATGATTTTTTTAAAGTTTGCTTGAAAGGGTTTTAAATAATGAAATATTTCAAATGTACACAAAAACACTATAGTTCCCACGGTTTATACAAACCCAACTTATTTATGGTGGATTTATTAAGCACCTACAATAGAGAGATCTTTCCTTAGGGGTGCAGCTATGAACAGATGGACATAGCTCTGAGCCTTAAGGCAGACAATGAAAAAAGGTAGGCAATGGAATCTGTAGATGGTATGAGAGCAAAAGCCCAGAGGCTAAGGTACAGTATGGCAGGCTGAAGGAAGCCTGCCTGGAGGATGACATCGGAATTAGCCAAGCTAATATATCTTTCTTTCTTCTGGGCTTGGCAAAATAAATTACCCTTAAGCTGCAGAATGAGCTTTTTATAATGGAGTAAAAAAAATCAATTTAGGGGTCTATATTCATAAGCAAGGCAGGACTTTTTGAGACCAGTAGCATGGATTTGGGGTTTTGGAGAGTGTGCAGGGGGAAATAATGGGGGCACCAAATGTTGCACGCTGCTCTTCTCAGAATGAGAGGCCTGGGGTAAAAGATGACGGAGATGTGCTTGTTTTTGTGTGGACAACGGGCCTTCCCCAGAGAGGGCGCGACGTGGGTAGAGATGCTCTCCGTCTAATCACTGCTGGTTCTTTCCAGATGAAAGTATCCTGAAAACATTTCTCCAACTGACAAACCCAGAACATGAAATTTAGATAAGATGATTCAGTTTAAATCTAAATATTTTCCCAGTGCACTCGGGTTTTTTTTCTGACTCAAGTCTACAATTTTGACTGAAAGCAACAGAGAAAAGGAAAATGATTCTGCATGCCTTTGAATAGTTCTGGGTTTGGGCAGCTTCGTGTAAAGGTCAGTTTGTGTGGTGTCAACTGAGTGTGGTCTGAGAGGCAGAGAACGTACTGGATGTTGGACCTGGGCCAGAGTGCCCAGGTTTGAGTTCTGTGCAGCCATATATTCTGCCTGGTTATGCACAAGTTATTCAGCATTTTGGAAGCTCGGTTTTCTTGTATGATAAGTGCACATAGAAACACATTCCTTATGACAGGGTTTACAGGAACACCAAAGAAGACAAAACCCGTAAAAGGTAGCCACACTCCAAAGCAGGACAAATGTTTTGGATCATTGAATCATGGTAGAGTTCAGGGAGCAGGATTTTTGCAGAATTTGTGTCCTATAAAATAGCATTATGGACAAATCCCAGTTGAGGGATGTTCTACAAAACATCTGAGCAATACTCCTCAAAACCATCAAGATCATTGAAAATAGGGGAGGTCTGAGAAACCGTCACAGCCAAGAGGAACCTAAGTCATTCCATGACTACTATATGTAATGTGGTGTCCTGGATGAGATCTTGGAACAGAAGAAGGACATTGGGTAAAAACTAAGCACATCTGAATTAAGCATGTGTTTTAGTTATTAATATTATAGCACAAGTACCACACTAATATGATTCTCAATAATAAGAACAACTGGGTTTGGAATATATGGGAATTCTGTATATCAACCCAACTTTTAGGTTATCTAAAACCACTCTAAAAGTAAAAGCTTATTAAAAGTTAATTATATATACATAGCATTAAGGAAAATTCTCATTCACTTATTTAGCCAACAGATATGTGTTGTGTGATGGCACATGCCAGACATTGTTCTAGAAGCTGGTGATACAGCAATGAACACAATAAAGTTCCTGCCCTCAAAGAGTTAAAACCACTGTGGGGGAAGGAAAAAAAGTAAAACGCAAATATATTCTGAATTATATCATGCTATGCTAATTGCTGTGAAAAAAGAATCACAGCATAAGGGGAAAGAAAGTGATGGGAGAAAGAGTGTCAGGGTGGTCATGGGAGGCCTCTGAGGAGGTGCCACCGAGTGAATTTGAATGGGTGGGGGGCACAGCCAGGCAAATACCTGGGATGAAAGCATTCTGTGCAGAGGTGACCACAGAGTTGAGAGGTCTGAGACCAGAGCAGGCTCAGAGTTGACTAGGAACAGTACGGAGGCCACTGGGATGAGAAACAAACCAGAGATGGTCTGTGTGGGAGCAGATGAAATAGAGAGGTAGCCAGGCACCATATTGTACAAGGCCTGGTAGACCAAAATAACTGCTTTGGAGTCTATTCTGAGTATATTGGGAAGCCATTGGAGAGTTTTGTGCAGGAGAGTGAAATGATGATATTTCCATTTCCCTAACAATTTACTATGAAAAATTTCAGTTATACCAAAAACTGGAACAAGTTGTACAGCGAACACACATATACTAACCACTTAGATTCTGTAATGGTTTTGCAATAATTGCTTTTAACACACATCTATCCATCTGTCTATCCATCCATCAGCTCAACTTATTTTTAGATGCATTTGAAAGTAAGTTTTGGACATCAGTACTCTTCTTCTCAAATACTTCAGCATGCTATCATACCTAAAGTTCAGCATTGTTTATGCTTTCCAAAAAATTGGCATAAAATGTATATGCATTGAAATGCACAAACCTTAAGTGCATTTATTCCATGAACTTTGACAAATGTATACAGCTGTGTAACCAAACCCCTATCAGTATATAGAATATTACAACACCCTAGAAAGTTCTCTCATGCCCCTTCTCAGTCCATCCTAGATGCATCTCGTGGATGCAGCCCCATCCCTAGACCCAATGATTCCACTCAAAGGGAAATAAATACCCAAAAGAAATAAAAACATATTCACGAAAGACCTGTTCAAGAATGTTCACAGAAGCTTTATTCATAATATTCCAAAACTGGCAACAGCCCAGTTATCCATCAACAGGTGAAATGATAAAAAATAGCCTGTGATATATTTGTACAATGGAATGCTCACAGCAAGGAAAAGCAACAAACAACTGATGCACACAATAACACAGATAATCCCCAATACATTATGCTGCGTCAAGGAGGCCAGGCACAAAAGAGTATGATCTTATATATATGAAGCTCAAGAGTTGGTAAAGCTAACCTGTGATGAAAAGAAGAATATTCAGATTTCAACTTTTAAAAGATCGTTTAGCTGCTGTGGGGAGAAGAAATTTCACTCCAAGTCAATGAAGGCACAAGATAGCTACCTGCTTTTGACCCAGCTTCCTTGATTCTGAAATTTAGTGCTCAATAATTGTGGAATAAGTAAGTGAACTCAATAAAAGGACTTGGGAACTAAGGTGCCATTTTCTGAGGATGGGGCTGTCTGATGTGAGCCTTCTCCTCTATCCTTGGACAGAAATTCTCCAGTGTGAAATCTTTAAGGCAGTACCTACATACACTTGGTTATTCTTTCTTTCTTAGACATTTACCCAGTACTTTTGTTCATTGTCCTGAAACACATATACTGAGTTCCAGTCAGAGTTGTGTTTTTTGGGAGCATCTTATTCATTTTTATGCCCCAGGTATCAACCAGTCGCCATGACTCACATTTCACAGCATTTACTGTACACTTGCTACATGCCAAGTCCTCAAGGCAGGTGTTGGGACGTTTCCTAGGGCTGCTTTACAAAGTACCACAAATTGAATGGCTTAAAGGAACAAAACTTCGTCATCTTGCCGTTCTGGAAACTAGAAGTCCAAAATCAAGGTGTCGGCAGGTCCATACTTCTTCCAAAGTCAATAGGGAAAAACCTGTTCCATGCCTCTCTCCTGGCTTTTGTGGTAGTTTGCTGGTAATCCATAGTGTTCTTTGCCTCAGTTGTCATGCAGTGTTCTCCCCTCTGTGTCCAATTTCCTCTTCTTTTAAGGGCACCATTCATATTGGTTTAGAGCTCACCCAAATTAAGTTTGACCTCATCTTAACCAATAGCAGATCCGAAGATCCTATTTCCAAATAAGGTGATATTCATGGGACCAAGGGTTAAGACTTTAACGTATATTTCGGAGGGACACAATTCAGTTCATAACAGGGAAACAGAATGGAATCAGACACGTTTATTCCCAGAGAAGCCCATGGATAACAACTATCATATAATAAGAGTCTTGTGGCTATAGGGACAGAGACATCTAAATCAGACAGGGGTGTGGTCATGGGAATAATCAGGTAAGACTTTCTTATATTTAGTTCCAGGAACAGCACAAAAATATTAATATAGGTTTAAAATATGTAATATCAGTTAAAGAGTTAGAAGAAAACATGCAGTTCCCTCCTGTGACAACATTATGGCAATTTAATTAGAATTGTTTTTTGTGAACCTTACTATATCCAAGATAAACATTAGATGCTACATTTGAGCTTGGCTTTGTCTTCCTTTGTCCTGAGGACAGGTAGAATACTTTTGTTTTTTTTAAAACTGCTCATTTAAGAAAGAAAACCACATATAACCTCTGTCAAACTTTTAATACAAATATATACATTTTTATTATGAATATGAAATTAAATTCTACAAGGTATTTTGAGATCTGCATTTTCCATGTAATTAATATGAAATATGTTTATCTAAGCTAGTAAATATTTGTCTATATTGTCATTTAATTGATTACACAATGTTCTGTACCTGAATATAATGATTTTTATAGGTGGCATTAGGTTGTTTCCATTTTTTTAAACACTATTTATGACATGAACTTCTTAATTTTGGCTGAAAATGAGGTTTAGCTATAGGATTGCTCCTGCATTACTTTCAGAATGCCATTTAAACAGTTTTATACTGTTCCCCTCTAATGGAAAGTTATAAATGGTGCTACTTAGTAAACGGAAAGGATTTCTGAAAGCTCAGAAGCTACCTAGCAGCTGATGCTTGTAGGATTTCAGCTCACCAAATGCAGGGTGCATTTAAGCAAAGCACACCTGTGAAGAAGTAGTGGGGGGTGGAGCGTGGGGGGGGCGAGGGACTTGAGGACAGGTAACCAATTATCAACTCTGTGACCTTGCATAAATTATTTAGCCATTCCAAGCCTCTGTTTCCACATTTACCACATGGAAATAATAATCCTTTGTTCTGATGGAGTTGTTGAGACAATTATCTGAAATAAGGACTGAGGGTAAATTTGCCTGCCGTTTTCAAGGTTATTTATTTATTTGGTATTGTACACATTTCCTGATAGTCCTGAGAATACCTAATTTATACAATAAAACTTGTGGCAAAGGCTAAATTCTATTTAACCAACAAAAATCTCCTAAGCTATATAAAACATCAACCTAATGCTCAATTAATAGGCTACATCTAGGTGTTGAGATTTTCTAGGCAACTTTGGCCTGCAAAGATTGTCATATGCTAGCAGGAAGCTTTTCTTGTGTCTCAACAATCTCTCAACCTAGACTAGGTCAGATAACTGATAAAGCAGGCTTGAATCAGAGCCTTAAGGGAAGGAACAGACTTTGAGAAACAGAGAGAAGACCATTTGAAGGAGAGGATTTTGGGCAAAATAGTACTGCTTCAGTGTGTTTGAAGAGGTAGAGAACTTTGGCATCACCCTTACTTTCTCCTTCTTGGCATTTGTCATCATAGTGATAAAACTACTCTATCAATTATCAAATTGGGTCTCCCAAACTGTAATGGCTGCAGGAGAGAAACTGAGCCTCTCCTGTTTCCCTCCTTAAACAAAGTACCTGATAGAAGCCCCTGGGCTTATTAGGGGGTGGATAGATGATGCTTATAATAATGAAGAAAAAGAAAGAAGGAAAAAAAAGCAAGTGGAGAAGAAGGCAATGGTGAGAGAACAAATGACCATCTTTATAAAGTTCTCCTGATTACTGACTCACTTTTTCTTAGCGATAGTAACAATAGCTTCATATATTGATCTAGTGCTTTATGGTTTACAATGAATATTTCAGACACTATCTCATTTCATCTTCACATTAGTGTCATGTGCACATTGTTGGATCCATTATACACATTATAATGTAAGGCTGGGAGTGAGTGCAGAAGCTGGATCAGAAGCTCGGGTCTCGGGACTCTAGACTACACCACAGCTAATTTCACCACCAAGTACATGGGAATATGATGTGATTTCCAGGAATCTAAGTGAGCATCTAGTTATCAGGGAGCCACAACTGCCAAGAACTGCTCCAGGTACTGGGGAGAAAGCAGTCATCTTGGTGTAGTTTCCACTTTCACAGGGGAAATGTCTCTTCCTATAACCTACCTAAATTAGGGACAATCCTATCTTGACCACGTCACTTAGGTCTTTCCTCCCACTCCTTTGTGGTGGGCACCTAATCAAAAGACAGCATTGGCCAGAGGCACATGGGATGACCTGAAGATCAACACACATAAACACGCACACACATACACATACACAAATATCAGTACAATCAACTTCTGCCGTGGGCAATGAAACATAAGAGATTCAGGATTCAGGTAGTTGTCAGCGAGACCTGAAGCTGAAAGACCAGGCTGGTCTTCAAGGCCACAGAGGCCACAGGGTTGAACAGCTCTTGTGCTGGAAGAGAAGTCTGAAAGCAAGGAAGCTTTTGAGTGGAGAGACAAGACGCAGACAGCCTGAAGGTGGAGCCCCAGGGGAAAACCCTACATGTTCTAGCTTCGAGAGCAGATTCAATCCAGAAGTAGTTGTTCCACAAGAGAGTCCTACACTTTCAGGGACTAGGTTGTTTAACTCTTACACAGGTCCCGGACATGTGTATACTGAAGATAACTCCTCCACCTATTGTGTGAAATAATTTGACTGAATTCCAGTTCTTTACAAGCAAAACAACTTGCCTAAGCCATCTACTTATGTGCTGATTTGTAACACTGGAAAAGACTTAACTTATTTGTGGCTGGTTATATAAACACAGGCAGTTACTTCCTGTGGAATACACTACAGCAGTAAAGGAAAATATTATATTACAATCCATAGGAATGATATATATATTATATATTGCATTAATACATTAATATATAGTACTATGTACATATATACACCTAAAATATATCATACATTTATATAAAATATGTGATATAATGAGTCATGTTATATTCATATATGGTATAGCATATATATTTTATATGTGTATTTATGTATATATGTACACATGTAATTAAGTTAAACAAAAGCAAAAGTTACTGTGCATTCTTAAAACTTTATATTTCTAAATATGCACAGATTTAAGGATTGTATACAAATAGATTGCAAGGACACAGATAAGATTGACAATAGAGGTTCTCTCTTGGGAGGGAATGAAAACTGTAAACGTAGGGTTATAGGGGATGATCTGCTCATGCGTTTCTTTCTTCATTTCTTTTTAGCCATGATAATGCATTAATATATTTCTTATGTCATTATTACTAGTCCAAAAAATCTTTTAAAAGATAAACAAGCAAATGAATCACATTACTTGTTTTTGTTGTTTTGTTTTCCCTCCTCCCATCCACAGTATTCAATGTGTAATGCACAAGGTCACTGCGTGGTGTGTTCTCACCTCAATGCTCTAAAATAAGAGGATAAAAAGAAGATGTTAGGTTATTTTGAAGTCTGCATATCCTGAAATTCTTTTCTATATATACTTTTTGCAAGTTTTAACAATATGGCATGGGTCAAAATAAAACATAAAGCATGAGCATTTATTGTTTGTCATTTCAATGCCAATTGCAGGATACTTTTCAGGCTATTTAACACAATGACCCAGAAAGTGCTTAGCTAGTCTCTTAAATATTAAAGCACTTTAAAAAATAATTTTTGAATTAGTCTTTTTAAAAAATAATGGAAGCATTAGATTAATTTTGTTATGCACTATTTATTTTTCGTGTGTGTGTGTGTGTGTACCAGACTTCTCATGCGGATAAAATCATCTATATACTTTAGTAAGCAAAGGAGAGATCGTCAAGGAACAGAATGCACCAGTTTAACAAGATGCTAAATTTAAAAATTGAAAGGTGTTTCTGCTCATTTAAAAACCTATCTGCATATAGACATCATGTTTTTAAAAATGTAATCTCTAAGGACAACCAGCAAGATGGCAGCAGAATAAAGAGTTCCCAGAATCAGGTCCTGCTATGGGGCAGTTGGTAATCTCCCACAGCTATCTAGAGCACTTGTCTGGGAGCTCCAGGAGACCAGAAGTGCATCCTGCAACATTCTTGAAAGAATGGAAGGAGGAGACTGCCCATCTGCAGAGAAGATTCGTGAGTAGAGCGCTCCACACCACGGAGGCCGGTGCCCATCCTCCCCTGGAGGCACAAGCCGCCACGGAAGCTGCTTTGCGGCTGGAGTTGGAAGCTCCACTTCCCAAAATGGGGGAGGAAGAGAGGTTGGGCACCAACTTCAGGTAATGATTAGTACATTCGGCTGGCTAAAGTATAATCCTAAGAACAGCTAAAGTTTGAACCTGTCCAAGTCAGAAAGAGGCCGGTGGCTGCCATCTTAACTCCACACCTAACATGAGGGGAAACGGGGCTGACTGAAAATCACAGTCCTGGTAGGTACCGGCTTCTTTCCATCTAGATCAGATTGCATCTTTAGCCTAAGCCCCAGGCCCACATTGGGCAGGGAGGATGCTGGGAGGAACCTGCACCAACCTCTCTGGGAAATTACAGGCCATGACACGGAAGCTGGTGATCATCCTACTTTGGCAGTGCAAGCCGCCCCAGGAAGTATTCTGAAGCAGGAATTGGAAGCACCATTTCCCAAAAACAGGGAAGGAAGAGATGGTTGGCCACTGATTTCAGCTACTGATTAGTAAATTTGGCTGGCTAAAGTATAACCCTAAGAACAGCTAAAGTTTGAGCCTGTCCAGGTCAGAAAGAGGCCAGTGCCACCATTTTGACTCCACCCCCAGCATAAGGAGAAGCCAGGCTGACTGAAAAATCACAGTGATGGAAGAGACTGGTTCCTTTCACCCAGATTGGCCTGCAGGCCCAGCCTAGGCTTCAGCCCCACCTCTAGCAGGGAGGAAGCTGACAGGCCCTGTACCAGCCTATCCACGTAACTACAGGTACATTTAGCTGACGCAGAATGAATAATCAGAAGTCTACTGGGGCAACTGTGGTCATCTTGGACCTGCATTGTATAGATCGCTGCCCACACCTGTAGCTCCATCCCTGTCCCAGACAGGGGAGAAAGGGATGTGAAGCTTCATCAGTCTCTCTGGGCAACTACAATCTAGGCATGCATGAGTTGGATTATTCCACCCAGCTGTGGCTCTGTCCCTGCCCCTGACAAAGGAGAAATTTGGGAGAAGCTTTATTGATCCTTGGGGCAATGAGGGTAGCTTAAGCCTCCACAGCTTACAGCACCAACTACTTCCTTGGCTCCTACTACACAACCAGCAAGGGAGAAAGGGCAGGAAGCCCTAAACTAAAGAGAAAAACTGCACACAGAAAAAATACTCTGCTAAGCCAGATGCCAAGACACCAACAAAAAATTACAATCCACACCAAGAAACAGGAAGATATGGCCCAGTTAAAGGAACAAGGTAAGCCTCCAGATGACATAAAGGAGTTGAGACAAATAAACATAGATATTCAAACAAATCTCCTTAATAAATTCAATGAGATGGCTAAAGAAATTAAGGATATTAAGAAGACATTGGATGAGCACAAAGAAGAATTTGAAAGCATACATAAAAAAATAGCAGATCTTATGGGAATGAAAGGTGCAATAAATGAAATTAAAAATACACTGGAATCATATAATAACAGATTTGAGGAGGCAGAAGTAAGAATTAGTGAGCTTGAAGAAACGGCCTCTGAAAGTGAACATACAAAAGAACAAATGAAGAAATAATTGGAAAAACTTGAACAAGGTCTCAGGAAACTAAAGGACAGAAAGAGGCATGCAGACATACATGTCATGGGTGTCCCAGAAGGAGAAGAGAAGGGAAAGGGGGCAGAAGGAATATTTGAAGAAATAATGATAGAAAATTTCCCAACCCTATTGAAGAACATAGGTATCCATATCCAAGAAGCACGACATACTCCCATCTGACAAAATCAGAATAGATCAACTCTGAGACACATACTAATCAGAATGTCAAACGCCAAAGACAAAGAGAGAATTCTGAGAACAGCAAAAGAAAAGCAATACTTAACATATAAGAGATACCCAGTAAGATTAAGTGCTAATTTCTCACCAGAAACCATGAAGACAAGAAGACAGTGGTATGATATATTTAAGATACTGCAAGACAAGAACTTCCAGCCAAGAATCTTATGTCCAGCAAGATTGTCTTTCAAAAATGAGGACAAGTTTAGAATATTCACAGATAAACAGAAATTGAGAGAGTTTGTAACCAAGAGACCTGCTTTGCAGGAAATACTAAAGGGTGTGCTACAGCCTGAAAAGAAAAGACAGGAGAAAGAGGCCTGGATGAGAGTCTAGAAATGAAGTTTATATTAATAAAAGTAACTAAAAGTGTCAAAAGACTGGTGAAAATAAAATATTACAGGTAAAACCCAAATATTTAGGAATAAACTTAACCAACAATGTAAAACACTTGTATTCAGAAAACCACAACTCATTGTTAAAAGAAATGAAAAAAAAAAAAAAAAAAAAAAAAGACCTAAATAATTGGAAGAACAATCCATGCTTATGGATTGAAAGATTAAATATCATTAAGTTGTCAACTCTACTCAAATTGATATACAGATTCAGATTCAATGCAACCCCGACAAAAATTCCACCAGCATTTTTTAAATAAATGGAAAACATGATCATCAAATTTATTTGGAAGGGTAAGGAGTCCTGAAATTTATTTAGAAGGGTAAGGGGTAAGGGGTCCAGAAACATCTTAAAAAGAAAAAGAAAAGTTGGAAGGCTCTCATTTCTGGTCTTTAAGTTGTATTACCTAGCTACAGTGGTATAAACAGCATGGTACTGACATAAATACAGACACATAGACAAATGAAACCAAACTGATGGTGAAAAAACAGACCTTCACATCTATGGTCAAGTGATTTTTTACTAATCTGTCAAACCCACCCAGCTAGGGCAGAACATTTCATTCAACAAATGGTGCTGAGAAAATTGGATATTCATAGCAAAAGAAGGAAAAAGAACCCCTGTCTCACACCCTATACAAAAATTCACTCAAAATGAATCAAAAACCTAAATATAAAAACAAAGACAATAAAGCTTCTAGAAGAAAATGTAAGAAAATATCTACAAGACCTGGTGGTAGGTGATGGATTCTTAAAGAAGATAAGAAGAGGACTGAGATGGGCTAATGATATTTATTGTATGTAGACATTTTAATTAGCTTTACTGTAAAAGTATGGAAATGTACAGAGTTAATGATAACACATTATAGTGAGTAAAACTGGTTTATCAATGGGAATGTGGCTGAAAATGGTAGTCTAGGGAAGTAAATGCCAATTGACAGAAAGCTAGAGAATAATCTAGGGACTGAATAGCACAGTAAACACAGAGGTGGATGAGAATATTGGTTGATGGTACAGATGCAAGAGTGTCCTTTGTGAGCCAGAGCAGATATACATTGCTATTGCAGGGTGGTGGGAATGTGGAGAAGCATGGAAAAATACAACTGGAGTCACCTAGGGATTGTGGTTAGCAATAATAATGTAATATTCTCGGATCTGTGCCAAAGATGTACTGTGTTGATAATGGGGGAGTATGGAAAATGTGTGCCAAATATATGCAGTGGACCTGGTGATAATTGGATGATGATATCTCATAATCTGTAACAAATATTCCACCACAGTGTGGTGTGTTGATAGAGGGATGTTTTTTTGGAATTCTGCACATGTACATGATTGTTTTATAAGTTTATAACTTCTGTCATAAAAATATATTAAAAAAAAAAATAGGGTGGGTTGGGGTAAAAATACACCAAATGTAAGATAAGGACTATAATTAGTAGTAAGATTTTGACAATATTCTTTCATAATTTGTAACAAATGTCTCACAACAGTGCAAGGTGTTGGTGGAGGGTTGATGTATGGGATCCCTGTATGATGTTATCCATGTTTGCTTTGTAAGTTCACAACTTTTACTATACACTTATTGTTTATGTATGTTCATGTATAAATGATATAAATAATAATAATAATAGGGTGGGTTGGGGGAAAATACTTTGGTTAGTAATAATATTTTGAGGATGCTCTTTAATCATTAGTTTAAAATGTTTCACAACAATGCAAGATATTGGTGGTAGGGTGAGGTATGTGAGCCCTGTATGATGTTATGTATGTTTGTTTACACTTATTGTTTATGTATATTTATGTATGAGTGATATACTTCAATATATATATATATATATTTTTTTTTTAAAGTAATCTCTACACATAGGAAAGGAGTCCAGAGAAGTAGATAGTTGTGTGGAGATAAAGGGTTTCTTTGCTTATATGTTTCTAGTGGAGTTATTAAGTTATTTGTTAAAATAAGCTCCTTAATTTAACTTTTGAAATTATTTCTTTGTGGCACAATCATCAAGACTCAAACCTGAGGCTTTCTGTGATCATAGCAAAGTTAGCAGATGTAGTTCAGGAAAGGGGATGTGAACTCCACCCCACAAATGGCACCAGGATCGAACTGCAGAGACATCCAATGTCCAGTGTCTGTTGTACAAATGTCAGGGGAAAAGGAGCTTACACGCACAATGTGGAGGAAGGGGCTCCTCCATAAGAAGATTACAGATATTCTGGGCCACTCCCAAAGCCAACTAGGAGAAGCAGAGTTGTACGAGAACAGCGTCCAGACCTGGGCAAGGAGCTGACAGGACCTGGAAAAAGAGGCAAAGGCAAGGCAAAGCAGAGACAGGATAGAGCCTGTTAATGGGCCCAGGGAGAAGTCGGTCAGATAGCCAAGGGCTGTCTGGACTGGGCCAAATAGGGGTGCAGGTAAGAGTTGGCATCTTGGTAGTCACACCAGTGCTCTAGACTCACCATTAATCAGCCAGTCTCAGGTCCATGGGCAAAAATATCACACAAAAATGCTGACATCATGGACCATACACGAATGTGATAGCAGTTGCTTCTGTACCTTGTGCCCTGATCAGTAATATCTTAATAACTGACCTTAGAGGGGACCTGAGGGGTGGGGTCAGTATAGGCACTCCGTGCAAAAATTGACTAGCGGTTTGGGGGATGCGCCTGCTATTTCTTATAGAGATGTCCTATCTGTTATTGCCTGAGCTGTTTCCGCATTCACAGAGGAGATCAAAAGTGAAGTTGGTAATGAAACAAAAACACAATCCTGTGCTGCATCATTTTAGCGGTCTCAAACATAAATGCCTATTTCTCTTTGCACACCATCCAAGAGTGTTTTCTCTTGTCTTTTCTCTCTCTCCACTCCCACTTAGAAGTCCTTTCCAACTTGCAAGATCCTAATCACTATTTTTCAGAGAGTCAAAGACACTAGCAGATTGAGACCTTAATGTTAAAAGATGAGTCACTTAAGTTCAGAGCTGTTAAGTGGCTTGTGCTGGGTTACACAGCCAGCGATGGCAGACCAGGACTTGAATGCAGGCCCCAGCTCCCAAGGCAAGCTTCCTTCCACCTTCTGTGGGGCTCCTTCTACCTTGCTGTGGAATTCCCACCTCCCTTGTTCAGTTTATTGACGTTTGCTCAAAGTTGGTGGACTCAGCTCACCTCTGACATCTAATTATTTTTCTAAGGAAGAAAAATAATCACCCAAATAGAGAATCCATCTCCTGAAGGCCCATCAAAGTGATCAGCATCCAATGTAATATTGGCAAAAGCTGTCAAACTACATAAGGTCACCAGAGAAGTCAAGCTTAATCCCCTGTGTGGTGTTGGCATGCCCTCAGCCAACCTGTGAGCCCTTTGTCTACATTTAAAAAGGCACTTAGCAGTTAGGCCCCCTTTGACCAAATGTTTTCATAACTATTGGCACATCTGCATTTGAGATTGTTCTTTTGAGTCACCTCCCTGTATGTCCTGAAATTTTTTTTTTTTTTTTTTTTTTTTTTTTTGCAGCTTCCTGGATACCTAATGAACCTGCTTTGGGACCAGGTAAAATATATTTTTGGAAGACAATTGCCCTGCACTTTGCAGGTTATGAATTTCTTTATTTGCCGTGGCAGGCATTGCTACCCAAAAAGTTATTATCTATTCAATCTCAGTTCTAACCTGCAAGCAGATCTGTCTGAGGAACCAATTTATCACTGATCTAACAGCACTAGAGAAGATGAGTTTGCTTGTTTAACGAGATGAGTGGCATCAGCAAAGCTATCAATTTTCACATTCGGAAATCCCATACATAGGATTTTTTTGTAGTCATTTAATAATCAGGCATAGCAATGATTCTATCTTTCAGCGTGCATCTGCTGGGACCACACATCCATCACGGCTTGTTTTTCTCTAAGTGGGCCTGTCTTTCAGAAATTAGTAGCTTATAGGATTTTGGCCAAGACTAATTTGGGAAACCAGAAAATGGACCGTAAGCCACGCTGTCTACATTTGGGTCTGTGTTTTGCCACAATTGCCTGTGTGATGCCCTTTAAATGTAATTTAGCCTTTCTGGATATCAGTGTTACGTCACTCAGCCATTTACTCACTGGTTTGATTGTGCTCAGCATATCTCAAGGCCCTCCAAAAAGAAGGAGGGCATGGAGTACAGTATAACAATTTGGAATATAGTTCACTATAAGATTGGCAAAAAAACTGTATATAAGCACACAACAAATTAAGTAAAACAGCCCTGGGTTGTAATCCTGCTTTTTGCTCACTTGCTATGGGAACTTGGATAAGCCACTTACCTTTCCTGAATCTGTTTGTTGTTTAATCTATTAAAGAGGATAATGAAACTCAACTTTCATCAGCATTTTAATAATTAAATAAAATAAGATAAATCAATTAGCACAAGTTCTGGTACAGGGTATTTTTTAATTCACAATATTAAATTATCAGTAATTACAAAATATTAATAATGAATATATTTAGGACATCTACCTTTGAAAACAGATGATCTAATATTGGATAAGAGGAAGGTCACACACATGCTTGTAATTAACTATAAACCAGGTGATAAAAGAGAAAATCTCATTACAAGGGGAAGAAAATGTAATCTGAGGAGATCAAAGGGGATCCTACAAGAAAGCTTAAGTCGAGGTGGGCTTGGAAAGATGGATTATTCCAGGCTCATTGGTTTGCAAGTGAAAGAAACTGAACTCTATCCAAGTTAAGCCAGGAAGGGAATATGTTGTCTCAAAGAATTGGGAAGTCTGAGGATCTGCTAGTTTCAGGCACAACTGGATCCAGGGGCTCAAAGTTTTATGGACTCTGGCATCTTCTTTGTTTCTGAACTCTAAATTCTTTGTGTTATGGAAACAAACCAGGACAGAATCAAACCTAAAATTTTGTGACATAAAGGCAAAGAGAGGGTTTCTCCCTCAGAATTCATGTAGTAACTCTTAGCAAAAACTACAATTGGCCCCGCTTGGGTCAAGTGTCTGCCCTGGACATATTACCAGGGTCAGGAAAGCAGGAGGACACTATTGGTCACCCTGGGCAGTCTGCCTGGCTTTATGGCGAGGGCTTGCATGCTGCGAATGACAGTCTCACCAGGGCCATGTGGAATGGTGGCAGAACACTGCCTTAAAGAAAAGTGGTGCAACTGGTAAAGAGGAGGAGGAGGAAAAGGAGGAGGAGGGCATAAGAATAGGAAGGCTAAAATAGCAGGTTTCTATTACACAGGATACTATGGGTTACGCAGAAATCCAGGAAAAGGAGGATATATGCGGGAACATAACAAGGAGGGCTGTCAGGGGAGGGAAATGAAGTATAGAGAACAATCATTCATTTATCATGTATCCTACTAGACTAGACATTCTCACATAACTTCCCTCGTTGGTCAAATGATGCTTAACTCAGTACCTGGCCAATAGTAGATATTTAATCCATATGTGCTTGATTACTGAATAAATGCATGGGTGAATAAGCAAAGGAACACACACCTTTCCCAATAAATCTGTTTTATTTCAGTTAGTGTATTGCCAAGGGCGATGCAGCCAGGACTTAGAGAGTTCTGTCTACATTTCAATCACCCCTGGCTCCACGCTGAGTTTTCCTGCCATCCCGCCACACCTTTCCCTTCTTCACGCTGTGGCTACCTCCCAGGCACACTCTCAGAAACCGGAACCCCTGGGCTTCTCGGCTAGGTTTTATTTCATACATCTTTCTGTTCTTCTTCAACCTTTTACTTAAGGCTTTGAAGTAAATTACATTTGGTTCCTATAACTCACAGATTTCCAGACACTTTAGAGTTGGAAGGGACCTTGGAAGCCATCTAGTCAAAAGTACATTGTACAGTAAACTGCACTAAAGTAATAATTCCTGTCAGGGAATGAAGGGTCGGAAGCTGTGTCTTTGCTTCCCTGTTCTCCAGTGGCTGAGTTACTATTCTGACTATTCGAGGGATTTCTCCAAACGGGACTTTTAACAAATGCCCAACAGGCTCTCGATTGAATTAGAGTTGCAGGAGGTGGGAAAAATAGTGAAAGGAAATTGAGGGTCTCCCCAGTGCAAACCCAGGAACTCCCCTGAGCACGGGGAAGCAGACACCCGCCAGGATCTGCCGCATGGAAGACCACACTTTAAAATAACAACATTGAAGATTGCTCTATTATTTTTGCTGCCCCCTTCCCAGACACCTCTTCACATCCTAAAGCTCCTAATCATTTAATAAAGATAGCCACCTGTTTGGCTTAAGGACATGAGCCAGCTGGGCTGCAATTGAAGGGGAAGTGCAGGGATGTGAAAGTGCTCTGTGTGTGGTCTCTCCCACTCCACTTTCAGGTTCTGCTAAAGCAGAGGCGTTCCTCCATCCCCCTCCTCAACCCAGAGGAAACCTTGAGGAAAACCGCACATTTTTGCTGCTGTCAATGAATGACACGATTCCACATCTCCAGCTCCAAATGGAGTTTAGGGAAACTTTGTGTTCTTTGTTAGTGGCAGTGTTTATCCAAGTATGGAATGTCCCTTCCCTTTCATCAGAAACCCCTGGATGTTGGTGAAACATTCAGACTCCAGAACCTCTTGCCCAACCTACTGAAATCCAATCTTTGAACATCCTAAAATATTTTAAAACTCCCTGAGAGATTCTTATACAAACGTGTGAGAACCTTAGCCTTCTGTTTCTCTTCCATTTCTTCTTTTGGATGGTTTCTAACTTAGCAAAACAGGTGGGATGAAATGCCGTGGGAAGCAGAGTAATAACTGGAAGGGTGTCCAGTGGAACAGGAGTATGGAGCAAGCTCCTTCAGTCTATTCCTACTTTAAGTCTGAGACCAAAGGAGACTTATAAGTCAGTTATGATGCAGACTTCAGTAGGGTGGGCAACTCCCCAGAGACTCAGGACTAAAGCTTTGCTTCGATGTAATGGGCCTTTCTCCAGAATGCACATTACACCATATATTAACCTATGGTAGCATTGTTCAGTCTACACATCAAGACCCATTGGTGGGCATGAAATCAGTTTACTGAGCATGACCGTCTTACAAATAATAAATCAGAATAGAATTGGATGAGAATTATCAAAACACATTGTGCACCATAAAAATAAGACCTGTTTTCTTAAACCTCTGTTTTGTTTGTATGTGTGTGTTTTCCAGATTGAGATGTGCAATATATTTCTTACTATGTGTTGTAATTTTTTAAAAGTTTGAGAATCAATAAACTGGGAAAATGAGTGATAATGACTGAGGCTCTGGGAGGTGACTGACAGGAGGTTACTGGCTGAAGATTTGGAATTTGAATATTCCATCCATCATTCCAAACAAAGTTTCACAGGCAAGCAAAGTAAAAAAATTACTAGAATGGATCCTTGGGGTGAATCTAAATAATCAATCTAGAGGAATTGCCTAAAAAAGAAAAACACAGAGGGATCAGAGAGCAAAGTGACTATGTTGCCTAGAGATAGAGTCAAGTCTCAGAACCAGAGAGTCATAATTATGTTTGGATCTAATGGGCAAAAAGGCCTAGGAATTGAAGGGAAGACATAGAACTGGGCAAAGGCATGAACCAGGAAGACGTGCCATTTGGAAATCAGGAGATGCTGAAAACAGGGCTGCCCAGTAATGTGGTATATGATGAAAAGAGCAAGAATAGCTAGAAATCATTGTGTATCTCAGATATGCCAGATACCTTGGTAAAAATGTACTTATTACTTCCAGTTTACAGATGAGAAAATTGAAGCTGTGATAGAGTGGTTTAGTCAGGACTCAAAAGTATTTTAACCATAGAGCCCAATTGGCTAAAGACAGAAGAGTAGGGAGAAGATAAGCATTGTCTCCTCATATATCTGTGGAGGTCCTTACTCACCATCTCTCTAAGCTATTTAAATAACTCGACCCTCTAACCTTGTAGTCATCATCCTGCCCTTTAATCCATAGCATCCTAAGCATGTCATCTATAAGCAGTTCTACGCGGTGAAGATCTTCACATCAATTGCTGTGCAGTGTGGTATTTTCTCATGCTGCTGGAAAGGAACTTGTGAGAAGTTGATAGAGTCTTGTTTGTTTAGCTTTTACTGAAGGTTAGAACTAAGATTCACTGCCCTCACTGGAAAACTGGCATTAATATTCAGATCCTCTCTCCAATATCAAAGGCTTCTTGTTAAGGGCTCTTCCATTGGCTATCAATGACAGCTTTGATTATTTCCTTAAGAATCTCTTCAAAAAAATTAACTGATACCTCCTTAATACATAAGACTCAGTTGGTGGCAAGTGACAGAAAACTAGCCTCAAACTGGTTTAGGCAGAGAGGAGAACTCTGTTTTTGTTTTTTTTTTTTCAAGTAAATTAAGCATGAGGGAGAGATCTGGCTAGGTTCAGGTTTAGATGTGGCTGGGTACAAAGGTATAATCAGAATGGGGTTTCTCTCCCTCCACATTTCAGATGTGCTTCCCCTGCTTCAATTCAAGTCTAGAAGATGGTTTCCCCTCACGTTGCCAGAGAATTTACTATCACATCCCCTGGGTGGTTCTCACTGCGTGTCACTGGCTTTGACTGTGTGACCTGCCCTTCTCTGAACCAATCTCACAATCACTGTGGCTGTGCAAAGTGATATTCATTGATGGGATCCCACATAAAGTCATAAGAGTGAACTCAGGGTGATATCCATCTGGACCCTGAGAAAGATTGAGAAGTGGTTAGAAGAAGGCTAAATAGCTACTAGGTGTCAAAAGTTTCATGTCCTGTTCTAGGAACTCTGGGATGGAAACTCTGCCCTTGAAGATCTTATATTCGGAGGTTCAATTCTTCAACAGTGACTGTACGTGTGTTCTATGTGCGGGGTCCAGTACTGGGTACGTGAGAGAGCTCTGGAGAAATGCAAGGGTTCTTCACAGGGGAGCTTGCAACCATAGGGAAACACACATGCATCATTAATAACCTAAATTTAATAAGAAAAACAATAAGACAGTACAAAGGCATCCTTGGGGATGCTCAGAATTCTTCTAGCCAAGGGAAACTGCAGAAAGCAGAAGATAGAAGCTTTGCAAAGCAAGGTATTTGCATGTTATGAGAGACATTTCCACATATCTTGACTAGTAAGGCAAGCAGAAGGAGGAGCAAGAGGCTGAAATATTTGGTTCAAGAAGGAGGAAGGCTCCAGGAAGGAGCCCCAGTAGAGCATGGTGGGCTATGTGTTCAGGCTTTGGAGTCACTGGGGAATCAGGCAAGGTGTTTGAACAGAGGATATACCACAAGGACAGCGCTGCAAGACAGCAATCACTCTGGCAATAGTTACAATGACTGACTTGAGGGGGAGAAGTTGAGGGAAATTATTAATGCATACTAGAGATTATATGAGCATGAACTTAATAGCCATGGCATAGATCAGAAGGAAGGAATGCTTAAAAATATGACAACAGAGGCAGAGGTGAGAGGACTGAACAGTTCCTTTGACATGGGCAGTGCTAGCAAAGGGGAGGCAAAGTTGATTCTTATTTCCAATTTTTGTGATTGCAAAACATACTCAAAGGGAATGTGTTTGGGAATGATGAGCATATATACTTTGTTTATGAGCAGTTATCCTGGTTTGAGATTGATTTCCAGTTGTGCATGAAAGGAGAAGAGAATTGTCAACCATCATGAGAGAACTCTTATATATGCAAGTCCAATGCTTTGGATTGGAAGGTTAGTGAAATTTGGAGCTAATCATAGCGGAGTTCAATTCTTATTCTTTTAGGCCAGTCATCTAATATCAGTTTTGAACTGGGTCTATAAAACTAATTTTATAGAATTATTGTGAGGTTTGAATGAGATAAAGGTAAGCAAGTCCACTCAATAAATATTAGCTAAGAATTATTTAATTCTTGGAGCAATGCCAAAAGGAGGCATTGCCAATATGTTCATTTTATATATGAGTGCACGGTTAATAAGAAGGAATGAAAGTTATTCAAGTTCTTTGCAGCTAGCAAGTGGTAAAATAAGGGTTCAAATCCATATGGATCTGCTCTTTTTGCTGCTTTCTGTGCTTGGGGTATGGACTTCTTAAATTTTATCATAAAACATTTACAAATTATTATGAATTACCACTTAAATATTAACACAATCTATCAGTTTTATGATCAGGGAATTTTATATTTTACCTTTCCCTTAAGCCACTCCTGGCTTTTGACGCAACCTAATCCTTTGCTATAATATTTGATAACCTTGGTGAATGTATTATTGGAATAGCCGCTCTTTCAGTAGAGGCTAATGAACATTTTTGTTACACAGATGTTCCAGGATTGAAGAAGAATTTTATTGATTAATACCTCAAAAAATCCTGTGATAAAGATGAAAATATTATTCCTGCTGGCCAGGACAAAAAAATTTAAAGAAGGAAAGAGAAGGACTCCTTCCCAGGCTTAGCAAAATACAGGTTTAGTAGAGGAAGTTGGGTAGAGTTGAGCTACACATACAGGCACCTGTTCCCAAACAATGCTCTCCTTTGCCTCAGTATTCTTTTCATTATTTTTATCAGTAATCTTGCTGATGACCCAATATCCCCGCGGCTGCCTTTAAGTTCTAAAGCTGTAAAACAACCAATATACAAGAGATGTCACCACCATGGTTAAACCAGGGGAATAGGGAGAAGAAGAAGGTAAGCCAATTTAGAATCAGCGTTCACAATATTGCAAAGCTTTAGTGCCATGGGGAAGTATGAGAGAGACACCTTCAGCCTGGGGGAAAGCCTGGTAGCACACACCATGTGCAGTCGCTAAAGAGACCACTGACTCTGGGGGCTTCCTCTTTGAGTTTTTCCTGTAAGTGGCTCAAGTTTAGAGGAAGCTGTAACAGTATAACAAAGTATGCCTGTAAATACAGAATCATCAACCAAGATTGTGGTTCCATTAAGAACTGAAAGACATTCTTAGATTTTGGTAGTAAAGAACACAATATTTTTGTTGCCAAGATATATAATAAAGTCAATTCAAAGTATCTCCTAAATATTTCCCCCTTAATCCTAACTTTCTTGTTTAAAAGGTTGATATTGGTCTGTGTTACTAGGTAGAAGAGAATCAAAAAAATCTAATCTTTACTCAAGCTCCATAAGGCCCCGAGTCGGCTTTTCCTACCTAATATTGCCACATTTTCCTGCTTGTTTACTCTCCCTCAACAACACTGAGCTCCTTTCACTTCCTTCTACTGCAGGGCATTTGCACCTGCCATTCCTTCTGCCTAAACCATTGTCTCCCCCATTCTTTGTCTGGCTCTCTCCTCATCCAGCCGCCTCTTATAGACGTCTTCTCTAAATCACTACCTTCCTCCCATCCCCATCTCATTGCCCATTATTCTCTGTCCTGTGTACCTTCCCAGTATAATTATCACTAAGTATGATTACTTCATCCATTTTGTGGCTTTTTTCTTTTCTTTTCTCTATATGCAACACATGGCCTTTATTGCAGAAGTTGGCCTTCTAAGAGAGCTGAGAAACATTACAAATTACCAACAAAGCACCCCCATAAGTTTCTTCCTAAGTCTTATATTCTTATATTACCTTAAGTGATGATCCCCTCCCTTAGCAGGTGAAAACAGAACAAAACAGAACAAAACAAAACAAAAACACCTCAACTCCTGTCCTATAAAATTGTTAACTCTGAACTATCAAATCCAATTCCAGGAGATGGAACACTAGAAATAGATTATGGGAAGCTCAGCCTTCTGCCTGATTCAAGGCTGACATTTCAAAAGAAGACTCAGGTTTCTCATTAAACTTTGTTTTAATGGGTCTCAAAAAACTATGACAGATTTTTGGTCAAATTGTTTTCATTTTAAAAGTACTGATTTTAAAAACTAGTAACTTAAAACTGTCACACAAAAACAACTAGTCTATACAAGTATTGGAGAGGATGCAGAGAAGTGGAGATGCTCATTCATTGCTGGTGGCAATGTAAAATGGTGCAGCTGCTATGGAAGACATCTTGGCTGTTCCTCAGAAAGCTAATACTGTACTACCATATGACCCAGCAATCCCACTACTAGGTATATACCCAGAAGAAGTGGAAGCAGGGACTCAAACTGATATTTGCACACTGATGTGCAAATATAGCATAGCATCACTATTCACAATTGCCAAAAGATGGAAGCAACCCAAGTATCCATCAACCAAAAAATGCATAAATAAAATATGGTATATATCTATATATATCTATATATATCGATAGATAGATAGATAGATAGATAGATAGATAGATAGATAGATAGATAGATAATGGATTATTACTCAGTCATAGAAAGGAATGAAGTCCTAATACATGCAACAACATGGATGAACCTTGAAGACATCATGTGGAGTGAAATAAGCCAGACACAAAAGGTTACATATTATATGATCTCACTGATGTGAAATAATTAGAATAAGAAAACTCATAGAGTTAGAATCTAGAATATAGTTTACCAGGGAATGAGGTAGAGACAGAGAATAGGAGGTTAAGGCTTAAAATATATAGGGTTCCCAGAGATAACAGGATTGCAAATTATCAGTGAAACTAATAATAGCCCCAACTCAGTTGAAAGTAGATGAATCAAATTTCTAAAGAAAACACTATTTGTAGGCCTTAAGACTTCAGTCCTTAAAGGTTACATATGTAGGTCATTCTTCCTTCTCCACATCTACCATCTGTCAATGCACCATGTTTCTCTCTCTCTCTTTCTCTCTCTCTCCCTCTCTCTCCCTGTGTCTTTTTAGGGTTCTTGTCACTAATGACAGTATACAATTAAGGGGAAAGTAACTTGGGGTACAAGGGTCTGGTTGCATTTATCTAGAGATTGGATAAGAAGGAGAGAGGAGAGGTAACATGAAAAATGGCTTTTGCAGAAGGAGACCCTGCTCTTTAAAAGCATATGCACTCTTCTACCTTCCAAACTAAGAATTGTAAAAACATCCTTCTGTTACACAAGTAATCTGATATTTACACTCACTCTCAACTTTTTTGCCATCCTTCGTCTTCTCTGTAAACAGACCTCCAGTTAACCCACGTAAAAATACTTGTTCTCCCCACAATTTATACATCTGCCAATTCTTCCCTTATGTGTAAACTTTAGGAAGTTCCACTCTAAATCATTTTCAAATCCAAGCTGTCACTTTGATTTCATCAAATCAAGCCCTCCTTTAGAGCAACCCTTTGAAATGAGAAAAGATCTTTAATCCAGTTATACCAGGTGGGGCCCAACTCTCACAGTCTAGAAAGCTACAGAATTAGGATTTCCCAAACCTTTCCATACTCTTACCTCCCACATACCTGGCATATTGTACAGCTACTTTAATCAAATTGCATCAAAACTTGCATTTGAACAAAATCTGTGCAAGAATTTTCTTTATAAGCCAGGCTTGTAGTAACTGTTGGTGCACTTGGGTGACAAAACGTTCCTTTCCTCTACAAGAATCAGCAAATAAAAATGAAAACAGGTCTTGTTGAAAATAAGCTGGAGGCTAAATTTTTTAATAAGGGGCAACAAAAGTAACTTAAGAAAATGACTGAGATTATGATGGATTTATTTGTCTGATAAGATTGAACCATATAGTGGGGGGGGGGGGGAGAAATATATGAAAATGACAATTTTCTTCATCTATAGGTGTTGAAAATATTAATTTAAAAATCTTTGTCTAAAATTATTTTGTTTTCATTTTTATCAAAGCAGAATCATTGTTTTGATGCCTTTGCTGTTACTTTCTTATAAATGGCGTCTTAAAGAATTATTAAAATTCTCATAGCTGTCAAATAAATGTGCAGGGTTTTCCATCTGGAAATATGGAAACGTTTTGGTAATAGATGGTGGTGCTGGTAGCACATCGTGAACACAATTAACAGCACTGAATATGTATCTGAGTATGATTAAAAGGAGAACTCTTGGGTTGTGTATATGGTGACAGAATAATTTTTTAAAAGAAATCCATGGAACTACACTACACAAACAGTAAACCTTAAGTTAAACCTTGTACTTTAGTTAATAGTACAATTATAAAAATGGGCTATCATCAATTGTAGCAAATGTTTCTCACCGATGCTGGGTGTGGGTGGTGGGCTGGTATATGGGAATCCTGTATTTTATGCATGATTGTTCTGTAAACCCACAACTTCTCTAATAAAGAAAAAAAAAAAAAACGGTCCATAAGCATTCCTTTCCTTCTGCAGGTTTTACAATGCATTGTTATCATCAACCGGTCTTTTACCATTAAACTTAAATGGCCACTTGAGACTTTTCTACCACTGATTGAGACTGGGGTGGCAGGCGTCATGGATAATATCTATTTAGCCCTCTGAGCTTTCTGGGCAGACCTGGTGACCTTGCCAGCTGCAGCAGCCTTCTTGTCCACTGCCGTGATGAACCCACAGCCGCTGTCTTTTATCATGAACAACAAAATGACTCAGAGAAGGAGAGTCAGAGAAGTTCTCGACACACATGGGCTTGCCAGGACCCATATCCACGATGGCAACATCACCAGATTCCAGGAATTTGGAGCCATCTTCCAGCTTCTCAGCAGTACGGCGATCAATCTCCTTCAGCTCAGCAAACTTTCAAGTCCTGTGAGCGGGGTGACAGTCCAGCACAGGTGCATGCCAGCACTCATTTGGCCTGGATGGTTCAGGATAAACAGTGCAGCCAGCCACTTCCACCGGTGGGTCATTTTTGCTGTCACCAGCCACATTGCCTCGACAAAATCTTTTACTGACACGTTCTTGACATTGAAGGCCACGTTGTCCCCAGGAAGAGCTCCACTCCAAGATTCGTGGTGCCTGTCAACAGATTTCACTTCAGCTGTAACATTGACTGGACAAAGGTGACCATCGTGCCTGCTCAGAGAGCACTGTCTCCACTCGGGCCCCAGGGAAGGTACTAATACCCGAATTTTGTAGACATCCTGGAGAGGCAGATGCAAGGGCTTGTCAGTTGGATGAGTAGGTGGCAGGATGCAATCCAGAGCCTCAAGCGGCGTGGTTCCACTGTCATTGACTTCCTTACAGGGGATGCTCCATCCCTTGAACCAAAGCGTGTCAGCACTTGGCTCCAGCGTGTTGTCACCAGTCCGACCAGAAATTGGCACAAATGCCACTGTGTCGGGGTTGTAGCTGATTTTCCGAAAGTCGGTGCTGACTTCCTTAACAATTTCTTCATATCTCTGCTCGGGGTTGGGTGGCTGAGTGGAGCCCATTTTGTGAACACCAACAATCAGTTCTTTCACACCCAGTGTGTAAGGCAGAAGGGCACGTTCACGCGTCTGCCCATTCTTGGAGATGCCAGCTTCAGATTCACCAGCCCCAGCTGCCACCGTCAGCATAGCATCATCAGCCTGGCATCAGGCTTTTCATAAACACTCTGTGTCCTGGGGCATCAGCGACGATCACTGAGATGATCGTCTCAGATATCCACGGGGAGATATCAATGGTGATATCGTGCTCCCGCTCAGCTTTCAGTTCATCCAAGGCCCAGGCATACTTGAAGGACCCCTTCCCCATCTTAGCAGCCTCCTCCTCAAATTTTTCAACGGTTCTTTTGTCGATTCCACCACGCTTGTAGATCAGGAAGCCCGTAGTGGTGGACTTGCCCAAATCGACACATCCATTGATGAAAATGTGAGTCTTTTCCTTTCCCGTTTTGGCTTAAGAGTTAGCGATGGTTTTCACAACACCTGTGTTCTGGCAGCAAACCCAGAGCCAAAAAGCTGCTTTTTGCTTTTAAAACTCCCGAAAATTTATTGGACACTTACACATCAGCAAATTCCTATGCATTTACAGTTGCTTAAACCTTTGATCTTTATTGCAACTCCATGATGTAGGTGATGTAATTAAGTCTTATTTTTAGGCCAAGAAACTGAGAATTACTCTGTGAGGTTTCTTATCCAAGGTCATACAGCTAATAAGTATAGAGGAACCAGGATCTGAATGCAGCAAGTCTTGTTCCAGAGTCTATGCTCCTAGTTACAATCTTGTATGCCTCCCAGTCCTGTTTATATTTATCTCTCCAAATTGAAGGCAACATAAAATTTTCAGGGACTTTTTTTTTTTTTAAGATTTTATTTATTTTATTCATTTATCCCCCCCTTGCTGCTTGTGCTCGCTGGGTCAGCTAACCACGCCGTGCGGGCGGGCTTGCCTTCACCAGGAGGCCCCGGGAACCGAACCCGGGGCCTCCCATATGGTAAACGGGAGCCCTACTGATTGAGCCACAGCCGCTTCCCCAGGGACTTTTTGTACTTACATGTGGTAGCCAGCATTTTTATTTAACACACGTACATGCACAATTATGGGCAAACTTGGCTTTTCTGAAAGCTAACATTTTTTGTGCACTATGTTTCAGGCACAGTTCTTTACACATTAATATTCATAATCCAAAACTCAGCGTGCAATTAAAAAAAGAGGAATAGTCACTGAAGAGCTACAAATGACTGTAAAGCCATAAGCAACTGTTCAGCCTTACTATTCATTAATGAAATAAGATGCCATTTTCTTCCTCTCTAATTAGCAAGGATTAAAAAATAAATAATACCCACTATTGGCAGGAGTACAGGGAAAGGACTTTTTCATTCTTTCATGGTGAGAGGAAAAATGTTTACAGATTTAGTGCAATGCAAATTTGGCAACATGTATCAAAAGATTTCTAGTTTACCTTGGCCTCTGATCTATAAAAATCCACTTCCAGTAAATTAACTTTTAAAAAGTTAAGCGTAAGACAAAGATGTGGGTTGACAATTTTTCATTGTGGGTCAGTGTGTGTATGAAAGCTTAAAAAAAAAAATGCTTATAATGTAAATATCCAACTACAGTCAATTGGTCAGCAAACACTTATTGAGTTCCTTCTGTGTGCAAGCTGCTGAATGAAGTGCTGGGAACACTGCTGAGCAAATTGGATGGAGGTGTGGCCCCTATCTACTTGGAGTGCAGTTGCCCAGTGGCAGTGATTCAAAACATATTGTTAAATCCGTAGTGAGAAATGATAATTAACTCTGTCTGTAACACTATAACGAGGATACCAAAAGCATGCTTTTGGAGGGTATTTAAATAATGATGGTCACAGATCTATGACAAAGAATGATGGCAGAGATAGTCAATGAACCTAATTTTGCAAGATGCAGCTAACATGTGGTACATATAGATAAACACAAACAAACATATAAAAGAGAAAACCATAGGTAGAAAATCACCAAAATGTTAATGATGACTATTACTAGGCCATAGCATTAAGGGGATTTTGTTTTTCTTTCTTTTCCCTAAATTTTCCACCATGGGACTAGCAAAGATGTTCAGGAAAATAATAATACAAATACCAAAACGTTCCAATGTGAAAGGCATTTCAGCAGACACTTCAGAGAATTTTACTTTTCTATGTCGGTTAAATTTCTGGGCCTCTCTGTGGGGGAATGAGGAGAAACCCATTTCTTCCCACCCTGCTCACAGTCGGCAGCTTATCCCTCTGAACTCAGCAAAACCTTAGCTTCTTCTAAAACCACCACAGAGCCCTGCCTCGCAGGCACAGTTAGGTTATGTCACCTGAGCTCCCCAGCATCTTCTGCTGCCCCGATTTCAGCACTTTACTGCAGCAAATTGTTATAGTAGTCAATTTGCTCATGTCTCTCCCCTATTCTACTGTGAACTCCTGAAAGGCATGGAAGTGTCTGACTCATAGATGAGACTCACTGTTTTAATAATTGGTTAATTAATTAACCAATTAATTAATTGCTAGTTAATTAATAACTGAAGATATGAAAGACTAAACTAAGGAAACTCTGGTGATTCAGAAAAAATAATATATCTTTAAAGGAGAGGCAGCACTGTAAAATGGAAAACTGTTTGGGCTCCTGAACCGGACACAGCTGTGTCCCAAGCCTGCCAACTGATTTTTAAATTTTTTTTTATTTTTAGGAAGTACCAGGGATTGAACTGAGACTTTATACATGGGAAGCAGGCGCTCAACCACTGAGCTACATCTGCTACCCAATGAGGGTTGGTTTTTCATTTGTTTTTTTTTTTTTAGGAGGTACTGGGGATCAGACCTGGGACCCGAGACCCTGTACATGGGAAGCAGGTGCTCAACCACTTGAACTACATGCGCTCCCCTGCCCTTGATTCTTTAAGCTGTATGATGTCTTCCATATGGCCTGGGAGTCATAACTTCCTCCTCTACAAACTGCAGGATGGTGGTGAGAATATTACAAGAAATCTGGATAAATTTTTAGCACATAGTAGGAGTTTAAAGTGTTCTAGGGGAATGTTATTTTCAAGTTCATATTCAATTTGGGAAATAGTTTATCCTTTTTTCATTGACTCTGTCTTTGATTTTTAACTTTTAAATTAACTAGTTGATGCTCATTTGACAGATGTTTAAGTTGGTGTCTCTGAAGACTTAGTGTTCTATTCTCACTTTAAAATCACATAATTGCAAACTAGGATTCAAAAAGAGAGATTAAAGGTATGTGAGTGTAATTTCATTGGTTCGGACCACAGGTTTTTGTCAAACAGTACTCTGCTGAGACCTGAATCTTCTGTCTAGAGATGAGGAAATGGAAACCTGGGGAATAAAAAAAAGAGAAAATTTATTTACATAAATGTGTTCCAGACATTGTGTGAAGCTCTTTCCATGTCATCTCTGAATCCCCATAACAATCCCACATGGATGCATAGCTCCCCCCGAAAAAAAAACCTTTTTGCATAAAAGAAAATTTTGAAAGCTCAAGTAAGTTCAGAGACACCCCTGAATTAGTTAATATTAGAAGCTAGTTTCAAATCTGACTCTAGAGGCAATGATCAGAGAGTGAAGGGAGCCTAGTCATAGAGGTCACCAGGTAGCTCTCCTTCACCAGCTCGGTCTCCTGACTTCCAGTCTTGTGTCTGAGCCTCCTGCCTTTGCATAACTTTGCAGCAGTGGAAAGATAGTCTGCAACCCCACTCTCCAGCCATCTGCTAGCAATCCTGTTCAGAGACATCGCTTCCATCTGTAACCCACAGTGAAAGCATGTCATTAATGAGACTCTGGGAACAAACAGAAATCATGCTTCCTCCCGTGGTTCTGCTACAAGCTGCCTAATTGGGATTTATGGGTGGCCCTGATAAAATTTCTGCCTAATAACATCCTTGAACTCTTAAATAATGGCCAAATAAAGCTTCAGCAATTGAACCGATAGGTCATATCAGCCTCCCAGTTGCAAGTGTGCATGTGTCTGTGTGTGTGTGTTGGGGGACAGGAGAGACAGGTTGTTTACACAAATTAGGCTAATGTGAAAGTCTGCAGCTTCAAGCAATGTCTGCTTTGTGCTAATTCAGACCTGAAGTGGATGAAGCTGAAGGCTTCTACACAGTATCTTTGAAGAGCCATCCATAGTGCTTGGAGCTTGGTGGTTTGTTTCCAAGAGTTTCGTCCTCACCTCTGGTTTCTGAGTTTGCTATGTTGCCTTCTAAGCCCAGCATAAGTGACACTATCCCAGTGGAAAGCCATCACTCTGTCCTCTTTAGTGAGAATGAGAAATCACGACAATAATAACTACAACAATAATAACTCATCTTTGACTGGCACATACCATGTATAAAGGATTCTTATGTTAATTAGAGTTTATATCATCCAAGAACCCAGTAAGATAGCTAGGAACGATCTCACTGTAGATAGAGGAGTGGTGCCCAGAATACGGGAGTAACTTGTCAAGGTCAGACAGCTGATGCATGGCAGAGTCAAGATGTACATGCAGTCGTTTTCTGGAAGAAATCTTTCAGCCCTACTTAAAATTTTAAACTATATACATTAAGATATTTATTTTAGTTAGATGCAGACAGAAACAACCTAAAGTATTAAATGCAGACTCTAAAAGGCCCCATGGAAAAGAAAACATTTGAAATAGATCACCAAGGCAAATTTCAGTACACGGTATTGTGGAACATGCTGGAAGTGAAGATTGAAGGCGAGAATGTACGTGACATGTATTAAAAAGCCTATGTTTTCAGAGCTTTTTATATTATTGATATCCTTCTCCCCAAAGCAGCTTTCCTGTTCTGTTGATGTCACAATCATCTACACACTCACTCAGACCAAAACCCTAGGAGTCATTCTCAATTCCCCTTTTTCCTTTCCAGCCCATATCCAAGCTTTTGCCACCTCTTCTCCATTAACATCGAGGGCAATCCACAATCATTTCTGACCTCTAGGACTACACAAACTCCTTATTAGTCTCTGTACCTCTACCTTTGCCACTCTACCTCATTCAGTGCCTACGTGAGCTTCCTAACAGGCAAACCAGATGACTTTGCTACATTATCCCTCCAATTAGTTGGTGGTATTAAGTAATTATTGTTCATTTTGGGTATAATCATGCTATTAATTTCATGTTTAAAAAGGAATTGTAGCCTTTAGAATATTTAGAATAGGACTATTTAGAGATGACAGGTTGCTAAGTTTGAGATATAGCTTCAGAATTATCTGGGGTAGAGACAGTGGGTGGGGACAGGAATAAACACTGTTTTCTCAACTTAACTTTAAAATCACCGCCCAAAAAGTTAAATAATAATAATACTCCCGATGGATTCCCACTGCAACCAGAAGAAAGTACCAATTCCCAGCTGCATTCGTTTGCCATGGCTGCTGTAACAATGTACCTCAAACTGGGTGGCTTGACTCTATGGGAATTTATTGTCTCACAGTTCTGGAGACTGAAATTGATCAAGGTGTCAGTAGGGCTATGCTCCCTCTGATGGCTCCGGAGAAGAATCCTTCCTTCCTTTTTCTAGCTTCTGGTCATTGCTGGTAATCTGTGGCCTTCCTTGGCTTGCAGATGCATCACCCCAGTCTCTGCCTCCATAGTCACATGGTGTTCTCCCTATGACCCTGACCTTGTGTCCAAATTTCCTTCTTGCTATAAGGAAACCAGTAATATTGGGTTTAGGGTCCACCTTAATGTAATATGACCCTATTTTAACTTGATTACATCAGCAAAAAGCCATGTTTCCAAATAAGATCTTATTCATAGGTGCCAGGGGTTAGGACATCAACATATCATCATGGGGGACACAATTCAACCAAAGCACCAACCATATCCTACAAAACTGTATATGATCTGGCGCTTACCAGCTTCTCAGACCTCGCCATGCTCCTCTGTCCTGGTTGCTTCCAACACTCTACTTCCATTGAGCTTCCTGGACCTTGAAAATGTCATGCTCTTCTTGCACTAGGTCTTGGAACTTACTCATCCTTCTGTTTGGGGTTTTCTTTCTTCAAACCTTGACGTGGCCACTCTCCCTTTCAACATTAGGTCTCAACTCAGTGCAGCCTCCACAGTGAAGCCTTCTCTGAGCACTTGAGCTAAAGGAACCACCTACTTCCCATAACTCTTCCTATATTATCCTATTTTGTCTTTTGTAGCATTTAAAACTACCTAAAATTATTTATCTGGTTTTTTTTATTTGTTTTCCATGTAAATTCTTTGAAGGCAGGAACTCTATCATGTTTAGAGTATATAAAGGTTTAGAAGACTTCCTGGTACTTAGTAGTTCGTCAAAATCTATTGATTGGCTTTTTACTGATTAGTTTATAGTGATTCTCAAATATAAAATGTTCCCAGGGGACTTTTGGAAATATTAGGAGGCATTTATTGTTGCAACTGTGACTAGTCAGTGCCCCTGGCATTTGGGTCCAGAAGTCAGGGATGGCAAAAGTCCTGCCATGTATAAGTCAATGTCCTATCCATTGAAGAATTTTCCTACCCCAAATTCAGGTAATGCTCCCAAAGTAAAAGCCTAGGCTAGAGAATGGCAGTCAGGGGTGGTGTTGTTGAGGGGAAGTTTGACTTTGCATGGAAGAGTATGGAATGAAGACAGAATTTGGGACTAGACCAGGAAAAGGCCTTCAGCAATATCCTAAGGAATTTGAAATGCATTTTTGGGAGTTCTAACAGCTTTCCATTGCTGCCATAACAAATTACCATAAATTTTGTGACTTAAAACAATGAATAAACACATATTTGTTATCTCACAGTTCTATAGGTCAGAAGTCCAGATGGGGTCAACTAGATCCTCTGCCTAGTTTCTCACAAGGCCAAAATCAACGTCAAAATCAAGGTATCAGCTGGGCTAGGCTCTTATCTGAGGGCTTTGGGGAAGAATTCACTTCCAAGCTCATTCTGAATTTTGGCCAAATTCAGTTCCTTGTGGTTGTAGAATTGAGGTCCTTTGATTCCTTGCTGGCCTTCAGCACAGGGCTGGTCTTTTCTCCAAGAAACTTTCCACATTCCTTCAGATGCCTCCCAACTGACCCCCTCCAGCAATGGAGGATCAAGTCTCTTTCAGGCTTTGAATTTTTCTGATCTCTCCTTCTGTTACAGCTCTCAAATTTAGCCAGAAGAAGTTCTCAGCTTTTAAGGGCTCATGTAGTTAGACTGGAGCCACCTGTACAATCCAGGGTACTCTTCATTTCTTAAGGTCCATACCCTTACTGTATCTGCAAATACTCCTGTGACATTTACCATAGCATATTCAAAGTTTACAGGAATTGGGGAGCTATTCTGCCTAACACAGGAATCATTGGATGTTCTTAAAGAGGCATATTAAATTACCTAAACATATTTAAATAAGTATTCCTTCCTCTGTGGCTATGCTCTAGCAATAGGCTTCCTGCTCCTCTAGGAGCTATGCACTGAGGCCTGCAGGGACTCTTCTGGAAAAGCCATTGTTAGCCAGCACCTGCACGTCAAGCAAAGGAGTGCTGTGGCCCCAGTTCCAAACAGACAAGCAGAGAGGAAAGAGGGCGCCTGCTGCCACGGATGGTGGAGATCAGCTATGTCCCTATTTCTGGGGAGAATTTAAGAGTGGAGCACAAGCCAGGGGGAATAAAGAGCTTCTTTCCCAGGAGCAGATGCTGCTGATCCCCACACAGAAGCCACCTCATTTCCCAGCACTCCCAGAGACTGCCTGCCAGATGGCCACAGCTGAATCCACAGCTGAATGGATGCCTGCTGTTGGCTCCAAAATGCTTGTGTGGGGAGCTTTAAGACCTGAGGTGGCATGGTAGGGCATCAAATACACACGAACAATACAAATGCGTAGGCTGCCCCAGGCACTGTGCTAAGTGCTTGGCAGGCATTATCTCAACCTGTGCCACATCCTTATGTAGATGAGGCAATTCTTATACCCATTTTATACAAGGGGAGACTAAGGCTCAGACAGGTTGGGTATTTTAGCAGAGGACCTAGAAACAGTAACCGGCAGCACTAGGTTTTTAATGGTGGCAGATTTTTCTTGAGAATCAGTGATCTTAAACACCGTGCTGGCTCTATTTGATAGCAAGAGCCTGTGAGCCCTCTTCCCCAGGCTCCACGGCATCCAATTTCGCTTTGCACCTGCTCAGATATGCCCAAGTCTGAACAGTTACCTTCTGATGAACCACCTTCATTTACAGGTCAGTGGTCCAGGATATTTGTCTCCTGTGGAACAGAATGGTAAAGTGGGTAAGTGGAAAATTGAACCTGACACCAAAAAGGCAGTCTGTAGCCAAGAGAAACTTGGAGAATTGAAGCCAAGTGTGGGAATGGAGCCAGAACAGGGTGCAAAATGGGATAAAACAATGTCTGACTCAAAACTCAACTTAAGAATACTGAGTACCAAGTGCAAAGTAGCACATGCAGGCACACCCCTAATGGTGCAATGGAACCATCATCACAATCAGCATCATTATCCTGAGAATGTACTGAGTCCTTAATATACACCAGGCACTGCATTATGCCTGTTACACAGATCTCCTCATTTAATTCTCACACCATCTCTATGAGAAGGTGTTGCTATTACCCTGATACCTACATGTGGAATCTCAGGCTTAATGATATTAACCTGCTCCAGGTATTATTACCAGTGAAAGGCAGCTCTGAGGTTGAAATCCAGGCAGTCTGACATGAAGAAAAAATTTTTAAGTCCACTATTTTCCATTCCATAATGTCAAGGGACATTTTCCAGTTAGTTCTTTGGGTATTGGGTTGATGCACAGGGGAAACATTATCTTGGCACAACACTGAAATTGTGGTGAGTCAGATTCGTGTGTCCTGCATGGGATAGTGCCCACAGGTTGAGATGGTCCAGTCTCTACCAACACACCAGACATAAGGAGCATTTCTGAATCCAACTGAGAAGCACATAGCCACGGGAGAAATGCATATCCATTGCTGAGTTGCCAAATCAGAAACTTGCCTATGAGAAAGTAGAGGTAAGCATGTGGAACGCAATCCAGAGGAAAGGTGAGGATGCATCTTGAGGTTAAGTTGTTACTTCAGGTCCAATGTATCATTAGTTACAGCTATTCAAGGTGTAAAATGTGGTTTTCACTTAGAGCACTCCTTCCACATGATGTCAGGTGTACACTGCAGATGCCACAGTGCTAACAGAAAGCACCAACCCTCACTGCATCCTATGACTTTCATCTCTCAGGTTGCATAAGGGGCATGACCAGAAGATCAATGGAATGAAGTGCTCAAGCCTTGCCTGGAAAGCTAGAGTGACTACTATGGGGGCGCACATTACAGAGACACACCTGACCAAGACACATGACAACTTTCGCCAACACGGGGAGTTTTTAAGAAATCCACCATTTGCCTGAATGGCCACTGAATGTGGGCTCTCTACCTATATAACTGGGTGTGAAATTTATAGCAACACTGGTAAATGAAAGATGAATGTTTAAAGTTTCTTACCTCCCAAATGGCGTTAATGCGACCACCTCCAGAGAGTCACGGTAACCAAATAAAACACACTTAGAAACATCCTGACATAAAGGAGGTAGGATATATCTACACAGTTTAAATGTGTTAATAAAGCACATGAGTATCCCCAAAGAAAAATTGGGGAGATGTACTAAAAGCTGGTTTTCTTCTCTCCACTTTCCTTTTCAAATTACCCCTTGTTCCATTTCTGTGGCTACCTTGTAAACTTAGTGACATAAAACAGCCATTTATCCTGCTCATAGATTATGTTTATCACGAGTTTAGACTCAGCACAGCTAAGATGGATTGTTTTTGCTCAACAATGTCTAGGGCTTCAAATGGAAAACTTGGAGCTGTAATCATCTAGAAGCTTCCTGACTCACATATCTGGTAGATAATGCTGGGTCTGGACTGAGGCTTTTGATGAGGCTGTCAGTCAGAATACCTGCATGTGGGCTCTCCACGTAATGTGGGGGTGGGCTCCCTGAGCAAGCATCATGAGAGGAGACAGTACAGAGTCACATGGCCTCATTTGTGCTCTACTCGGTAGGTCAGAGATGTCACTGCATGCTCAGATTTAAGGCAAAGGGAAATAGTCTCCAGCTTTAATGTGGAGCAGCAAAGTTCTAAACATAAAGGGATGGAAATATCATGGTGGCTCTTGTTGGAAAATATAATCTAACACACTTTCTGAATCCAAATGGTATCCAGTGGATATCGGCCACCTGATTTATTATCAAAAGAAGCCAGTAAAAGAACCTTTTTACATTAGCCTCTTATCAGTATTCCAATATAATCATGCCTTAAAAAAAATTATATTCTTCAATTCTAAAGAGAATTTGGGTTAAGGATAAGTCTTCATCACTTCCCATTTCAAGACATATTCATCCCCAAACCTAAAAGTTAAAAAATAAAATGATGGATATTTGTTTATCATGGAAGCATGAAAAGTCCTTAATGAATCGGTAAAATTTTTGCATGATAAGCATGTTCTCATTCTCCCATTTATTTGGCTATTTACAGCTGTATATATTTCTTTCTAATTCAAACAAAACATTTAAATAAATTATATAACTGGACCACTCTTTGGCTCAGTCTCTTGATGTGTAAAACAGAAAGGCATGGGATCGGTAAGCAATTCACAAAGTACATTCATTGACCTGCTAATTATGATGACATGGAAAGGGTCCTGTGATCAAGTAAGTTTTTAAAAATGAAAATATATTTTTATTGTAAGGTTTTTCAAAGCTGTTAATATGTTCTTCAAATCTTGTCTTTACCATGGATCTTAAGGCAAGATTGCCTTAAGAAGCCTGAGGTCCCTGAACCGGACTTTGAGAAATACTGGGATCATTAGTTATTCTCAATTTGTGTTTCTGTAGAACTCACAGTGTTCAACACACAGAAGATGGTTATCTTTCCCCAAAAGACAGGGAAGAAAAATAAGGAGACTTTTCTCAGCTTATATATTGATCTCCTTATTTGTTTCTAAACATTTTGGCATCTATTACATCTTCCTCTTCTGAGAAAATGTTTTGATATGGCATCTTCCCAATCCTATTTTTTTTTTAAAGGAAAACAGTTATTATTTATTGAACCCTTACCAAAGTTAGCACCACATTGGACACCTTGCAAGCATTGCTTCATTTAATCCTACCAATCACCCTAAAAACTCACAAGTATTACTATTCCTAATTTCCAGATGTTGAAACCGAGACTCAGAAAAGTCAAGGAGCTTCCTCAAAGACATTGGTAAGGGACAGAGGCAAGATTGAAAAACAAGCCTCTGGAAGTCCAATGATCTTCTCAAAGATTCTATGCTAATGTCCAACAGTCTTGTCTTTATGTCACATATCCACAGCTACAAAAATAGGGGGACTTTAGACCCCGCATATCATTCATATTATTAGTAATGAATCCCATTCCAGCTTACCCTGACCTTCAATTTCTGACCTGATTTCAACCTTCTCATATTTTGGCATTTGAATTAGATGATGGTGGTGGTTGTGCTGATAATAATTTTATAATTAGCTCCAGAATCTGGCTTTTGACCCTGCTTTTCCAGTTTCAGTTCTGGCTTTCTTCCTTACCTAAAATTCAAACTTATATTTTTCTCACGTGGCTCTTTGCAGCTCTTTGATAAAACTTTGGTCATACCAGCCCCAAGGCATTTCCTCAATGCTGGCCACCATTGCTCAGGTCCAAATGAGCATCCAAGTGCCAGTTTTGCTCCAAGTGCCTAGGATGGAATTGCCAGCACTCCACAAAGAGCCATGGAACTAAGGTTGAATGTTGGGGCTAAGTGATTGATTTAACAAGTATTATTTAGTATCTGCTAAGTGCTGTGGATCTACTGCTAAGTAAGAACAGAGCCAGTCTCTGCCCTCATAGAACTGGCAATCTGGCAGGAGAAACATATTAATAACACAATCATACAAATGAATTTATAAAAACAAGCAGAGATAAGTAGTCTGAAGTTAAAAACAAGAGTCCATGACCCTTAAACCAAAGGGGCTTCATCTTTTCTGATGGGGTCAAGTTAATCTTTCTGAGAGTAATCCCGTGGTGAGGATCTGAAGAATAAGTCAGAGTTAAATTGGGTGGGAGTATAAGTTATTCCAGGGAGGAAAGGTGGTGGCAAAGACTAGAGGAATGAAGCGTGGACTTTGAGGAATGGGAGCTGACCCCTGTGGCTGGAGAACCAAAATGTGGTCCGGCTCGTACCTCCTTCTGCATTCAAAGACTTGAGGTATAAGAAAAGAATTGTACTGTAAGAGGAGTGGGTACCACTGAAGGGCCAAAGCAAGGAAACAAAATGAACTGATTTGCATTTTTTTAAAATATCACTTTGGCTATAACCTGAAGAGGAACTGGAGTGGGCCAGAGTGGATTTGGGGGGACCAGTGAGGAGCCTACAAACATTGCCTACGAGAAGGCTGTTGGCAGCTGATCTCTGAGGGCCTTTTCTGTTCTTATATGACAAGATTTTATGTTTATCCAGCAGAAATTGTAGACATTATTGGACTGCATTTGTTTGAAACAAATACTAAGTTTTATTAAATTTTTATATTATTGCTCAGGAGACATGTCTTATGTGAAATCAGGCTGCCTATGCTATCAAATTATCTCTGCAGGTAGACAAACTTCATTGATTGTAATTGTTAAAGAAGCAGACCAATCAATTTTTTAAAAAGTCAAACCATCTAGGATGTATGTGTGTATGTGTGTGTTTGACTAGTTTGTGAAATTGAAATGTCCTTGAGGATGGGATGAGAAGGTGAGGGAGAAATATACCTTTTGGAGGCACTATTATCTACTCATTCACTGAATAAATATTTATTGAGTACCTACTATGTTCTAGCATTAGTCTGGCTTCTGAGATAGAGTTGGATGAAATAAACAAAGTCTCTCTCTCTCTCCCTCAGGGAAATTAATTCTATTTGAAAGAATGCAAGTTATTGAATACAAAGAGATCTGGTTTTTTAATTTCAATCCCAAAAACTGTGTGACCTTGAATAAGTTATCTTTTTAAGATTGAAGTTCCTTATCTGTAATTCAAGGATGACAATTCTAAGGGTCTTAAGAATAATATCTGAGGATCATGATAAAGATTGAGATAACAGATTTCAATCACTTTTTTAAAAAAAGCACAGTTTCAAAATTAATATAACTCAGTTTCTCAATCTTAGATTCTACAATATTTGTTCTGTTTACCTATATCTTCATGCTTGGTAGGAATTTTAATGACTTCACCAAAACACTACCTCCCTTTGATTTGGAGATTCTTATCAGTTTGGGATATTTTATTACTTATAAAACACAACCGGGCAAACCAATTTCAATTTGTGATTCCAATTATGATATAGAGTGCCTTAATTTATACCAATATTGTGCTGTCTCCCATTTTGTAGTCTTGAAGACGATAGTCAAAATATACACATATCGGTGCGCTGCCAGGCCCTGTGAGTTATGCAGCAAGATGATGACGTGGCAGGCGAGTGACACAGGGGAGAGCCAAGACGAGTCATGCTGAAAAACCAGGAACTAGGGCGGCACATGCAGTAGGGTACCTCTCTCCCACATCAGAGGTTCCGAGGATCGAGTCCCAGTAAAGACAGGAGGAGGGTGATGAAAAGGGAGGGCAGGAAACAGACACAGAGTCGTCCAGAGAATGGACACAGAAACAGCAGAAATGGGGGGGGGATAAAAATGGATAAAAGTAAATAAATAAATCCTTTAAAAAATGTATAGGGGAGGAAGATACGGACTATAGTTGTTAGTAATACTTTGACGATGCTCTTTCATGATTTGTTAACAAATGTTTCACAACAATGCAGGGTGTTTGTGTGTGGGGGGTGAAGTGTGGGAGCCCTGTATGATGTTATGCATGTTTGTTTTGTAAGATCACAATGTTTACTGAATACTTACAGTTTATGTATGTTCATGTATGAATGATATACTTCAATAAATTGTTTTTAACAAGTGGAGTTTTGAAATCTCCAAAAAATATATACACATATCAATTCATACATAAATGCATACACATACGTGGGGTGAGAGATACCTTTGTATTTGGAGAGGTTTACATTTTTAATGTATTATCAAAGTACCAAAGTAATTTGTGAAGCCTTGAAATAGTGGTGCTGCTGGCAATTTAATCCCCACTTTATCCACTACTTCTGCCCTAGGCTGTAAAAAACAGCATTGTTCATGGGTAATTTCCTATTCCTTCCTGCTGCTAACAAAATGGGTATTTTCTTTAAACCAGAAAACATACTGTCTGACATCACTCACTTCAATTGGCAATGGATTCCATATGATAAAAGTCACAGCCTGCAGACAGAGATTTCCTACTCCTTTGCAAAAATACTTTGGTGCCTCTAATTCATGGCCTTATAGCTGCCCAGCCTTTAATATACTTATTTTTGCTAAAGTAGGGTCACCATATTCTGTACATGCCCAAATATAAGTTGATCCTCTGTTTTCCCAGTGTGAAAACACACAAAAAAAGCCAAGCATCAACCTAAGTTATTTAATTTATTGAGTTACACATCCTTTTACTATTCAGAGGAAACATCAAAACCTTATCCATCTTCAAGATCAGTAAGTATTTTTGCATCATTTAAAGCCCATTCTCCATATCACCTCATTTTCCCGTCCATCAAAGTTGTCTGAGTGACAGAGGTTTTGAATCCCTGGGTGATGAGGTTTCTGATTCCAAGTAACCGTTCCTATAAATGTTCTTCTGTTTTCTCTGCTTCTCCATTCCTCCTGTGAGCACATATTTGTGACCTCTACGATGTGACCACTTAACGCTATTTCTCTTTAAAAGTCATCTTTAAAGGCTTGTTTATAACAGCACCTAAGCTTGCAATTGTGAGGTCAGAGCCTCAAGAATAATTACTAAATCTCATGTTAAATTCCCTTGCCTTCTTTTGATTTTAACTGATTCTGCCAGTGACCTCTTTAAGCAACCCAAACTAGTATTGATTGAGAGTCTTTCAGGCTAATGTGCAGTGCTTTACTCAGGCTACAATAATCAAGAAAGTGCTTTGTAATGTGAAATATTGTATTAGGACTCAAATATGAGTCTTTTTTCAGTGGGAGGTGGAGGTAATGTTTTGAGGAAAAAAACCTCACTTCATATGTAAACATTTATGGGTTCTTTGCCCAAATGCCACTGTCCCCTCGCCACCTGTGTCTTTGAGGAAAAATTAAAATTAATACTCCATGGCATTCTTTTTGCTGATACCATCCCCCATCTTTTGTAACATTGCTCTGTAGACAACCCATTGTATATACGATTCTATTACTTGCTGTGCTGTGTATATTTATTTGTTTAGCATTTTATATGTTTCAGGCATTGTAATAAATGACTTTAATTTAATTTTTAAAATCTCACTACATGCTCAACAAAATATGAGGCATAGTTTCTGTTCTCTTCATTTTACAGAGGCGAAAACTGAGGCTTAGAAGAATTAGGTATTTAGTCAACTTTCAAACAACTGAAGAATGTTAGAGTTAAGTCTCAAACCCAGGTCTCTCTGATTGCAAAATGTTTTTCTTTTGTTTCCTTTTTATGAATTTAGTGTATATAGGCAGTCTTATCACATATCAATAGAAGAGCAGTTTTAGACAGGTCTTGGAGAGTGGAAAAAAGATTGTTTTTGGAGTTAGGAAAGGTATAATTTAATGGTCCCCAGTTCCTTGTATTTCAAAAATCAAAGAAGGAGGACCCTGCAATTTCACTCCTAGGTTTTTACCTACAAAAAACAAAAACATATATTCAGAAACTGTACACAAATGCTCATACAAGCTGCATTCATAATAGTCTCAGACTGGAAACCACCCAAATAACTGCAAGTATCTGCCAACAGGTGAATGTTTTAACAAATTGTGTTACAATTTAATGGAATACCACTCAGAAATAAAAAGTAAAGAAGATATATGAATCTGAAAAATATCATCTTGCACAGAAGAAGCCAGAGACAAAAGAGTAATGAAAGATTTCTTATTATGAAGTTCATGAACAGGCAAAACTAACCTATAGGTTGGAAAGCAGTTCAGTCATTACCTGGTCTAGGGGTTAGGGAACTTTTTGGGGTAGTGGGAAGATTCTATGTATTGATTGTGATATTGGTTACATGAGCGTGTAGGTTGGTCAAAAGTCACTGCACTGTACATTTTAAATGGGTGCATTTATTGTATGTAAAATATATCTCAACTAAGTTGACTAAAAATCAAAGAAGGGGATATAATAATAGGAAACTTTAGGCATGAAAAAAGTAGACTGGCTAATTTGAGGACCAAGGTGTTGAGAGCTAGAAGTCAACAAACAAAGGCAATAATGAAGAAATGAGGGATATTTGATCTTGAAAATCAAAAGCTCGGCACAAGGAGTGAGCTGCTTTCTAATAGCAGCACAGGTTGCAGGTAAGAGGAAAGAAATGGGAGTAAGCACTAAATGTGGCTGGGGCTGGAGATCTTGGTTCAACATGAATGGAATCTTTCTAATGACTATAATTGTCCAGTAAAATGGGCTGCCATTTGTAGTGGCAAAACCCAACATGAGAAGTAATCAACAGAGGCTATGAGAACAGCAGCAGTCACGTTCAAGAGACCCTTAAAATGGATGAAAGGACAAGTTAACAAATACCCGTGATTCCAACCATGAGATAAAATATAAAACATACTGCTTTTAAGGTGTCCCGTGCAATTCAAAAAGCATGTTTATGAGATCTTCCATTCAGGGGGCCGTTGTCCATATGCCAACATTTTGAATGGTTCATTAAATTAAAATGCACAGGAAATTGGCCTTAATTCTAAGAAGGCATCTGGGCCTACTTACAAATGAATTAAATTTGTTCATTTTTTTCCTCTACAAATCACTTCATTTCGTCAAATGTTATGGAGTTCCTAATGAAGGCCCAGAAGTGTGTTCCAAGTCATGGGGAAGGCACAGGTGTACACACAGTATCAGTGGTAAACTAATTGTGAGGGAGGGGCTCACACATATTATAACTACAGCTAGATATGGGCCCAAAGAATACCAAATGCTCATTGTTCTGGAGGATCAGAGGCCTGCAGGAACCTAGTTACATAACCATTCTGTCCATTGACCATCTCTGCCAAGAAATGACAGGGGCACTTCAAATCAACATGGCTAAAACCTAAGTCCAGTCAGCTTTTCCTTCCTGTATCCCTTGTCACAGAAAATAGCACCTCAGCCACTTCCGAAACCTAAACTTTGTATCCACTATTGTCCCTCAGTCACACCTTGAGTGCTCCCGCCATACCCAATTGGCCAGTAATTCTTGCTGATTACCTCTTTCACATTTCTCATAACCAATCCTTTCTCTATCCTTACTACTTCTTTCTTTCACTGAGATGCTAACAGTTTATGATTTAGTTTAGTGCAATTACTTTCTAGTCTCCCCGTACCCAGTTCATCACTTCTAGGTGGGGAGCGATTTTAGCAAAGCCTTTAAGACCCTCCATGAGTTAAACCTTGTCTAACTTGTTATATGACTTCAGCTTTCCGATTGTGCTATCTGCTTTAATTACTCTTTAATAATTCAATTGTTTGAAATTCTTCCCATATGGTTTAGTTTGGTGTCAAGACTATGGCCTTGCTGCTTCTATACTGAACCCCATTTTAAATTTGGGTTTTCCTACCACGGAAACTTTAAGCAAGAGAATCCAAAAGAAAATAAGATATTTCTTTAGTCATGTCTGGGCCAACGCCTATTATCATGCCCCAGGCAGAGCTCTGAAGAAGGTGCGTTGGCTGATGAGAGCAAGGCTTCCTATACCCACCCCTCATGACTCTAGGATATTCAGTTCTGCATATTAGATACATACATAGCTTTCCAACCAGTTACAGATGTTTAGAATGTGGATTAAAGAGAGACACCTGGCCTCACCTACTGTGGCAGGAAGCAAATACTGAAGCAAAGCTAGGAATACAAAAAGGTTTACTGAGAAGTAACACCTCTGAATGAATAGGAGAGAAAGAATAATTGGGCAGGAAAAAAAACCCTCGGACCAAGATGTGGATTTAATAAAATCTCTCCAGATAAACAAGAAGGTCTAGAACAAAGATTACTAATCAGATGGGTCATACAATGGACAGAAGTTTCTAGGGCAATGCACACATGGCTTTCTCAGTCAGTATTGGGAAGCCACCTCAAGAGGAATGTGACCTGGTCTAGAAAGCTGAGGTAGACCCTGAAGGAGCTAACACAAGAGAGCTATCTGCTAAACACACTCCTTGCAGCTGGGCAGTGAGGCTTTTTTTTTTTTTTTTTAAGGGGGATTTGATGGTGCATTTCTGTGATCGACACCATATGAGCTTGGTGCAGCATAGAACCACTTCTCCATAAATGGCCAGAGATCTTGGAGGTCACTCCCAAGAAGGAGACAGTTAGGAAAAATCACAGTCCTTGTTGCTGCATTTCATCTCTGGGTCAGAACAGGTACTCACTTCTACCCTTGCGAAGCCCTGAGTTTTAGGAATAGGAATAACAGTGTCCCCCAGTAGGTCATCAGGGTTAATGGTAACTGGAATTTCTCTTGCTTCCACCCTTTGGTTCCTAAACTTATGCTGTTTTCATTTAGGGAGCACAGCATCATATAAATAGCTTTAAATTAATGGTTATTCCACATTCTGAAGATGGCAATCCATATTTGCAGAGTACTATTTTGAGCTGGCACTTCGGCTAACTCATCAACAGACATTTCAACACTCTGTTAGGCCAGGTGATTCTGAGAGGTGCACACCATGATATAACCAGTAAATCCCTTGGTCATGGAACCAGTTTTGCAATCCTTTGCTGTAAAGTGTCCCTCCGCCGTGTCAGATGCTATGTGGGATTCCATGCCTGTGGATCAGATCCTCCATAAGCCCTGGTATAATGGTGCTAGCTGAGGTTCTGTGGGAAGCAAAACAAACCCATACCTGGAATATGTGTTTATTCTTCTAAGAACAAATGACTGGACCTTCCAGAATGGAAGAGGCCCAGTGTAGTTAACTTTCCATCAAGTGGACAGTTAGTTTTCTTAAGACACAGCTTCATGCTAAGTACTCAACATTGGTGTCCATTACTGGCAAGTGAGACATTCAGAGGCAGCAGTGGATCAGCCTTGGTAAATGGGAGTCCATGCAGTCAGGTCCATGTATAGCCTCCATTTCTACTTCCATGGCTATTTCACTCATATGTCCAGTTTGCCAGCATTGGGATGGCCACTGACAAAGACTGGCTTACATCAACTGCTATAGGTATGTAGTCTGCTTGATTGTTGGTGCCTCTTCAGTGGTGGGAGCATTCTGATGAGTGTTAATGTGTGATATGAAGATATTCCTACTTTAGGCCCACTCTCATAAATCCATTCACTGCTCGTGAGTCCATATATATTCTTGTTTTGGGCCACAAAATGATTGGTGCACTGCTCCATGATTCACTGAAAAGATTTGCCCTTCCTCCTATATTTCAAGACCACCTTGGACTGTAGCTGTAATGCAGCCACCATTTATTTTCAATTTGCATTCACATACCAAGCCAAAGCATTCATAAATGAAGATGGCAATATGTATGAGGTGAGGGAGAGGAGCTGACATGGGAGTTTAGGTTACTGCTCACACAGCTTGATTATACCCTTTGTTCGTGTTCATGCTTGGCCCCAAATATTCCATATCAGCCAGTCCAACTTACAATTAATTGCTACTAGACCAGGCCAACTTTAAGACTAGGAGCCACCTCTTGATGGGCAGTTCTGGATGCATGGTCACTTGATATTGCATGATCAATCATTCTGTCTTTCCAGGGCTGTTTAGCATTCTAGGAGCAGTTTGTTTTGTTTTGTTTGTTTGTTTGTTTGCTTGTTTTTAAATAATATAATTCTCTGCTATAGAAGGCATAGTGTTTCTCTCCCCTTGTGGCTTGCTATAAACTCCATGCTACATGTTTTATGACACTTGTACATCCAACATCACAAAGTCTGCCAGATTGTATGGCCCAAGTGGCAGGTCTACTTTCACCATAGCCTGGACCTGCTACAGCCCTTTCCTGCTCCTTGTCCTACTCAAAGCTGGCAGCATTCCATGTTACCCAGAATATGAACTAAACCAATATTCCTAGGTATGGAATGTGTACCTTCTTTAACTAGAAAAGGACTACTAGGATGTGTGCTTCCTTCTCTGTATTAGAGGATATAAGATAAAGCAATTTGTCTTTTAATATGGAGGGAATATCCTGGCACATTTTTGACCATTGGATGACTAAAAATTTTTATTGAAGTGACAATAACTTCTCCCTGAATATTAATAGGATTTATCTCCACCTACCTATCTCCACTTGCCAGTTATCACTTGCTCATCCTGTCCAATTAGCATGATGGTAGCAAGGTAATGGACGAATGTGATGTTTTTCAGGATATCCAGAAGATCCAGATCTATGCAGACTATATTATCATAGTGGGGAGGGTATTTAACTTAGCCCTGGGACAAAATTGTAAATGTATATTGTTTTGTCTATCCCATGTGAATGAGAACGGTTTCTCATTCTCTTTCCAGTCGAGATAGAAAAGAATTCAGCTACCAGGTATATGATATGTATATCGTGAGGATTATTAAGCTTCTCCAGAAGATACCTCATCCAGAACAGCAGTTGCAATTGAGGCTACTACTTAGTTGAGTAGTCTACAGTCATTCCCCAGGATCCATCAACTTCTACAGAGACCAGAACCAGACTAGTCAATTAAATGGAAATATGATTGTGATAGCCTCCCTGCATTCTTTAAAGATTTTATTTATTTATTCATTTATCCCCCCCTTGCTGCTTGTGCTCGCTGGGTCAGCTAACCACGCCGTGCGGGCGGGCTTGCCTTCACCAGGAGGCCCCGGGAACCGAACCCGGGGCCCCCCACATGGTAAATGGGAGCCCTACTGATTGAGCCACAGCCGCTTCCCAATCCCTGCATCCTTTAAATCTTTAAGAATGGCACCATCCATGATCCACATCCCTCCTCCTTGAAAGAAAAAAAAAAAAAAAAAGCAGTGCTGCTTTGATTTAATATCTTATTTGGGTCAAAGACTTTCAGAGGCTTTCACTTGGCCTTCCCCATTATAATAAACCTTATTTCACAGGCCTGAGCCCTAATATGTGGGTTGCTACACCTGCCAAGAATGTCAATCCTGTTACACAATTGAGGGCTAGAAAAATGACCACTGGATAGGTCCAAAAAAAGTGGATCTGCGGCCTATTGTAAGCCTCCTTTTGGACAAGACTCTATTTATTACTTGATCCCCAACTGACCTCACTCTTTTTTTTTTTTTTTTTTTTTTTTTTCGGTGGAGAGCGCGAACGCAGTCCCCCACTACCACGAATTATGCAATCAAGTTTCCCACATTTGGGTAAATCACAGGGGTCAGCACATCCGGAGTGCAATGGATAAGCCTCGCCCTGGGAAAACTACCTTCCTGATCATGGTAGCTCCCCTGCCAGGTAAGTATGACCTCACTCTTTAAAAGAGGAGCTATAATGATTTTTCAGGTTTCTGAGTATCAATGTCAATTCAGACCCTTTGGTCAAATTTCCTCAAAATATTTGGATAGTGCCATTTCTCCAGTGTATAGTCACTGGAGTAAATGCTCATGTGTTTCTTTGGGGAAATTATGGCAATGTATACTTGTTATCTTGTTACACGGTCCTTTCTCCTGGGGATGTGGCCATTTCTTCAGTCAGTGGGTTCCAGGTCTGAAAACTTGCCCTGAAATTTGGGCAAGGGATTGTGACATTTTATTTGAGCAACCACTCTTAGCCTCTTTGCTTGCACTCTTTTGAATAAATATAACAGTACTTCTGTTGCCTACCAATCTCTTTTGTTCCTAGAGATTCTGTGTTCTATTTGCTATCTTCATAACTCTCTGTGGGTCCCCTTGGCTGCCACTCTGACCTTGTTAATGGTTATGATATCTGCACTCTCCAGCTTCTGGTTATTAAGTACTACCACTGGGCCTCGATACTTGTGGCCCTGTCATCCCCATTGCTATAAATAAGCCAAGTTCTATGGCATTTTCTGCTACTATCATCCTGGACAGAGGAGAGAGCCACCATCAAACTTCTAAATGGTGATGATGATGTCCACTCACCAGTGCACTCCTAATGGCATTGGTGCATAGTGTGTTCCGGCAGAACAAAATCTTACAGTGGGTCTTCTGTCCTCCCCTAACTGTACTCATTCCAGCAAGTCCTCTTCTCTGAGCTTTAAATCCCTTCCTCTACCATCTGCTACCGAAATTTAGGCATTTCAACCTTGCTCAGTATGTATCATCACTTTTTCCAGGCTTATAAGAGCCATCCTAACTACGAGTCTGACCATGCCCTGGGTTTCTAACCAGAGTTTTGAAACCTGAGAGAGTGACCACAAGCCAATAAACTCCCTTTTAACCAGTCTTATTCTCCTGCCCCTTCGACTGGGTGTCTTAGAATCCAGTTTCATGGAATCCCCTGTGACATGATGGAGAGATGGTAGAGGCACCTCACAAGGTAAGGAAGGTACTGCTGCTTGTGGAGGAGAGACCTCTCTTTATTATCCTTCACACAGTGGAAATAGTAGTTCTTCTTAGAGAGGCAGGAGGCACTTCTATAGGCTCAGAAGGAGTCTGAGATGTTGAATTCTTGGGAGTGTAAAGGTGGGATTTCCATGAAGATATAGCCATCTCATGTGTCAGGAACCAAGTTTTCCCAACAGGGCCCAGATTTTGGCTTAACAGGCCTGCCTTGGTTGAACATTTAACTGCTTTTAATGTTCAGCCATTCTATTTAACACAGTGCCTGGTGGTCAGTTCTGATCCCCCACATTCTGAGATGAAGGCTTCTTCATAAGCTACCAGAGAGACTCTCTGACTTTCACACTTAGTTTTTAATTGTTTGTTAATTGTTCTCAGTGTTTCAGTATTCATTTAAAGGGGGAGCAATGAAACTTAGTAACAACTGTCCAAATCCATTATTTTCATTACCCCAAACCCTAAATCATCATGCTTTCTAGTCCATACCCTTCTACTGGCATATACTCTTAAATCATTACCATTAAAATTTTTTAAATTGGTTTTCCATCTACTGCCAGGGGCTGTTTGTCCTCCACCTACTACACAGGTGTCCTCATTGTCAGATGGAGTGGTCCAACTCTCCATCTTTACCCCTGCTTTGTTTACCTCTCCTGGTATCACCTGTCACAGGTCAGATTCTCCAAGAAGAAGATGCTGAGACAGAGATTGGAGTGAAAGGCTTTTTGGGGAATAACACTTGTGAAATAAAATGTGATGAAGCAGGTTTGGGCAGAGAAAGCCATCAGATCAGGTGCAGATCTGACAAAGTCTCTACCTGTCCAGTGCAGAACTCTAGAGCAAAGGCTGGCTATTATAAAAGCCCTGCATGTGGCAGGAGTACTTAGGCCTTTATACCAACACCCCGCTCCATTGGCCACAATAAGAAGGGCACAGCCTGGGCTTGAAAGCTAAGGTGAACTCTAAAGGAACTAGCAGAGGGACACTGTCAACCATGTTCTGTCCTCCCTCACAACTGGGCATCCAGGCCTTTATTACAGGGGCATCTGAGAGGTGTTTCTTGGTGTTGCCACTCCCTCCTAATCTGATAACATGCTGCAGCTCCTTTGGAGTGGAACCAAGAAGAAAGAGATGGGGACATGCTAACAGGGGACTAAACTTCTCTTTGTATCTGTTGCTCTTCCTGCTAAGAATCTCCTACCCCATTGCATGGCAAGAGATTCCCAATATGTCCTCAGTCTTCAATCCCTCCTGTGTTGCTTCTTCTAAGATATAGGTTAAGCAAAAGAGTTTCTCCCTCCCATGTGTTCTCAGAACACCTCCTTCAATCCTTGAAATAGAGTATTATAATTATTTGTGTCTGACTGGTCACCCTCAAAAAGTGAGGTCCTCATCCCAGGGCTATCAGCTTATTCTTTTCACATTGTGAGTACATTTCCTGTAATGTAATGAGCCCTGAGTGACTATCTGAAGAAGAAATAAATCCATTTGTGGGGAACCTGAAAGTCTCCAAAGAAAAGAGAACTAGAGAAAGATCTACAAACAAAATACAAGGCAAACGGTTCTGTAAATTCAAAATAATGCATTTGAATCCATTTTTCCCCAAATTAGCAATGTAACACCATCATGGGTTAAACTAGTTCTAGAAAATGACAGTGCCTAGTTCTGCTACTCTTGATATCTAGCCATGGATAGGTCATTTATTTTCTCCATGAAACTGTTTCCTCATCTGTAAAAAAGGTAGAAAGATTCAATTACATGAAATTTCCTTCTCTCCTCCAAACCTCATAACTCTATTTCTCTAAATGTTAAAGAAATTCCCTGAGAAATCTTTGAAAATTTGCAAAGCCTCTAAAACAGTGTGATTTTAATGAGTTTTCTTGCACATAGTGTACACCTCTGTATTTTATTCATCCCTACATGTTGCAATGATTTTTTGTATTACTTTTGAATTTCTGCACATTTGAAACAACCTCAATGTGAAATCTTAGGTTTTTCAAGATATCTTGCCATTAAGATTCAAAGCAAAGTAATTTTCCTGCCAAGATTTTGCTCTTTATTATCTTGTTTTTCCATCAGAGGCTCTATTCAATCTGTTATAGAACTGGGGCAGTGCTTAGGGCTGCACCCTTGCATGGAGTATTAAATCATTGACTATCTTTCCAATATATTTGCACACAAAGCCCTGGTCTTAAAGGTTAAGAATCCATCTTGATATTATCACATGGGTAATCAAAGAAGTAATTACAAAAATGCTCTTGGAAGAGAAGCAGCATGACTCAGTCTTGGAAAAGCAATTTATTTGCTGTTTTGATTTTTTGTTTTTTTTTCAAAGCAGATTTGGCATAGGTCCATGATTAATTTAACATTTACTCAACATAGCAATGAAGGGGGACCTCTTTTTATTATAGACAAGTTATTACAATCAAGTTGAAAAATGATTGCATATTTAAACATGTGATTATATTATGGTTCATATGCTGAATATATGATTAAGTCAAGTTGTAATAACTTGATTAAGTCAACTCTAATAACCTTGGATGTTTAGGGCATAGCATATGCATCCTAGTAATTTTTTCTTTGGTTTCAAATCTTTCTAGCAAATCACTGCCCACTTAATCATGAATCCAAAGAATCACTGAATTGAAAGATGTGAAAGAATCTACTCCAGCAATTTTCAAATTGTATACTGTGGAACCCTAGAATTCCCCCCAAATAATTTAAGGAAGTCACCAGAAGGAACAGGAAGGCTGAGTCATAAAGTTCTAGGTCAAGGGACCTAGTTCAACTTGAGCAGTATGTTTTATAAGATTTAAAAACTAGATTTATGCTACTAAAGAAGCTCGTGTTTTTTTTTTTTTTAATTTAATTCCCTAAACATAAATCTCTTGTGCTAGTTTCATTCCAAGTGATAATCTGTCTCTGCTTGAATTGCTCATGTGATAGGACTCTCTTTATTTTTGAGGCTGTCAATTACATTTTCAGTAAGGCCTCGGAAAGTTCTTTCTTTTTGGACCAAAATATGTATTCCACATATTCTATGCCTTTTGAACCAACCTATGCAAGAGTGGGAAAAGATTGAGCAGAGAAAGTCAAGCTGTGATGTACAAGGAGCTCTTGGGCTAAAACTGAATGACCTCCTTGATCAAACTAACTCAGAATCCAGTTCTACACATGCTGTACCTATTCTTGCTAATACATGACTGTAGCTCCTTTAGGCAATGGTCTGTTGCTTCTCTTATCAGACTCAACTCATTCCAAACTATGCCACGATGCAATTTTAAACCTAGTTGCCAGTCTAATGTCCAGCAGGGAAGTGAAGGAAATCTTGAAGGGGACCCTTGTATCTTCCAGAGTGGTAAGGTCTCTGGATTGTCTTGACTGAGGGGGTCCCGCCAGCTTATGAATAGGGTGGGTGAGCTACTTGTCCAGGTTCAGAGGACTCAAGGAAATGTGAGAATTCAAGAATTTCAGGTTTATCAGCCTGGAAGTTCTCATCCCCTTTTATCTCAATCAGGGCCCTGAACTTCACATAACAGACTTGCCTCCCCTAGTTTTAAGTTAACCTGACAATTAAGTACTGGTTGTATCAATCAGCTCTCTCTGTTGTCATGCTACAGGAGATAAGAACCTTTTTGTATGCTGCCAAAGAGGTACTCTGACTTTGATACTGACTTTCAACTGCCTATTAATTATTCTGAGCCCTTGGTTATCTTTGTTTAGAGAGTGAAAAGAACTTTGCAAAAGCCACCTTTCTCCTCTTGTCCTAGTAGTTAGTATACCCCCCTCCCCCAATTCTAATCAAACATTCAATATACTGCAGGAACTAATCCATTCCTTTCCACCAGTGGACCATCCCAATTCACCACAAGTGAACATTTTAGCAATTAGATCATCCTTTTGTGCTCATGTCACTAATGGTGGCGCCTTTATCGCAGAGAGTGACCCAGGTTCAAAATCCCATCTTATCACCTGCTGACTCAGAACACTACTGGCACTGACTTTGCAGCCTTATTTTCTCCAAGGAGCAGGCTCTTGTTAGGAGTGCTCTTGTGAGCATCACCTATGGAAGAGAGGGGAGGAAGCAGGTTGTGGCTGAGGCAGGAGTTAAGCTGCAATGTGGGCCAAATGGCAGTCTTGACAAGTTGAATAGGGATTTCTGTCGTTAAAATGGTCCATCAGAGTTGCACCACAATGGGTTGAAAAAGGCTAAACTTTATATTGCCAATTAGTCATTGGATGTGAGCCATCCCAGGAAGGGTATGGCCATAGGCAAGTGGCCTTTCCAGGTATTGTGTTGGTTGCTTTATCTCCTTTAGTCCTCACATCAAAAGTAAAAGTTTTCTACCTTTTATTCATTCTTTCAATCATCTATCCATTTGTTCAAAAACCTTGCATTTGTTAATCCTTCTTTGTAGTAGGGAGAGCCTGGGGACAAATAATCTATTCAACAAATGATGCTGGGAAAACTGGATCTCCATACGCAAAAGAATGAAAGTGGACCCTTACCTCACATCATATACAAAACTCAACTAAAAATTTATCAAAGACCTAAATATAAGAGCTGGAACTATAAAACATCTAGAAAGAAATGTAAGAAAGCTTCTTCAAGACCTACTATTATACAATGGTTACTTAGACTTTACACCAAAAGCACAAGTAGCAAAAGAAAAATATATATAAATGGGACCTCATCAAAATTAAAAACTTTTGTGCATCAATGGACTTCATCATGAAAGTAAAACAACAACCTACACAATGGGAGATAATGTTTTGAAATGACATATTCAGTAAGGGTTTAATATCCAAAACATAAAGAAATCATTCAATTCAACAACAAAAAGACATAAGCCCAATTTAAAAAATTGGACAAAAACCTTAAATAGACATTTCTCCAAAGAAGATATACGAATGGCCAAAAATTGTATGAAAAGATGCTCAACATCATTAGCATTAGGGAAATGCAAATCAAAACCACAATGAGATACCATTCATATGTACTAGAATGGCTACTACTACAAAAAGAGAAAATTACAAGTTTTGGGAACTATATAGAGAAATAGGAACACTCATTTCTTGTGGTGGGAATGTAAAGTGGTGGAACCACTGTGGAAGACAGTTTGGCAGTTCCTCAGAAAATTAACTGTATAATTACCATATGTCCCAGTAATCCCAGTTCTAGGTATATACCTCCAAAGAATTGAAAGGTGGGACTTGAACAGATATTTGTACACCAATGTTCATAGCCACATTACTTACAATTACCAGAAGATGGAAGAAACCCAAATGTCCATCAGTGGATGAATGGATAAACAAATTGTGGTCTATACATACAATGGAATATTGTTCATCCCTAAAAAGGAATGAAGTTCTTATACATGCAACAACATGGATGAACCTTGAAGATATCATGTTGAGTAAAATAAATCAGACGTGAGAGGATAGATTATTGCTTGATCTTACTGTTATGAAATTATTAGAATAAGCAAACTCATAGAGTCAGAATCTAGAATATAGGTTACCAGGGTATGAGATGGGGGTAGGAATAGGGAGTTAAAGCTTAAAATGCAGAGTTTCTATTTGGGATGATGGAAATGTTTTGGCAATGGATGGTGGTTATGATAGCATAACACTGTGAATGTAATTAACAGCACTGATTTATATATCTGAGGATGATTAAAAGGGAAATTTTAGTTGTATATATGTTATTAGAATAAAAATTAAAAAGAAAAATCAAAGGGAATGTACAACACAAAGAGTGGAAACTGAGGTAAATCATGGGCTATACTTAATAGTGCAATTATTAAAATGTGCTTTCATCAATTCTAATGTATGTACCATGATGATTGTATTAGTCAGCCAAAAGTGTGCTGATGCAAAGTACCAGAAATCTGTTGGCTTTTATACAGGGTATTTATTTGGGGTAAAAGCTCATAGTTACAAGGCCCTAAAGAGTCGAACTCAGGGCTGCTTTCTCACTAAAGTCAGTGGCCATGTGTTGATGCAAGATGGTGGGTGATCTCTGCCTGGTCTTTCAGTCCTTCTCGGTTGCTCTGTTCTCTTTGGCTGCAAACTATCAGATAAATGGCTCATCTCTCTTCCTGGAGCTTTAGCTGTTTGACCCTTCTCCTTTCTGTCACATGGCAGGACTGAAATGACCAAGTTCTCTCCTCTTCCATTTCTATAGTACTCTCTTCTTTTGTATCTTCTTCTATGTGTCTTCTTGAGTGAGTGTCCATTTATACCAGCCCACCAAGGGGGTGGGGACTAAACCCTGAGTCATGCCTTACTGATGTGGTCGAATCAAAGCCCTAATCTTAACAGGTAATTTAATTCAGACATGTCAGCTGAATCTAATGTATTCAAAGGGTATCACACCCAGAGGAATAGACCAGTTTACAAACATAATCTTTCTTTTGGGACTTTGTAAATGATCTCAAACTGCCACAATGACACAATGTGTTAATAACAGGATGGTATTTGGGAACCCTGTATTTTATGCCTGATTTTTCTTTAAATCTACAACTTCTCTAATAATAATTTTTAAAATATTTTAAAAATCTTAATCCATGTTCTTGTGGGAGTGAATCCATTTGCAAATAAGACCTTTTGAAGATGTTATTATTAGTTAAGTTGTGGGAATCAGGTGAGTCTTAATCTGTATGACCAGAGGCCTTAAAGAGAGGAAATTTGGATACAGTCAACCAGAAGAAACCAGAGATCAGAAGAAGCCAGAGAAGTGAAAGATCTTGCCACATAACAGGGAACTGCCATCACTGCCATCATCAGGTCATTACAGAACCTGGGGAAAAGCATGGCCTTGCTGACATATTGCTTTTGGACTTCTAGCCTTCAAAACCATGACAAAATAAGTGTTTTTTATTTATGCCTACTCATTTTGTGGTATTCGTCAGAAGCTCTGGAAAACTAAGACAAGGGGATAAAACATTGGGGACCACCAGCTTAGACATAGCAATTGTAGTCATGAAGATAACATAGGGAAACAATATTTCTATATAAGAAGTAAGGGATCACTCACTAAAAATTGATAAGAAGAAGCTGTTGAAGTATTTAGTGCAAATTAGTCACCTTTTGATATCTTTGGGATATAATCTGTAGAGATAAAGCACAGGGAATGGTTTGGGATCAATAGATCAGCATTATTTGTGTCCCACTAACCCTCAGAACACACTGTACCCTGGAAAAGTGAAGTTTCCCTAAAACCCTTCCCTGACTATTTCCTGCAAACTATGATTCCCAGACAACCATGAAAATGAGTTCCTAGCTACATTAGGCCAATGGAGAACATTAGCGGAGGATTGATGGAATGGGGAGAAGTAGGGATTTGCCTCTCTCCTTCTCTATGATTTGAGGGGCATTTTATGATAATGGCTTAGTCTTTTCAGTGGTTGCAGCTTCTCACTGAGTATTTCCAGTGTCACTAAACTCTGTTTAGATTTTTGGTTTTGATTTTGTACCATGCTTGTCTCCTCAGCTCTTCCATCACTTTTGGAGTCTGTGTTTCTTTCTCAGATGTTGACACATATAATTGTAAAACATGTCTGGAGACCAAAACCAAAAAATAAAGACCTTGTACTAACTCCCTGTCTCAGAATATAACCCCAGAATAAAGAACAGAGGCCGTTTTAATTTTACTCTTTACAAAGGTTGATGTGCCACACCTATCCAATGGAAAGGTGAGTAACCAACAGGAGGGACAGAGAGAACAGGTCTGTTTCCCACCTGAAAACTAGGAGCACAAGTTTAGCCAATGATATCTGAGTGAAAGAATTTAGCCTTTGGTAAATAAGAGCCAGGTCTCAGCTATCTTACCAATCAGATGAGTCAGCCCCCAGACAAACAGATCAACCATGCCTTCTTTGTGAAGGACTGAATCACAAGATGAGGAGGAGCTTGCATGCTCACTCTCAGTACACCACCTTCAAATCTAAGGAGTAGAGTTGCTAACACCTTCCTTCTATTGTAAGTTGTGGTCTGGAAAAGTAATTCCTTCCTGAAGTAACTAGAGAGTCAGGAATAAGTGGTGTGGCTGAGTGCAAAGAGAAAGTGAACTTCAATAAGAAGAATAGATCAATAAGATTAAATGTTCCAGAAAGCCCAAGTTAAGAGAGCAATTGAAAATTAGTTATTGGATTCACCATCTAGGAAACCTTTGATGACTTCTAATGAGCAGCTTCAATGATATAATGGAGGCATTATTCAGACACCAATGATTTGAGAATTGAATAGTGAGTAAGTGATTCCAATGTGACCAGATAAGTTCTTTCAAAGCAGGTTAACAAGAAAGAGTATGCAAGTGTGGACAAGAGAATGGAATGAAAAATAGAGAAGACATTTTTAATTATTTACATGCTAATAGAAAAGAACAATAGAGAAAGGTTGAAGATAAAGGACAAAGAGGATTTATTAATGAAGCAAGATTACTCAGGGGCCAAGAAAAAATAGGATGCAAAATACAGTGGACAGATGAAACATGGAAGGAAAAATTTCATTCTTCTGAGACGGTGAGAGATAGAGGTGGGAATAGATGCACATAAGTTTGCTAAATTTATTTAGACAACCTTAATTATTTTACCTTTTAAATTAATTTGAGATATATATAACTGCCAGTTAAAGATCTTGATTAGTATGCAAAATTTAATGTGACCCCACTGATTTGATATAATTCCAGTTGAAGGATAACTTTCCCCAATGTTACCTTGTTGATGAGTCTATGTCCCCTTACTGCTTTTCTCACCTTGCATGACTCCATCATGTCTTCCAAACCCAGTCCTGAGCCAATGCTATGCAGAAAAATTTCTCATTCCTATTTAGATTAAACCAGCAGTTCCCACGATGTTCATATAGCATATTTAGACATTACATGAAAAAAAATTCCGTGAGATAAACAATATTAAGTGTTTTTCTTTGCTGCAAAATATATTGAATTTATATTGATGATGTCAAGAGAGTTATAGAAAATGCAGTGTTTCTCATCCTCACCCGACCACAGAAGGTTTTTATTATTGGAGATCATACAGGATAAATGTTCCAGGCAGCACCGCTTGAACACTGCAATGCCTGCCTCTTGTAGTAAAGTTGTACAAAATATTCCACTTCTGCCTCTTTGGAACTCTCTGTGTGCAACGGGCCCAGCTGTATTCCACTGGGCTTCCAAACTCCTTTCTCAGGGATGCCATAAAAGTTCTCATATTGTAATGGCTTTGGAGCACTCTTGTCAACCTCCAGGTTAGAATTAGTGACTTGAGCATGAGAAGGTCTCCCTACCTTTACCTGGTCCCTTACTCTTCCCCAGTCTACTATCCAAGATCTCTATGAGGCTATTGATCAAATACAGAACAGCCCAAGAAGGATGGCACTCTCAAAATCAGCAAACTCTGCAGCTGGCATTGTGACAATATATGTTTAACACTAGTTTTTCAGTCAAAACTCTTAGTAAAAACACCTTGTGGCCTTATGATTATCTTGGTTTGCCAGTTGTCCACAGACCTTTAAAATATCAGAGATGGAAGACTCCTTATTATGACATTTCTCAAAATACGGATAGTCCTTATTTAATAAGAATAGATTGCTCTCTAGTCCTAATGAATAATGATCTCTGGATATAAAGTCCTGAAATCTGTATTTTCAGAAAGTCAAGCTCTTCAGGAGTATTGTGCCCAATAAATATGGTCTCAGAAATTCTCTGATATGAACCCCCTCACTTTTCTTGCAAATGTTATTGATATGTAAACCATATTCAGGAATAAAAGCACAAAATCCATGAGTTTTAACAAAATGAATGCATTTGCATAACCAGCACATAGCAACAGGAATCAGAGCCAGACCTGAATCCCAGAAGTCTGCTTTATCCCTTTCTAGCCACTACTTCCCACCTAGTGGAGGGTAACTATCCTCGCTTTTATATCACCAGTGTTTACTTTGTCGTGACTGACTTCTTTCCTCAACATTATTTTGTGTGATTCATCACACTGTGTGTGTAATTGTGATTGGTTCATGAACTTTGATGTTCAGTATTTTCTTACATGGACATGCAATTTATTTAGGCTTCCTGTTGTAGATAGACATTTGGGTTGTTTCCAGGTTGGGCTATTAAAAATAATGTTGCTATGGATACTTTTGGACATGTCTTTTGGCACACGTATGTATACATTTCTATTGTATAATATGTCTAGGGACAGAATTGCTGGGTCCTAAAGTATTTTTCCTTGTTCAACTGTAGAAGTTTTTTAAAATGTATTCAACAAGTTAAACTTCCACCAGCAGGACATGAGGTTCTAGTCATTCCCCATCCACCAGACCCTCACTAGATTTTGTCTTTTTTTTTTTTTTTTTTTTTTTTTCATTTTCTCACTGTGGTTGGGTTAAACCATTATCACATTACAGTTTTAATTATGGTGCTGACTAGTGAAGTTAAGCAATTTTCCCTATTTATTGGTCATTTTAATATCCTCTTTTATGAAATGCCTGTTCAAGTTTTTCATCCATTTTTTTTTTTAATTAGGTTGTCTGCTTTTTGCTTACTGTAGCAGTTCTTTATATATTCGGGATTCAAGTCCATCACTGGATATATATCAAATATCTTCTCCAACTGTGTGGCTTGCCTTTTCATTTTCTGAAGCGTTATTTTGTTGAAAAAAAAATCTTAATTTTAAAATGTTTTATTTTTAACACATTTTATGACTTCCTTAAGAATCATTTATCTACCTCAAGTGTTTGAAGATATTCTCCAGTATTTTATTCCAAAAACTTTATTGATTTATCTTTTACATACAGATGGACTATCCAAGTGAAATTTATTTTTTGTATGGTATGAGTTAGGTATTTCCTCCTATTTTTACATGACAGCAACAAAAAAGGCAACCCAAAGAGAGGAACATACTTCCCTGAGGTTGCCTATCTACTATAGGGAAGACTGGTTATGATTACTGTAACTCTCAGCATTGCCTTCTATAGGCAGAACAGTCTTGCTAACTTACGGTTTCATTTAAGGTCCTATTTCTTAGCCATCATTCTGATCTAAACCACCTCAACTTCCCTGTATAATCTGTATTCATGCTTCTTGTGCTTCTTGTTACATTCAGGGCAAAACAGAGATGTTGAAAAAAGCTTGGACCCCTACCTTACGAGTCAAGCAGCTGGTACAAGTCATTCCACCTATTCTCAAAAACAGCATTTCTGACATGTTTGAAATATCTTAAATCTTGCTACCAAAATACCCTGGCTCCTTTCTAGTCTTTGTCATTATTTAATTATCTAGAGAGAACATGTAAAATCTACCTGTGTTTTATCATCTATGAAATGAAGGAGTAGGATCAAATTAGCTCCAAATTTTCTTTCATTTCTACAAAAAAAATTACCTAATATTCCATTAGTTTACTTTATTGTCAAAATAGCCATATCTCTGTAATTGTGGCACTGTATGACACATTTTCCCCTTATTCATTTACTGCAAAATAAGAATCATTGGGTATTACTAAAACTTAGGAACATTCTGTGAATGCAAGTCAAATAATTTAAATTTTTGCAATCCACAAAACATATCTTATCTGCTTATTGCTGTATGCCAAAGTTCCATTTTAAAATCCAACTCCAGTCTGACACCTTCATTAACCACACAGATGTGTTGTTTGATGTACTATTCCCTTCTAAAAAATCCCAGTATCCTACCGCGAGGGAAAGACAGATTGGGAGTGAGGCCAAAGAATGAGTTTTATTAATGATTGCTGCCTGGTTTGTGTACAATTCTCAGCTCATATCCTAAGAAATTCTTTTTCACTCAATCCATTTCTATAACAGTCCTGTATTGTGTTACTACCTCATTATCTGTCTGAGAGATAGATTCAAAGTGAGGTTTAACATGCTGAGCATTTGGACAGCAAAGAGCAAGATTTCCTTTTTCTCTTGTAGGATATTCCTGGGAGGTCTCTGGCCACTTTCTTTTTAGCACTGACAAGCTGGTTTTGATATCTGAGAACGTAGAAATCAATACCGACTTAACCATCAAAATAACTTGATAGAAGAAACTCTCTAATATTGTGCCAGGAATAATACCTCATATCTTTGAAACCCATGCTATAAATTTTGCATCCATTTCTGATTGTCCCCACAGGAGGGTCTCTTGAAATAACCTCAAGGGATTTAAGGAAAGCATTTTTTACCCAGTTCAGATCAGACTCATTCATGGACCTTAGACATGAATCTAGTTGAAGGAAAGACCAGGAATCCATGAGATACTTTCACCATTTAAAATGGGCTAAAGGAGAATGATATCTTTTGGGCAATTGGGCTGCCTGAGCCAATTAAAATCTCACACTCTCTGTATTATTGGAAATTTTTAACAATATGTTTTAATTGCACTGGGTTGTTCATCCTGTTCAGAAGCTTTGGTTGGAACTACTAGTAATAAAAAATATCAAAATTAATTAAATGTCACTAAACAAATAGTGTTAGTTTAAAAGTTAATCCTAAGAATTCTGCATCTTGATTGCAGCTACAATAAATCTCACCCTTCCAGTAGCTTTTTTACTGGGCTAGTCTTTTAAGTGTCAGCAGTGGAGTACAGACTCAGTTGAGCCATAGACAAGTTGAAGGGAAGGAGGAAGCAGCTGGATTGAGCAACTACTTCTATAGGTTCCTGTCCCCAGGACTTTCATGCCAGATATTTCATTCAACTTCTCAGATGCTGTAGCAGTTTGAGATTATTGATGAATTCCAAAAAGAAATATTGGATTATGTTTGTAAACTGGTCTTTTCCTCTGGGCGTATTAGAGTGTATTGGATTCAGAGGTTTAACTTTTACTTGATTAAATAATGATTAAGACTTTGATTGGGCCATGTCAGTAGGATGTTGAGTCCTGACCCCTTGTTGGCGGGGACTCAGAGAAACTGCACTCCAGAGAAGGGAATTTGGAGTTTTAATGCTGGAGCCCGGGGAAGTAAGCACACAGAGGAGCTTGGTCATGAGGAAGGAGAGAAGGCCCCTGGAAAAGAGAAGAGCTGTTCGCCTGATAGTCTACAGCTGACCTTGTGGAGAGACGTAAGCCTGAGCCCAGAGAGAAGCAAGACTGGGAAGAGAGGAACCCAGGAAGCCTGAACTCTTGGCAGATGTCGGCAGCCATCTTGCCTTAAAATGTGGCAATAAACTTTAGTGAGGGAGGTAACTTGTGCTTTATGGCCTGGTAACTGTAAGCTTCTACCCCAACTAAATACCCTTTATAAAAACCAACCAATTTCTGGTGTTTTGCATCAGCACCCCTTTGGCTGACTAATACAGATGCCCTTTGGAGGAGAGAGTATTAGTGCTATTGCACAAATGAGAAACCCAAGGCTCAGAATCTTGAAGTTATTGTCTCTGATTCTCTCTATGTGTAGGGAGACTGGCACTAGCTCAGACTACCATGATAGAGATTTGCAAATTACCTTAAAAAGCCAAAAAGTAAGAAATGAGGCTAACAAATTTGAAACAAGAATTACAACAGTTGTCCCCAAACTTTCAAGTTCCAAAGAAACATTGCAAGAGCTTTTGAACTCTTCAGATTCTAAGACCGCTCATCAGATTCTTTGATGCAGTAAGAAATGGAGTGGAACCCAGCATTCTGCCTAATGTGGTGCCAGTGGCCTGGTCACCATTCCTCAGTTTTATTGATTTGTATGAGGATGAAGAGCTCATTTGTTCAGCTTACAGGAACAACTGTGCCTTGTTGAAGAAAGTGATGTTAGCCATTGGGAGTAGTAAGAAATTACAACAAGGGATAGGATGGAATAAACTGTCATTGGCTTCTTTTGAACACAACCAAGGGCTAAATTGCCCTCCTCCTAAAGGGGTCCAGTCTGTGAGTGCTAATAGAGTCAGAGTTGAAGTGTGTCTCCAAGAGTCTAAAATTATTAGAAGGTTGGTTTCCTCAGGTACCATTACGAAAAACCTCCATGAGAAAGTTTAGCTCACCAAGGACACTGTACCTCTCCAGTACCCTCCTCCATGCATGGGATTCCAACATGGATGTCACCTTGAAGACTTTTGTGACCCCAGTTACATTGCTGGACCCTGACCCCAAGCCTGCCAATCCCAGTACCCCATCTTTTCAGAGACTGGTCCCCATGGGTGGGCATTGACCTAAGCAAGGCCCTTCTATAAGATTTAATATAGAAACAGAGAAAAATAGGAGATGGCAAAAAGGGACACAAAGGGAGACAAAGGAGAGCAGAGGTGGAGGGAAAGAAAGGAGTTGGGAGAAGAGAGGGAGAAAAATAGAGAGAGTTCTTTTCATGGGATAATAAACTCTGTAGGCGCTTTGTACAAAAGGGGTTACCAGGTCCATTTTTCTGTCTCTAGAGACAATCTGAATGAAAACAAAGCAGACAAGAAGAAAGGAATGACGTAAGAGAGGGGCTGAGAGGGAGAAGAAAAAGAAATCAGACAATTTTAATCACTATGAATTTTTCAGTTGCATTAGCCAATATATTTCCCATGGCCTTTTAGTTTCTAGATTTGTGTTGCTGTCACTTTCAGTAATTCCACTTTGTGGGCACAGAGTCCAGAACCAGGACGACGCTGCCAGCATGATTCCCTGAGTTCATTGTTACCCGGATCCTTCCCAGTGTCTCAGATCTTTGCACAGGGCCAGTTGCATGATTTCATTACAGCCTTTTATAGTCAGAACACCAACAATTTCTGTTTGCATCAAAGTGGAAGAAACTTGTTCATTATACCTACTGGGAAGACATGTGCAGAAGAAATCTTAGCATTTACAGATTGAGCAAATGAAAAATACTCTGTCACCACATAAGTGAATCACAAAGATCATCAGCAAGTCAAAGTAGAGAATTCAGGCAGAACAGTGTCATAAAGTGATGTCCTGGCTTATAAAATAAGTTAGTCTGGGATAATTGACTGCATTTAAAAGAGGATTTTCAAGAGAGAGGTGGACCTAAATAAGAGGCAATGAGGTAAGGAAGTTATATGGAAGGGAAGAAAAACTAATGCAGACTGAGGAACTGCCTCTGCTCATATCTGCATGTGCTTTTTTATTTCATTTTTTAAATTTCTCTGCCTTATGAATGCTATAATCCATGTTTTACATTATGAGCCAGAGACTCAGGCAGGCTAAGTAACTTGTCTAGTTAATAAGTGACCAGAGCAATAATTTTAATCAGATTTATATGAATTCTAGCCAGTACATTCTTTACCATCCCCTTGTGGGGTGGAGGGAGGTGGTGATGGCTGGGAAAATGCATGTCCTGCTTCTGGCCCCCCTCGAGGTAGTTCACAAACTCCTTGGGCATATTATCTCTTGGGCAGCACCTACCCTTTCACTCAATTTGCATCTCCCTTTTAAGTCTAAGCCTGGAATTAGCAAGCATTTTTTAAAGTGCCACTATTTGTCCAGTGACAAGCTGAAAATATACACATGAAGAAGAATATGCTAACAATCCCTCTCTTGAAGAATGTCTATTTATTCGGGTACGACAAAGGTGAACAATCAATTGCAGGACAACATGATACATGCCCTAATGGAAGCACATTCGAAGAGCTCAGGAGCACAGTGGTGCAAGGAGTAACTCTTCCTGGGGGTCTCAGTGAAGATTCCCAAGGAGCACAGGTGGCTACATTTGACATGGGCCCTAAAAGTTTTGACAGATGGAGGAAAAGGACCTCATGTGGATTTTGACCCTGAAAGAAATTTCTTTTCTCAGTTACCTTCTCTGTGGTGGACCACTATGGTTTCGTTTGTCCAAAATCTCTCTTTTTGTAAGGATTCTTCAGTAGAAAGCTACCCTTCTTCCACTCTTAGTCCCTAAGTTTTATCTGCCTCTCTCACTCATGCCTAGTAAAAGACCTTGATTGCTTCAGGGAATGAGACATGGCCCATATTTGGCCAGCTTCTTAAGAATTGCATCACACCCATATTTTTAGCGTTCCTTATTTGTTGAAAACTAAGAACCCTCTCGGGACTTGTTATCCAGGAGGATGTAAATGAACAGGGACTGTTGTCCATATTTGCCACCATGTGAGGAGCATGAAGCTAATTTAGAGGCGAACAGACAGAAAAGGAGAGAGAAGGAGTCTTGATGACTTCTTATGGACCTGTTTCTAGCTGTGGTTCAAGCCAGTGATGACCTACATTTCATAGTTAAATTCACTAATAAAACAGCATATCAGTGGTTGGGGTTCAGCAGCAGGAATTTCAGTGGCAGGCAGTGCTTTTAAAGTAGGTCATGGGAAGAGTCTCTTGCATCTTTGGGACCCAGAATCTTCTGTAAGCAGAAGTCCTTCCTGAAAGCATTGGACACTACAGTTCTTATGCTGAAATAACATGGTCAGAGCCTATCTCTCAGCAAGAATCCCTGAGATTTTAAAAAAGTAATCATTGTCATCCTCAGCCAATATTTGCAACTGTTACAGGGAAGATGCTGGGCCAGGCTGGCCTCTTAAGTACCTTATGGGTTTTATCTCTTGCAATTCTCATCACTCCCCCATGAGATGGGCTCTATTGTTACCTCCAGTTTACAAATAAGGAAAATGAGGCTTAGGATAAGTTCATATTCTGTTGTGTTTTGTTTTGTTTTCTTCTACTAAAATCATCTTGCATATATATGTTATATTAGTAATGTAGAAAAACAGATACTGAACATGTTTCCAATTCACATAATATTTTGAAACAGGCTTGTAAGGATTGAATACTGTTAAGTCAAATGGATGTGCCATCATTTATTGAGGGATATTAATTGCTTCCATTTTTTTCTGGAATCATAAATCATGCTGTGATAAACATTTTTTTGCAAAGATTGGATCTCTAGTTTTCCCCTACATTGTATTTCTAGAAATAGATTTACTGGTATGGATATTTCTTAGTTATATCATCTTTATCCAAATTTTGGGAGGAGTTTCTAAACATAGTGGTACAATTTTGTTATATTGTGGGATTATAATAATTTTTAAATGAAGTTTGGAGGAAGGGTTACTTGGTTATTAAAGGAAGACCTGGCAATGCAGTCAGTTGCATTTCTTGCTCTGTCAATTGGCCTTTTCTCCCCCATCATCATCTAACCATAATGCTAGCCTTAGAAAGCTGAATTCTCATTCCAGAAATAGAGGAGCCATCAGGTCACATATCAGTGATAGCTAAAACTTTTCTTCTTAAATTGTGAATCCTATTTATTTTATTTTATTTATTATCAACAGATGTTTTAACTGTGACAATCAGATAGATGTGTAGGTATGGCAAATCATTTTTAGCAACACAATTGTATAACAACCAAACATTTTCAAATTGTTCTCTCCTGCATGAACTTCCTTTTAAAAGCAGTAATATCCCTTTATTCATGAATTAAAAATCATCCACTTAAGATGAGGTTTACCATAGATGTACTGAATGTAAACCTGTATTTCAAATAGTTTTAAGATTAGAATTTCAATTTTTCAAGTTGGTTGACTTCTGTTTTCATTTCCAGGAAATTTAGTATATTTCATAACTACATATTCATCTCCAGTTCACCTTGAATTATTTTAATAAACTTTCTATTTTGGAATCATTTTGAATTTACAGAAAAATTGCAAAGGCAAAACAGTTTGTTTCTGTACACCCTCTACCCATCAGCCAGTTTCCTCTAATGTTATATACTTATATAACAATTTGCCAAAACTAAGAAATAACTTTGATACACCACTATTAAGCAAACTACAAACTTTATTTGGATTTCACCAGTTTTTATCATGGGTATCCTTTTCTTGTTCTAAAATCCAATTCAGAATACTACATTAAATGTTACTTGTTTATATTTTACCAATTCTTCATAGATCTCAGTCATTGTGTTAATAGAAATGTGGCTGGTGAAGGTTCATACACAGAAAAGCATTGTTTTCCTTTTTGTTTGCTTTATTAGTATTAGTTTCAATCCATATTCTCTTTTCAGGATCTTCTAAAAGCTACTTCATTTTACATTAGTTAATTTAGTCAAAACCACATAAGTAATCCATACATCCATTTAACTGGGCAGCTTTAAAATGCAGTACTTCACAAAACAATGGCAGAAAAATAATTGCTAATGCTACCAAGTTAGGGATCTCTCAATCTTCCTCAGCACATATAAAAAAATTTTCAGGATCTGAAACCCTCAGGCAAATGGACAGACTAAGGGTGCCATCTCCAATTAATTTCTAAATACCAGAAAAAATATTTTACTTATTTTTAGATGAATGGTTATGAGTTCCATTTCAACACCTGAATATAAATGTACGTTCCAGTATTTTCTTCCTCTGTCCCCAGAGATTTGCTTGTGTATCCACTGGAGGGCCCCCACACCTCTAGGAGACTTCCCTACTTCTGTTGGCTTCAGTGGTGCTGGGAGGAAGTGAGAGTCCCCAGAGGGGCTGGCCTGTCATGGTCCTTACCCCAGAGCCTCTCCTTCTAGTCCTCACCACTCAGGAATACAACCTTATTAAACCAGACTCAGAAGCCCAGCGTGTCTGCTCTGAGTCACCGAAAATGCTCCTGAAATATGACATCTGCAGTGTTAGGGAGAGCAGGACTTTGTTGTGTGGGATTTAAACTTTCAGCAGGATCACAGAACGTCTGTTATTTCAAGTTGGACTTGATTATTTTTTTAAGCCGCCAGACATTCAGACCATACAATATCAGCTTTCTTCAAAAGTAACTCCTTAGTTCCTTTTATGGTAAAGTTTAATACTGTGAACATATGGAGGGTCTGAACGTCTGCCAAATGTTTTAAAAGACAAGGTTATAAATACTCCGGCAGTGAGCTTTGTTCCTTAATGTATGGCTCTGTTACTCAGAGTCAACGTGGAAGATAAATCAGAACATAGAGCTGGCTTGGGCATTAATTTGATATTTCTGGCAAGTATTCACAGTATCTCATTTGAGAGAGGGAAAGAGAAGTGGTTGTTCTGAGGGAACATTAACAGAGTGTGCAAATTTTTTTTATTATTTTATAAAAAGTAAAGAGCTGAATTGTAACTTAACTGAAAAATCTAACAGGTAAATATTCAGTTCAATATTTTTACCAGAAAATTGTAGCTTAAATAGTCAAAATGATGCCCAAGGAGTTGGAGATTATCCTTTCTGGCCCTTTTCCTCTAGATTTGATTATATGTACCTTCCAATTTCTTTGCTAGTGTTTCTCCCTTTCCCTACCCCAGCTCTGCGCCATATTATTTCCTAGGGTCCTATATGGAAGTTTTCTTCTACAGAAATGTGGGCTCATCCCTGCAGACTCAATTCAAGACCTGCCCCTATCGTCTCTCTGACTCTCCTGTTACTCTAGAAACAGGGCTCTGCCGACTTGCCCTGGCTTTCCCCAGCATCTGGCACAGCTGGCCCCATTTGTGGCTGGACTGACAGCTGAAAGGGACCTTACCGACGTTTATAACATAAGATGCATCATATCAAGACTCTACATAATGCATCTTTGTGAGTAGGCCTCTGGAATGGATAAACTACAGCATGGTATAAGGAAGGCCCTTCGCATGAACTTCAAGGTCACTAGGATAATGTTTAATAATGGATATCTTCCTCACAGTAAGTGCACTTCATATCCTGAATGGCTTAATGTACTTCCAAAGAGACTAAGTAACTGCCTGGACTTAGCTCATTTATGTAGTAGGTTAGGATGAAGGGCAGATAGCTAAAAGAGGAATCAGAAAAAATTAGCTAAGATTACTGTTTCCACTTCTTAGTCACAGATTCTTCTGTTTTGGCATGCCATCTAAGCCTAACTTCCATATCCCTAAAATGAAAATAATTACAAATTTCAATTGCTTAGAATATTGTTAGGGAACTCAAATCATATAATGCATGAAAAAGCTTTTAAAAAATCTGAAAAATTCTCTTGTTATTTTTATTAATGAGCTGGGTTTTGCTGCTATAACAAAGAACCCCCAATTTTCAATGCCTTACAACCACAGGTTTATCTTTTATTTGTGATATATTTTGTCTGTTGATTGGCTGCAGCTCCATGTGTCTGTCCCAAGTGTCTTCTTAATTCCAGAATCCAGAATAAACCTCTCCCTGGGATATTATGTTCTGGTAGCAGAAAGAGAAAGCAATAGTAGAACTTCAAAATGTATCTTGATCCATCTGCTCAGATGTGTCCTGTCACTTTTGCTCAGATTTCATTGGCAAAATCAAGTTCTATTGCCAAACCTGACATCAGTTAGGTGGGGAAGTATACTTGTCCCACAGGGAGGGGCACTAAGAAAGAGCCATTGTGGAGATCGATCTAGTAGAGAAGACAATGAATATTTTGAACAAATAATACAAATATAAAACCAAGAGTGGAATTAAGACCCTGTCAAATCTCTTAGAGGTGTTCCTTTTTATTTTATTAAAAACACTCTTTTTTATTAAAAACATCCTCAAAGTCCTCCATTCCCAGCTTTGACTGTATCCATAGAAGAGCTAGCATGAAGTAGCCTAGGAAGAAGAAATACATTGAAATAAAATAGTCAATACAAGATGTGGGCTTTTATGGAGAAAAATAGAGAAAAAATAACATTAAGGAATGAAATGGAGATAAAACATCACACAGGAAAATGTTATCATCAGGCATAGTAAAGGAAACTTTATTCTTCATAGCACAAGCATCGTGGTTCATTCTTAGTGGGAAGCAGTATTCACACACCTGTTATGTCAATGACTGTGTCACCTTGGATTAGACTCTGGGTCTCACTGAGCCTCAAGTTACTTGAGCACAAAATAAGAATTCAAAACTCTCAGTCGAACAAGATGGTGTCATAATATGCTCCAGGGTGCCCTTCCCACAAAGAATCTTTGAACAACTAGCAAAAACTGGCACAGTCATTTTTCTCAAAACTCTGGAAAACAGTTAAAGGGTTGAAGTAACTGAGCAAGTGCCAAATAAAGAACTTAAAGCTTTAAAAATGATAGGAGAAGCTCCCATTGTGAAACCTTGGTTCTGTGCCTGAGGGAGCAGAATAACCCCTATGCACATAATGGGGTGCCCATATGTTGGTGCCAATCTATTGGGTGGCAGGATGAAAGACTGAACCTGGAAACTGATTCTCTGGCCCACCCTCCCAGAATTTTGTCCTGCGGGCAAAGCAACTTGCAGACAGCTAAAGCAGTGTAAGAACTAATTAAGTCTAAGTGGCCTGGGACAAGGGAATACCAGCTTTATGACATATATTTTAGCACCCACATAGTGGGTGGTGGAGAGTCTCAGTAGAGGGGACATTTGGATTCCTGTTAATGAGGGAATTCCTAAAGCCATAAGCAAGCACAAGACCAGGACAAGACACAGGCTCAGGAAAGATGGAGACCATGCTGCAGATCACTTTGGTCTCTGGCTGATCTTCTCTGTAGGAGGCCTAAATGCTGAAGGAGAGCACCTGCCAGAGCGAGCCAATTTGCAAAGACTTTGAAAGGAGTTTCCTGGTTTGCTTTGTTTTTTTTTTTCTTTGTTTGTTTGTTTGATTACCTCCTGGCACTCAAGGAAAACTCTGTCATATCACTAGCTGAACATAAACTTAAGTAACAGACAGCTCAGAGTTAACTAAATCTCAGAGTTAACACATTAAAATATCAAAATGTACAGGGTGCCACAAAAGATTACAAGACGAATGAAGAAACAGGAAATTATGACCCATCCAAAGGAAAAAGATGAGCATTCAGAAACCATCAAAGAAGGAGACAAAACTTTGAACATACCAGACAAAGACTTTACATCTAAGAGAATTTACATCTAAGAGGGCTTTCAAGCACCAACCCCTTTTGACTAGGCAGAGTTATTGACATAAGTCAGGGAATTCCAGGAACAAAGTCCAGCACTTAAGGTTTTGCTTACTCATATGAGTTCACCTTCTGGAAATCTATGCCTTATTATCTGAATGCCTCTGGGCAAGTCACTTCACCATTCCATGCCTCTATTTGACATCTATAAAATGGTAATGATAGTAATCATACTAATACATGTGGTAATGAAAGACTTAAATTAATTAAACCTAGTTGTCTAGTCCCTGCACTTAGTTTAGTATTATTTTTATTAATAATAATAAAATTAAATAATACTTTTTCAGTTTGAAATCATTGAACTGTTTTAGTAGAGATTCTTGGTTCTAAACAAGGGAAATCCAAGTCAAGCTTAAACAGGAAAGATAATTCACTGGCTTTCATAATTGAGAAGTCCATAGTTACATATGAATTCAGGCCCAGGAGTTAAAAATATGCCCTCATCACCATCAACACCAGCATCACTACCTAATTCTTTCTCTCTCCATCTCTCTCTGTTTTCCCTCTCCCTCTCCCTCCTTTCTTCTTTTCCTCCCTCCCTCTCTTTCTCCATTCCTCCTTAATTCGCTCTGTATATCTCTAATTCTGTTTACTTATATATCAGCCTTGTTCACTCCTGCCTCAGGTATATTCTCTTCTTGTGGCTGGAAACATTGCCATTGACAGCAACAAAGCCATATCCTCAAAGTTTATGATGCAAAAAGAAGAAAAACCCTTGTGTACTCATATAGGTTCTCAATTTCATGAAAGAACCTGTTTGAGTCAGATGTTCACCACTTGCACCCATCTCTGTGGTCAGGCAAATGATGCAAGACAATGTGCTTGCACGACATTGCATGCAAGATGGTCGCTCCACATCCCCTGAGGGTGGGCAGGTATACTTCTCAATGGAGCAGAACAGAACACAAACAACAGGCCTTCCCTGAAAGTATATACTAGAAGGTGTAAATTGTTGCTACAGTGTAGGCCGTGCCTGGTAAGAATTTCTACACCTGGCAGTCATCAATGACTTTGGAGCAGCAACTGTTCACCTTTCCTACACTAACCAATTCATATCACCTCCCACTGCGAATCTCAGGATATCTCTGGCTTTGAGGAGCCCCAGATTACATTCTTATAACCCAAACGAGGAGGAGCCTAGTTTAAATATTATATTGATGTTTGGTCATCAATGTAATCCCTACGAAGTCTTATTCCTTAAGACTAATAAATTATCACTTTGGTCTTTTCATTTCCCTCCGCTCAAACCAAGAAGGGAATTGCAGAAATGTAACGATTATAATTTTCTACATATATTTAAAAAATGCAAAATAAGTCCAGTTATAGTGTGTTATGGTGAGGAAGTTATTTTTATTTTTATTTTATTTTTTTTTTTTAATTTATTTATTTATTTATTTATTTATTTTTTAAGGATTTATTTATTTATTTACTTTTATCCATTTTTACACCCCTTCCCCCTCCCCCCCCCGTTTTTGCTGTTTCTGTGTCCATTCGCTGGGCAACTCTGTGCCCATTTTCTGCCCTCTCTTCTCATCCTTCTCCTCCTGTCTTCACTGGGATTCAATCCTTGGAATCTCTGATGTAGGAGAGAGGCATCCTGCCCGCGCAACCTTAGTTGCTGGTTTTTCGGTGCGTCTCATCTTGCCTCTCCCTTGTGTCACTCTCCTATTATGTCATCATCTTGCTGTGTGGCTCGCGGGAACTGGTGGTGCGCCCACGCACAGGGCCTGGCGGCCCACGCACCTTCTATATATTTTTTAAATTTTTACCAGGAGGTCCCGGGGATTGAACCCAGGTCCCTCCATATGGGAGATGGACGCCAACCAGTAATAGCCCCCTGCTATATCTCTTAAAGTTGACCAGAGATACCTAGAGTTACAGTCTTTTCCCATACAGGATGGACATATAATAAATCAGGCTTAGTTTATCACCAGCATTCTAAAAACCAGACCTAGGGAGGAAAACGAGGTCTGGGGACAAATGCATGGTTTCTAATATAGCGAATGTTTAGCCCACCCTGATTATCACAGAATCAGGACAGTGAGAATATTCGCAAGGAAGTTATTTTTAAAATGCATCAGTGGCTCACACACAGTGGGACCTTAATAAATGTTTAATAATGACTATATTAGTTTACTTCCTATAATTGTTTCTGCCATTAAAATGTACTTCTACCTTCTGGAGAAAAATGACAACTAACGCCTCGTGGGGTGGTGTGAGGAGAATTAAAATATTACAATGGTCTACCATTAAGAGAGTTGCGAAGGACATTTTTCTAACCAGTACCATAATAGCTCAGTAATGTGCACTTGTGAATTCCTCGTTTAATCACACACACATTGCAAACATAAGGACTGCAAGGATCAACCATTGGCAATCACCACCATTTTATTCCTATTGTTCTTAGTGTTATGATTTATGAATTATCAGGGAACAAATCAACTCACCAAGCATTTTCATAGTACAACTGTTCAGGAATAAAAGTTACAGGTGGTGTGTCATCATTTCATAATGAAAATAGTGCCAGTCCCAATTTGTTAGGAAGGCATGATGTTTATGAAGTTGAATATAAAACAGATTATGAAATTGTTGGGTTGTGATTGTTAAGTGTCTACGTGTGTGTTGATTTTGTAAAGGCACACATTTATATGGCAAACAAGAAATCACATTTTTGTGACACACTGACAAACATCCATTCTAATTAACTAATGCTCCGTTCTAAACTTAAGCACTTGGTGGAAACAAATTCTGAATGCACTGGGTTAGATGGTCCATTAAATTCCTCATCTAAAAATATCTAACGTGTCACTATGCATTTATGCTAACCTGCACAAGTAGTCAGCTTCTCTTTTTTTATCCTTATTTTTCAACAGCAACATAACTGACATTCTGAAAAACAGGAAGTACTAGGAATTATAAATCGTCAGAAAAACAAGGAAAAATGGAGCGATCTTTCATACTTTCTCAAACATTATTCACTATCACCTACTCTTGTTTTCTTTTTACTGAACATAGCTGTGTGGTGCAGTATTAAGTTTCACTTATGATATTGCAAACTCCAGAATAGCACACTTGTATATATCATTCTCCCCATTTTACTAGAAACTTAACTTTCCGAGACACTAATATGCAGAAGACTTGAAATCAGACCCAACCTTCCAATTTCTCCATCCAGGGTGTTTGGAGTGTATAGAGGGTTTGAAGAGTCCTAAAGAGTTCTTCGTATCTGATCGAACAAGATGTATATGGAGATAGCCGCGGCAAGAATGATGGGGAGCAGCCAGCCTCGAGGGTTTTCCACATATATCATAATATTAGCAATTGAGAAACAATAGAGAAGCAGTGTGTGATCAAAATGTGACTTAGAAATATTACTCTGGTGATTAGCCAGTGGGAAGGATGGATTAGAATGCAGGAGAAATGATGTAGGAAGATAAGTAAAAGCACTCCCCCCACCCCACCCCCCTGCCCCAAATCCCAGACTGGAGTACAGAGAGAAAAGAAGGGGAATTTAAAACTCATCAAGGAGGCAAGTACTATCAAAATTAGTGATCACCTGGATGCTGGACTGGGGCTTTAGAATGTGAAAAAGCCGCTTCTGGTCAATGGCAGTCTTGTCAAAACAGCATCTGAAATCTCTACTGCATCATCTTGTTTTACCAGGAGTTCTTAAATATAGTGCAATCCATGATAAATCATGTTCTTGCTGAAATAAATAGAAGCCAACTGAAACCAAAGTGTGCATGGGTTTCCCTCATTCTTATTACTGGAAAAAAAATGAAACAATGCTTTCTTTTCAAGGGACCTGGCCATAGGTTAGAGGGAAAAGGAAGAAAGGAAGGAAAGAAGGAAGGGAAGGAGGGCGGGAGGGAGGAAGAAAAGAATGAGTCTGCTTTATTCTTCAAGAAATAACTGACTATTGGCTCACATAGAACTACCAATCAAATTTGGGGATGTGGATGTTATGTATAGATATTACAATTGTGATCAAAAAGCTAGAACTTAATTCGGAGAAGTAGTAATGATATTCATAGCTAAAATTTATGTGACGGAACTGTTATGGTACATTATATGAATTAACATATTCAACTCTTAGAACTATTCTATGAGGTCAACACTATTAATAGCATTATTATTATGGGTAAAACCAACTAATTTCATACAAAAAAAAAATTCTCATGTGGCAAAATTGCTTGTCAAAGAACAGTTTATCATTGTGAACTCAGATTTAGGATAGGACGAACAATGAGCTTGCTAACCTTAGGAGACATAAGGGAGGAGGAAAAGAAAGTGAGAAACTTTGGGTGTTAATTTTATTTCTATTTCAAACATTCAGTATTACCTGAGGATGGTGACTCAACAATTTGAGAACTTAGGTTTCTGATATGAGAAATGACGGAATTATACAAAAATACTCTTAAAAATCTCATTTTTAAGCTTCTGTGATTCAATGGGACTTTATTTTTCTAGCACAGGCAAGTCATTTGTAAAACTCCCCACATCCCCAGCCATTTCACTCTGCTCTGATTCCAGGTAGCACTCTGTCCCACCGAACCCAGATGTAGCCTTAGGAACCTCGCAGGGTTTTCAGTAGCCATTACTACGGACCAGAACTCCCACATCATGTGAAATCTACTTGACATCCAAGTGTTACAATAGTTCTCCTGGTAAAAATTGAACGACCATCTCTCCATAAATGTTTATGTCCTGTGTATAGCTATAGCAAACAAAAAATGTTTCTGCAAACTTTTAAGGAGAAAAGCTACACTGAGCCATGACAAAGTGTTCAGCAAATTGAGTGTTCTGAAACTCTCTAGATGTAACGCTCTCAACATGCTTTGTACTGCTACTGCTAAAGTATAAAGTCCTGAGAAAATGTCATTCAGAAGCTGAAGATCTATTTTTAGTATTGGGGGGAATTAATAATAATGTTACCTAGGCAGAGGTGTTAGATTGAAAAAGGGAGCCAATATTTGAGTGTGTTAATGGGTCAGCAGACAGACTTCAAGAACCACCATCTGGCACATCCGGACCTGCTGGTTTTCACACAGTTCTTACAACACATTGAAAACAGGAAAAGAAGGATTGCACCCTCATTTGGTTTTTGAGCTCAGAAGAGGTGGTGTGAGGCATAAAAAGAGCCTGGAAATTGAGGCCAGATAAATAAGAATTCATAAACTTGTGCTCTTTCTTCCTAGTTCTTGGGGACTACAAAAAGGTGCTCTCAAAATTAGCAAATAGAGTAAAGGAGCTGACCTGAGCAGTAACTTAACATGTATCTCTAATGAGCACAGGGTGATGTAGAATGTGATTGTAACCTGGTGGATAGTAATAACTTATCAAAAGGCAGAAATGTATGCATCCAAAAGGTGGGAGAAGGTAATCTGCCATGGAAATCTAGAAAACGAGAGTCACCTAGACACATGCTGACAATGCCCAAGAAAAGCTGTCTAGAAAAGATTGAGCCTTAATTGGTCCCAGCACTTTTTAATATTTGGGGGGTTAGACTAGCAATTTTAGAGTTCAGTGGCCTTCTCCAAATACAATCAGATAACATCTTCCACGGAAATGGAAATGTCACTGAGCCACCAAAGTGTTTTTTTTTTTATTTAGGTCCAGAATTGTGCATTTCAAAGTAGGAACTTTGAAACCATAATATCTAATCATGAATAAAAGGCTACATCACCTCTTGAGTAACTTCCCTGACTGTTTTTTTCTAGTAGAAAGAACAAATTCCGTTCATCAATAATCCTGTCTAAAAGCCAATTTTTATGCTGAGGAGAACAAAAGCACTTTGAACCCCAGGGGAAGCTTTTCTAACTTTAATTTTTTTAACTTTTTATTTTGAAATAAATTCAAATTACAGGAGAGTTTCAATAATAGCCCATGCTCCATACAGAGAACTCCAACATACCCCCACCCATACACCAGATCTATCAATTTTAATATTTCGTTACATAATTTTTCTGACATCTATCTGATATCAATTTTTTAAATATCTGAGAGAGTAGATTGCACATATCATACTTGAACACACAATACTTCCACGTACAACTCCCACAAACAAGGATATTCACCTATGTAATCACATTAAGTGCACCTTAAGTTATCAAGTTCAAGAAATTTACGATGATATAAAACTTTCAGTCTATATTCCAATTTTTTCTTATGTCCCAATAATGTCCTTTTGAGCCTTTTTTTTCTTCATTCTTAGATCCATCCATCATCATGTAGTGCATTTAATTGTCATCGTCTAAATTTCTCTTCCTTTATTTAAATTGTAGAAACATATACACAGCCTAAATCGTCCCATACCACCGCCTTCCAAGCACAGCATTCAGTGGTAATAATCGCTTTCACAATGTTGCCATATCCTCACCACTTTCCATTACTATCATGTTCCCTTCATCCCACACAGAAGCCCTGATCTCAGCTTCCATTAACTCTCCATTGCTGCTGCCTACCACCCCTGGTAACTCTGCTTTCTGTCTCTATGAGTTGGCATATTCTCTGATATTTTCTTTGTGGTCACTACAGGGCTTAAATTTAACATCCTAAAACTACAACAATCTCATTTGCTTTGACACCGAATTAACAACTTCAACAGCACACATAAACTAGGTTTCTATAACACTCTGCCCCCACCTTATGTAGTTCTTATTACATATTACCTATTTATAAATTATGAGTCCAGAAACCATTGATCATCATTACATTTTAAGCATTTGACTTTTAGAATCCTGTAGGAAGTAAAAAGTGGAGTTACAAAAGAAAAATACCATAGTACTGGTGTTTATATTTACCTATGTCATTATCTTTACCAAAGACTTTTATTTCTTTATGTGGCTTCACTCAGTTGTCTAGTAATCCCTTCCTTCTGACCTACAGAACCCCTTCTAGCATTTATGTAGGGCCAGTATAGTGGTGATGAAGTCCCTCGCTTTTGTTTATCTGGTAATATATTAATTCCTCCCTCATTTTAAAAAATATATTTTTATTAAAGTCCTGAACTTAAAAACAACACAGAGACAACTAGCAAGATGGTGTCAGAGTAAGGAGCTCCTAGAGTCAGCTTGTCCTACAAGGCAGTTAGTAATCACCCAGAGCTATCTAAAGCACCTGTTTGGGGCCTCCAGGAGACCAGAAGTGCATCCTGCAGCATCCTTGAAAGAATGGAAGGAGGAGACAGCCCATCTGCAGAGAAGATTCGTGAGTAGAGCACTCCATGCCTTGGATGCCGGTGCCCATCCTCGACTAGCGGCACAAGCCACCTCGGGAACTGTTCCATGGCTGTAATTGGAAGCTCCACTTCCCAAAAACTGGGAGGAAGAGACAGTTGGGCACCAACTTCAGCTACTCATCAGTAAATTCAGTGGGCTAAAGTATAATGCTAAGAACAGCTGAAGTTTGAACCTGTCCAAGTCAGAAAGAGGCCAGCAGCCACCATTTTAACTCCACCCCTGGCATAAGGGGAAGCGGCATAAACTGAAAATCATAGTACTGGTTGGGACCCACTTCTTTCTATCCAAATCGGTTGCTACTCTAGCCTAAGCCCCAGCCCCACCTCCAGCAAAGAAGCTGGGAGTACCTGGGCCAGCCTCTCCGGGTAACTGCAGGTGCATTCAGCTGGCACAGACTGAATAGTCAGAAGTCTACCAGGGCAACTGCAGTAATTTTGGACCCACACTGCATGGATTGCTACCCAGAAAGAGTATGATGGGGCATGAAGCTTCATCAGTCTCTTTGGGCAGCTACAGTCTAGGCCTGTATGACTTGGATTATTACACACAGCTGTGGCTGTCCCTACCTCTGGCAAAGGAGAAAGATGGGAGTAGCTCCATCAGTCCCTGGGCCAATGCAGGCAGCTTGAGCCTCCACAGCTTACAGCACCAACTGCATCCTTGGCTCCTACTACACAACCAACAAGGCAAGAAAGTCCTAAACTAAAGAGAGAAATTGCACCCAGAATAAATACATCTAGTAAGCCAGATGCCAAGACACCAACAAAAAATTACCATCCATACTAAGAAACAGGACGATATGGCCCAGTTAAAGGAACAAGATAAACCTCCAGATGACATAAAGAGGTTGAGCAACTAATCATAGATGTTCAAACAAAACTCCTTAATAAATTCAATGAGATGACTAAAGAGATTAAGGATATTAAGAAGAAACTGGATGAGCACAAAGACAAAATTGAAAGCATACATAGAAAAATAGCCGATCTTATGGGGATGAAAGTTGCAATAAATGAAATTAGAAATACACTGGAATCAAATAACAGCAGATTTGAGGAGGCAAAAGAAAGGAGTGGTGAGCATGAAGATATGGCCTCTGAAAGTGAACATACAAAAGAACAGATAAAGAAAAGAATGGAAAAAATTGAACAAGGTCTCAGGGACCTAAATGACAGCAAGAGACATGCAAACATATTTGTCATGGTTGTCCCAGAAGGAGAAAAGAAGGGAAAAGGGGCAGAAGGAATATTTGAGGAAATAATGGTATAAAATTTCCCAAACTTATTGAAGGACATAGATATCTGTGTCAAAGAAGCACAATGTACTCCCATCTAAATAAATCCAAATGGACCAATTCCAAGACACATACTAATCAGAATGTCAAATGCCAAAGACAAAGAATTCTGAGAGCAGCAAGAGAAAAACAATGCATAACATATAAGGGATACCCAATAAGATTAAGTGCCAATTTCTCATCAGAAACCATGGAGGCAAGAAAACAGTGGTATGATATATTTAAGATACTGCAAGAGGAAGCCTTCCAGCCAGGAATTTTATATCTGGCAAGATTGTCTTTCAAAAATGAGGGTGAGTTTAGAATATTTACAGATGAACCGAAACAGAGAATTTATAACAAAGAAACTGGCCTTGCAAGAAATACTAAAGGTTGTGCTACAGTCTGAAAAGAAAAGACAGGGAGAGAGTCTTGGAAGAGAGTCCTGAAATGAAGAATATTTCAGTAAAAGTAACTAAAAGTCTCAAAAGAGTGGTGAAAATAAAATATGACAGATAAAACCCAAAGGGCAAAATGGGTGAAATGAGAACTGCCTTTTCAGTAATAGCATTGAATGTTAATGGATTAAACTCCCCAGTTAAAAGACAGAGACTGGCAGAATGGATAAGAAAATATGAGCCATCTATATGCTGTCTACAACAGACTTACCTTAGACCCAAGGATATCCATAGATTGAAAGTGAAAGGCTGGCAAAAAATATTTCATGCATGCAATAAACAAAACAAACAAACAAACAAAAAAAGCCGGTGTAGCTATACCTATATCAGATAAAAATAGACTTTAAAAGACACTAGTAATGCTCAATCTGAGTAGGAAGTCAGGAAAAAAATTCCATTTGTAATAGCAACTAAAAGAGTCAAATATTTAGGAATAAACTTATCCATGGATTTAAAGCACTTGTATTCAGAAAATTAAAATGCATTGTTAAAAGAAATTTTAAAAAGACCTCAATAATTGGAAGAATATTCCATGCTCACTGATTGGAAGACTAAATATCATTAAGATATTAATTCTACCCAAATTGATTTACAGATTCAATGCAATCCCAATAAAAATACCACCAGCATTTTTTTAAGTAAATGGAAAACACAATTAGCAAATTTATTTAGAAAGGTAAGGAGTCCTGAATAGCCAAAAACATCTTAAAAATGAAAAGGGAAGTTGGAAGACTCTCACTTCCAGATTTTAAATCATATTACCTAGCTACAGTGGTAAAAACGGCATGGTACTGGCATAAAGACAGACATATAGATGAATGGAACTGAATTGATAGTTTAGAAACTGACCCTCACATGTATGGTTAATTGATTTTTCACAAGCCTGTCAAACCCACCCAGCTGGGGCAAAACAGTCCATTCGAGAAATGGTGCTGAGAGAACTGGATATCCATAGCCAAAACAAAGAAAGAGGACCCCTATCTCACACCTTATACAAAATTTAACTCAAAATGGATCAAAAACCTAAACATAAAAGCAGGAACCATAAAGCTTCTAGAAGAAAATGTAGGAAAACATCTTCAAGACCTGGTGTAGGTGGCAGATTCTTAAAAGAGATAAGAGGAGGACTGAGATGGACTACTGATGCTTAATATATGCAGAAGTTTTAACTAACTTTACTGCAAAAGTGTGGAAATGTATAGGATTGATGGTAACACATCATAGTGAGTAGCAGCTGGTTTATAAATGAGAATGTGACTGGAAAGGGTAGTCTGGGGATATAAATGTCAATTGAAAGAAAGCTAGAGAATAATTTAGGGACTGAATAACATAATAATCCCAGAGGTGGATGAGAATTGTGCTTGATGGTACACATGCAAGAGTGTCCTTTGTGAGCTAGAGCAGATATATATCACTATTGCAGGGTGATGGGAATGTAGAAAAGTATGGGGAAAATACAACTGGAGTGACCTATGGACTGTGGTTAACAGCAGTACTGTAATATTCACGCATCTTTGCCAAAGATATACTGTGTTGATAATGGGGGAGTATGGGAAAAGTGTGCCAAATGTATGCTATGGACCATGGTTAGTGGTAATAGTCTGATGATATTATCTCATAATCTGTAACAAATTTTTCACCATGGTGTGGTGTGTTGATGGAGGTGTGTTGTATGAGAATTCTGCACATGTGCCTGATTGTTTTGTAAGTTCATAACTTCTGTAATAAAAATTTATTTTAAAAATACTAATAGGCTGGGTTTGGGGAAAATATACTAAATGTAAAATACTTTGGTTAGTAGTAATATTTTGAGGATACTCTTTCATCATTGGTTAAAAATGTTTCACAACAATGCAAGGTATTGGTGGTAAGGTGAGGTATGAGAGCCCTAACTTTCATGTTTGTTTTGGAAGTTCACAACTATTGCTATACACTTACTGTTTATGCATGTTTATGTATGATTTATATACTTCAATAATTTTTTTTAATCACTTCAAAAAAAAATCATGCACATGTGTGGAATTCCCAAACAAAACTCCTCCACCAACACACTACATTGTTATGGAACATTTATTACAAATTATGAGATAATATCATCAGACTATTACCACTAACTATGGTCTATAGAGTAATTTTGGTATATTTTTTCCATTCCCCCCAATTATTAACAAAGTACATCTTTGGCATTGATACAAGAATCTTACTGTGTTGCTGTTGACTATAGTCCCTAGATTACATTAATTGTATTTTCCAATGCTTCTCCACATTCTTGCCACCTTGCAATAGTGATGAACATTTGTTCTAGTTCATAGAAGGACATTCTTGTATTTGCACTATTAACCACAATTCTCATCCACCTCAGAATTCACTGTTATTCAGTCCCTAGATTATTCTCTAGCTTTCTTTGAGCCACAATCCCATTTTATAAACCAGTTAGTTCTACTCACTATAATGTGTCACCATCAACTCTATCCATTTCCACACTTTTAGAATTAAATTCATTGAAACTCCCACATACATTAAGCATCAATACTTCTTCTCAGCCCTCCTCTTATCTCCTAATAACCTTTACACTAGGTTTTAACTCCATGAATTTATTTTTCATATTTAGTTCATATTAGTGAGACCATGCAATATTTGTTCATTTGTGTCTGACTTACTTCACTTAGCATAATATCTTCAAGGTTCATCTATGTTATCATATGTGTCCCAATTTTATTTCTTCTTACAGCAGCATAGTATTCCATCGTATGTATATACCACATTTTTTAATCCATTCATCAATTGATGGACACTTGAGTTGTTTCTATCTTTTGGCAACTGTGGATAACACTGCTATGAACATCTGTGCAAATGTCTGTTTGCGTCACAGTTTTCAGTTCTTCTGGATATATTCTTAGTAGCAAGATTGCTGGATCATATGGTAGTTCTATATTTAGTTTCTGGAGGAGCTGCCAAACTGTCTTCCACAGAGGCTGCACCATTTTACCTTCTCCATATCCTCTCCAGCACTTATTGTTTTCTGTGTTTTAAAAAAATAATAATAATAACACTCATACTATGCAGTAATGACATGATATATCATTGTCATTTTGATTTGCATTTCCCAAAAAGCTAGTGATATTGAACAATTTTTCATGTGCTTTTTGGCCATTTGTACTTCCTCAAATTTGGAGAAATGTCTCTTTAGACGTAAATGATTGCCCATTTTTTAATTGGATTGCTTGTTCATTATTGTTGAGTTGTATGATCTCTTTATATTGAATGGAAAGCAGACCCTTATTGGATATATGATTTCCAAATATTTTCTCCCATTGTGTGGGCTGCCTTTTCACCTTGTTGACGAAGTCCTTTGAATCACAAAAGTGTTTAAGTTTGAGGAGATCCCATTTACCTATGTTTTCGTTCATTGCTTGTAGCTTTCAGTGTAATGCTGAAGAAACAGCCGTTTACCACCAAGTCTTGAAGATGTTCCCCTACATTTTCTTCTAGGAGCTTTATGGTTCTAGCTTTTATATTTAGGTCTTTGATCCATTTTGAATTAATTTTTGTGTGAAGTGTGATATAGGGGTCCTATTTCTTTCTTTTGGCTATGGATATCCAGTTCTCCCAGCACCATTTGTTGAATAGACTCTTCTGTCCCAGCTGAGTGGGTTTGACAGCCTTCTCAAAAATCACTTGACTATAGACATGAGTTCCTGTTCCTGAACTATTGATTCGGTTCCATTGGTCTATGTGTCTATCTTTACGCCACTACCATGCTGTTTTTATCACTGTAGCTAGAGAATATGATTTAAAATCTGGAAGTGAGAGTCCTCCAACTTGGCTCTTCCTTTTTAAGATGTTTCTGTGGAAAATATAAATAAAAAATAAAAAATAAAAACAAAGAAAAGACAAACAAACAAACAAAAAAAGATGTTTCTGGCTATTTGGGCCCCTTACCATTCCAAATAAATTTGATAATTGTGCTTTTCCTTTGTTTAAAAACTGCTGGTGGAATTTTTATCAGGATTGCATTGAATCTATATATCGATTTGGGTAGAATTGACATCTTAATAATAGTCTTCCAAACCATGAGCATAGGATGTTCTTCCATTTATTTAGATCTTTAAAAAAAAATTTTTTTAGCAATGAATTATAGTTTTCTGACTACAAGTGCTTTTCATCCTTGGTTAGGTTTATTCCTAAATATTTGATTATTTAGTCACTATTGTAAATGGAACTTTTTTTCCTGACATCCTCCTCAGATTGCACAACACTAGTATATAGCAACACTACTAAGTTTTCTTTATCCTGCCACTCTGCTGAAATCATTTATTAGCTCTAGCACCTTTCTTGTAGATATTTTTTGGACTTTCTAGTTACAGGATCATATCATCTGCAAATGATGAAAGTTTTACTTCTTCCTTTCCAATTTGGATGCCTTTTATTTCTTTTCCTTGCCTAATTTGTTTTAGCTAGAACTCCTATCACTATATTGAACAACAGTGATGACAGTGGGCATCTTTGTCTTGTTCCCAATCACAGCAGGAAAGCTTTCAGTCTTTCACCATTCCGTAAAATGTTAGTTGTGGGTTTTTCATGTATGGATTTTTCATATATGGCCTTTATCATGTTAAGAAAGTTGCCTTCAATTCCTATCTTTTGTAGTATTTTTATCAAGAAGGATGCTGTATTTTGTCAAATGCCTCGTGTACATCAATGGATAGGATCATGTGATTTTTTTCTTTGATTATTAATGTAGTATATTACGCTGGTTGATTTTCTTATGTTGAACTGCCCTGGCATGCCTGGTATAAAGCCCACTTGATTATGATGAATAATTCTTTTAATGTATTGTTGTATTTGATTAGCAAGTATTTTGTTGAGGATTTTTGTATCTGTATCATTAGAGAAATGGGTCTGTAATTTTTTTGGTAATATCTTTATCTTTATCATCTACATTTCAGTATTAGGGTGATAGGGGCTTCATAGAATGAGTTTGGTAGTTTTTCATCTTGTTCAAATTTTAGAAGAGCTTGAGCAAGATTGCTATTAAATCTTCTTTGAATGCTTGGTAGAACTCACCAGTGAAACTGTCTGGTCCTGGGCTTTTCATTTTGGGGAATTCTTTGATGACTGCTTCAATCTCTTTACTTGTGATTTGTTTGTTGAGGTCTTCTGTTTTTTCTAGAGTCAGTGTATGTTGTTTGTACATTCCTAGGAATTGTCCCCTTTCATCTACATTGTCTACTTTGTTGGCAGAGTTGTTCGTAGTATCCTTTTATGATATTTTTTATTTCTGTGGGATCAGTAGTAATGTCCCCTTTTTCATTTTTTATTTTATTTATTTGCATCATCTTTATTTCTTTGTCAGTCTAGCTAAGAGTTTGTCGATTTTGTTAATCTTCTCAATGCACCAACTTTTGGTTTTGTTAATTTTCTCTGCTGTTTTTATTTTGTTATCAATTTCATTTAATTCTCCTCTGATATTTGTTATTTTATTCCTTCTTGATTTGGGAATAGTTTGCTGTTCTTTTTCTAGTTCCTCCAGCTGTGTAGTTAGGTCACTGGTTTTACCTCTTTGTTCTTTTTTCATGTAAGTATTGAGGGCTATAAATTTCCTTCTCAGCACTGCCTTCACTGCATCCCACAGGTTCTAATATGTTGTGTTCTTGTTTTCATTCGTCTCAAGATATTTATTGATTTCTCTCGTGATTTCTTCTTTAACCCACTGATTATTTAAGAGTGTGTTGTTTAATCTTCACATATTTGTGAATTTTCCCTTTTCCCACCTATTGTTGATTTCCAACTTTGTTCCACTATGAGCAGAGAAAGTGCTTTGTATAATTTTGAACTTGTGGAATTTATTGAGATCTACTTCATGACACAATATATAGTCTATCATGGTAAATAATCCATGAGCATTTGAGAAGAATGTATACCTGCTGTTTTGGGGTGTAAGGTTCTGTATATGTCTATTAGGGTTAATCCATTTATCATATGATTCAATATCTCTATTTCTTTATTGATCCTCAGCCCAGATGTTCTCTCCAATCCTGAGAATGGTATATTGAAGTCTCCAACTATTATTGTAGAGAAATCTATTTCTCCCTTCTGTTTTGCCAGCATTTGCCTCATGTAACCTTATTTTTGAAAGACAATTTTGCTGGATGCAGAGTTCTTGATTGGCAATTTTTTTATTTCAGCACTTTATATATGTCTTTCTATTGCTCTTACAACCATGACTTCCGATGAGAAATTGGCACTTAACCATATTAAGTGGCCCTTATCTATTACACATGGCTTCTCTCTTGAGCTTTTAGAATTCTCTCTTTATATTTGAGCATTGACAATTTTATTATAACATGGTTCAGTGTGAGTCTATTTGGGTTTATCCTATTTAATGTTTCATTGAGCATCTCAGATGTGTATATTCATGTTCTTAGTTAAATATGGGAAGTTTTCAGCCATTATTTCTTTAGGTATTCTCTTTTCTCCTTTTTCTCTTTCATCTCTTTATGGGACTCCCACCCTACTTCTATTGCTATGCTTGATGGTTTCCCACAGGTTCCTCAAACTCTTTTCACTTTTCTTCATTCTTCCCTCTGTCTGCTTCTCAGATTGGATGTTTTCAATTGTCTTGTCTTCAATTTCACTAATTTTTTCTTCTGCCAGCTCTGATCTGCTGTTGAACACCTCCAGGGAATTTCTTATTTCTGTTACTGTGGTCTTCAGCTCTGTTTGGTTCCATTTCATAATTTCTTTCTCTCTATTGATAGTCTCTTTGTGTTCATCTATCATTTTCCTGATTTCCTTTTGTTCTTGTCCATGCTTTCCTTTATCTCTTTTAGCATATTGAGTATCATTTTTTTAAGTCTTTGTCTGGAATATCCCAGGTTCGATCCTCTTCAGTGATGATTTCTAATGTTTTAATCTTCTTCCTTTGTCTGGGACATCAATTCCTGTTTCTTTGTATGTTTTGCAATCTTTTGTTGAAACTTAAATTTTGATTCTTTACTGTGTTACTGCTGGAATGTAAACTCTGAGGCATCTGTTCCTTAAGCTTGTATCCACTTAGTGTTTTGACAGAACTTTACTTGGATGTCTAGAGCTAAAAAAATAAATAAATACAAATACAAATATAAAAAGAAGCAAACCAAAGAAAACACCTTTCCCAGTCTTTGCAGATTGAGCTGTGGGAATGCTCTTTTTAAAGGCTTATCCAATAATGAGTTTGGAGAGTAGTTCCAAGCCAAAGCGTAGGAGCTGCCCTGATCCTTTATGCTCACACATGTTATCTTGTGTGTAAAAATATGACCCTACGAGTTCCCTCATTTACACAGATATGAAATTCCCCTCTTTCCTAAGAAACAGTTTCCTGATGGTCCCAGGCATTGCACTGCATGTGCTTTAGCCAGCAATACCTTGCCCCAGGCAGCACAACCTGACTGCTCTTTCACAGCATTCTGTAGCAAAGCTCAGTGAGCTGCCTTCTACATTCAGGGCAAGTTCTAGAACAGTGAGGCCCTCAGGCCACTGAGAGACAGATTGGGCAAGAAGTGCATGATCTCAGTACATGCACAAGTTTTCTCTACTCCCTTTGGAACTAGGACCAAAGATCTTCATTGGGAGCATGCGCTGGCTTGGCACCAAGCTGATGAAGGTGTAGCAGACAGGCCTGCCAGGGTGCCACGAGATCTTACTGCTTTTAGTGAATTTTTTTTTTAATTGGCACTTTTCCTGTTACTGCAGACCTTTGACCATTTTATGGTGCTTTTAGAAAGATGTTTCTGCCAATTCTTACTTGTTGTTTCGAGCTTCTATAGGGGACAGAGCCCTGCAATGTCTCACTCTGCCATCTTGATCTGACTTTAATTTTTAATTAAATCTTTTCTTGCCAACAGTAAAATAGTTTAAGGAAAGGTCATCCACAAAAGCATCATGATTTTAAGTGGAGCCAAGAGAATGAGAATACTATTAGAGACTCATGTACTATTGAGGTAAAGGAAACCAACATTTATCCAGTTCCTACCATGTCCTAATACAGTACTGGTGTTTAATGTGTTTAATCACTTTTTTTTTAAGTCTTAAAGTCTCTTTTTATCCTGAAGATCTCTTGATTATGTAGCAAGGTGCTGTGAGCTGAGTTCTCTGTATTTCTTTTAATTATTATTATTTTAACCTTATTTTAAAGAAGTTTTAGATTATAGAAGTTACATAAAAAATATAGGGGATTCCCATATATCCAAACCTTTCCCACATTTTCCCCTATTAATAAAATCATACATTAGTGTGTTACATTTATTATAACTGATGAACAAATATTGAAGCACTGCTACTAACCATGGTCTATAGCTTGCATTATGGTTTACACTTTGCACCTTACAATTTTACAGGTTTTGACTAGATGTATAATGGGCTGTATCTGTCATTGCAATATCACACAGAACAATTCCAATGCCCTAAAAATGCCCTATATTCCACCTGTTCTTCCCTCCTACTCCTCCCCTCAGAACCTCTCGTAACCATTATCTTTATATCAAGATTACACGTTCTTCCGTTATTACAATAATACTAATATGATTGCATTACCCCCTTAAGTTTGCTCATTCCTCAGTCTTGAGGATTTTGAGATCTCAAAGCCCCCATGAGAAAGATCCTACTTTTATCCTGATTTTTCGGGTGAGGGAACTAAATTAATTTGGGTGACATTTTGTAATGTATCAAACTTGGATATAGACCTAGAAAGCAAAGGCTCAGGATTTAATCTTCAGATTTAGGAACCCATTGTCCACTCTCTCCTGCATCTGTATTCTCAGTGAAGGAGCAAAGAGAGGAATCTTGGATAAAAAGCACAACACAAACAGTTGGTAATATGTACACCTAGGATATGAGAGAAAGAATTTCAGTTCCCTAAAACAATTTCCTATGAAATGTACCAATCCTGCCCCTCTTCTTACACAGGAAACTATAATCCATTGGATTAATATAATTCCTATTTTACTCATATTTTATACGTACCTTTTTCTCATTAAATCCATTGCTTTTGAGCGTGAATGTATATGTGTTATAATATTTACTTTAAACACAAGGAGGTCTGATAGTCTTCTCCTTAAGCACTGGTTCAAATTACCTATGAAAAAAGGGAGCATAAAGTGATTAAGTCATTCATTCATTCATTCTTTAAAGTCAGTAAGAGCAGTGCTATCAGTTAATAAAATAGCACTATAAAAGCCTTTGTTTTGATTTGGAATGTAATAAATTATTTCTATTGTTTGAAAATACAGAGAAACTTCATATTACTTTGGAGGCCATTTTAAATTTCTAAGTATGATTTAAAGACAGCAAATAGAATATCATCCATTTATAACAAAAATTATTTTTTCTTTGGGGCAGAACTGTATATCACTCTAGTATCATATTAATGAAATTTCAAAAGAAATTACAATACTTATGGAGTTTAGGAAAAAGGGGTACTTAATTATCATGTGATTGTAGTGGTTTTGGAGCACTCAGTAACCTGATAAACAATATATTAATAGGATCATCACCATCCCTACTCTAATAGGTGCTCCATGTGAATTGCTTTTATAAGCAAATCAGTATCACAGTTATCCTTAGAAAATAAAAAAACAGTGGCAATGCTTGAGATTCCTATAGTGTTTTCTTATTTTTAAGCTTTTTACAGTCCACTGTTTATGTCTCACAAAATCCCCAGGAGAAGTAATAATTGTCCTTCTCTAGGGGATGAAACAAAGGTCCAGAGACTTATGCTGGCTGTCTTGTTTGATTCCGTCCGTCATTGGAAGAGCTTTGACATATATACCCTCTCTGCTCCTTGCACCAAGTGTAGTACCTTTCTCTTCATACCACAACTTCCCACAAAGAGCATTGACAATTCAATCACTTGACCTAATCCTGGTCCAGATGTCTGTGAGTCACTTATTCATTTACTATGCAAATAAGTAAGTGCCCTCTCTGTGCCCAGTACTGGACCAGGCACAGAGAATGCTATATCAACCAACCATTGGCACAAACAAAAAGGGCAGATGGTTTTTAAGTAACAAAACCCAAAATATATGTATAAAAACAGCCTGATTATGGGAAAATGATCAAGTGAGAAGCTGATCAATGGCTGATAGATGTTATTTCCAGGGAAAATTAAAAAAAAAAAAACATAATTTAGTGGAGATATAAAGAATGAATAGACACTATCCAAGAAAAGTATGTAAGTATGCATGAATCAGAGCACTCTAAGCCAAAGGAGCAGAAAGCACCCTGTGATATGAGTAATGCAAGCTGAGGATGGAAAGATAGGAGGGGATGAGATCTTAATAGGCCTTTTAGGCTGTTATGTTTTATTATTCATCTCAAATCAGCATGAAGCAACTGAAGAGTTTTAACAGCTTGGGCAGAGAGAAGGTGATGTGACAACATGGTAGACTGGCAATCTCAAGAAGGCTCTACCAAATTGGGATGCTGTGAGGGTGGCTAACAATCTCTCCACCTGGTTCTCAACTAGAATTTGCACATACACACCCATAATTAAGCAATACTGGATACAAATCAAAGTCTTTTATAAGGACCTAGATTTATGCTACAAAAAGGCTGGGTAAGGCCAAACCACTTATGTATCAGTCCCTAAATTTTAGGAGGTAGAAAAGATTACTTGTAATTTCAGGGATGGAGATTATCTGAGAAAAGCTTGAGTTCAAACCCTTCACCTTATAGATGAGGAAACTAAGGACCAGGAAGTGGGTTCTCAGAATTCACTCAGCAAGTGATTCAGAAAGGATGATTTCTCTGGCTGCCATAGCATTTTTCCATTTCTAGGGAGATGTGAGTAAATTTCCAGGGGACTAACTTCTCTTTTTCATTTTGTACTGTATGAAACCAAGATGATAACCCTATCAGATAACAAAGAGCAACAGCTCTCAGATGACCAGCAAATATCCATTTCAGAGGCAGTGGAAAAATGAAATGCAGGAGATCCATACACATTTACGGTTTCCCATATCAGAAAATGACCTTGTTAACTGTCATCTTCCTATTGAGGCATCTCCCTCAGCACAACCTATATTAAATTTATGGATACAAGGAATAAATATAGTCACTAACCATCAATTCCACCAGCATGTATTAATCACTTGTGCACCCAGAACCATAATTCAATTAAATTCAATTTGTTCTTACAAGTATTTGTAATGCAGCAAGAAAAAAGAGTACCAGATGGAATTTTCAATCACAATTTCCATGCTTATGGACTGTAATGTTGGGTGTAACATATAACCTCCAGGAGTCTCAGTTTCCTCATCAGAAAAAGAAGGGTAATAAACAATAATGACCTCACTGTGGGGGGTGACAATTAAATGAAGTAAAGTTTCACCCAGTGCCTGACACATAAATGCTTAATAAATGTTTCCTACATGCATGAATGACTGGAAAAAAAAAAACCTTTGGGGGAAAAAAAGCACCCTGGGTTCTTTATTTATTTCATGCACAGACACTTTGGGTGTGTTTTCACTTGGGGACCTGTGCAAAAACAAACCCCATCTAACCCATGGGTGTTGTAAAATTGTCCGCTTACTGAGGGCTGTGAAGTGGAGCAGACAGACTGGTGTCTGTGTTTTGCCGGGGGTGAGAATGCCCTCTCAAACAGGAAAGAAACAACAACACTTCTTTCTCTAACCCTGGGAGTTTGTGCTAGAGTGATTATATTTTCACCATTAAATGAAATTGAACAGAAGCTTTGTTTTTATTCCTTCCTCACCGAGGTTTGGCCCATCCATGAGCTGCTCACTGGATGCCCAGTAGCCTGGGACTTTTTGGTGAGCCCAGCTCTTAGCTCGGCTTGGGAAGATGCAGTGTCTAATTTCATTAGCTTTGAGTGCCAGTGACCGAATGGCAGAATCCATGAAGTGCAGAGGGAACATGCCATATTTGGTGGTCAGTTGGTTGTCAACTTACAATTGGAGCCTGAAATATACCTGACAATGTCCCCCTACAAAATGGGAGAGATGGCACATTTGTGACGCTATGCTTGCTGTTTTCTCAAATATAAATCCCTTTGTGCTTTTAAATATGAAGAATTCTATGATTTCATGGTGAACACACACGCACACACATACACATAAACACCTACAATTGCCCTGTTTTTTTCCTTATAGCAGTTTATTTTCTTAATCTATAGAAAGATATAGTGGAAAATTCATGGAGTTCAGAATCAGTTGGATTTGGAATTGATCCCAAATCCAACCTTTTGACAGCTCCAGGACTTTGAGCAAGTTATATAATCTCTCTGAGCAGGGACAGGACAAGGGTGGGGCCAGTGAGGTGCCCAAGGTGCAAAATTTAAAGAGGCTAGAATGACCCTGAGAGGCTCCTTAAATTCTATGTCCCTAGCAGCCTGGCTTGCATCCTCCTCGTCCTAGCCCTATCTATAAGCCTCCGGGTTTTATGACACAAGACATTTAAAGACATTAAAGCACTATCTGACACTACCCAGTCACCTTATAAAGAGTAGCCTTTAATAACAGGGTTAGTGTGCCTTGTGCAGCCAGGACCACATCCCACCGGTATGCTTGGCTTCCTTCATTGCTAGATCTTGGTGGGCATCCATGACCACACAGGGGGCCCATCAGAAAACAAGACACTGGTGTCAGGGCCAGCATACCTGACACCCATATTAAACAGTAACATGTGGGGTTTATAGGGTACTCCTAGTAATCTAGTCTGCCCATAACCCACAGGTCAACTCCAAGTTACAAGAGAATCAAAGCCAAAGACTTCCAAAAAGAATGTTGATATATTGATATACTTTTTCTGCCCATTTGAGTTAATTTTAGGGAAAACATTAAATACAAAAAAAAAATCCATAACTTGGAGAGAGTCACTATTAATTTCAGAGCTGGCTTGTTTCTCTATTTTATACACTCTCACATAATTTGGATTACATTGCATTTTCTTTCTTGTTTCTTACTTAACATTGTATTATGACTATTATCCCTTATGATTAAACATTTCTCAAAACCATAATTTTAATGGCTAAAAAGTAGGCCATTTTATAAATGTAACATAACATTTTATAATGAATCTTACATTGTTGGGTTTTGAATTTAAGTCAGTAACACATAATAATTTGATGAATATCTCACCCTCATTTATTAACCCATATGCCTGTTTATGTATTAATATGAATGGAATTATGCATCAGATGTCACATTTTTAAGGTTCCTGACGCATCTCACCAAGTGTCTTTCTAGGAAGTTTGTTCCAGGTTGCATTCCTCACAGCTGGGTGAGACAGAGCCAGTGTCACATGCACAGCACACTAGGTGACAGGTGAGGGGACAAATGGGGCCTTCAGCTAGTTAGCCCAGGGCCAACCTTCCCATGCCTGTGTTGGCTCTTCCCCTCCCAGCAGCCGTGTTCTGCCCCTGGGGCTCTGATACCCCTAGATCTGGCTGAAGAGTGGGACATTCTTCTTAGCTTTGATTACCTTTTCTGCTCTCAAAAGCCAATTACAGTCTTTAACAGTGAGTAGCTTTCCTGGACACAATGCGAGAAAGACATTACAGAAGCTGACCTTGTGTGCAAAGGCACAGTTGGACAAAACGGCAAGAACTTTCTGGGAATTAGTTAAGCATAGGAAAAGCATACCATGCGTCAGAGGGAGTAGTGAGAGAACTGATTGAAAAGGCTGCTTCAGGTCCTTTTTTTTTTAAGTTACCATTTATAAAGCGTAAGCATTCTACTTCTTTGTTTCTTATGAAATCTTACAATGTGTAGAAGTGCTATTATTTCCACATTAGATGAGAAAAGAGGCTCAGAGAAGTTCAGCAGTTCTGCCAAGGACAATTGACTGATGGACCCACCAAGCTTGGATTCCATCCCAGGTCTGACCCATCTTCTCTGAGCAACTCTCTCCTATCTCCTAATAGCCTTTGGGTATGGGCAAACTAATTTGAGTACTGAGATTTAGCAAGCAGATATTTTTTTAATTTTTGACCTTGTATTGTATTGAAATCCCTTTTTATAACCTCATTGCTCTGAAGTGGTTTAATTTGTCCAACTCTCTTTGAAAATTTTAATTAGTAACTCTTAGAGAATCTTTATGCTATTCCAAGCTCTGCTATAACCTCTACTCCCATTAAGTAATTTAAACTACAAACAGCCTCATGAACTTGGTGCCATTATCATCACCTTCTACCATCTGGAAGCAGAGGACCAGAGAGGGTAGATATTGGTCTATGGATGCACCAAGTCTACCTGGGATAGTTAAGTTTCTCGCCCAGGTTTTCATAACTATGGCCTGCCTACAGTAGTGTTCCTGCTAACACACCATCACAGATGCAATGGTGGAACCCGTGGCAAGCACATGGACTGCACTTGCAGCATAGGGGCAGACCCCCACAGGCAAGGGGTGGTTAGAACTGGGACTTGAAGGTCATCGGATAAGAGTGAAAAATCATCTGTCCCCATGTCACTTTGCCCCTCAAAATACCCAAAAGTATCCATCTAAGTGGTGCTTTATGATCTTTCCTGTGCTAGATTTCACAACTCAGACCTTTGAACACATACACTGCCTGCATGCCTCTGCCCTACACTTGACCTTTATTTGAGTGGGCACATGCTCACCATTAATTATCCGAATGACTCCAAACAAAGAGCAGATGAATTTAAGCAGCCAACCATCCCACAAAGAAATTTCCATTAATATTCACAGAACTTGAGTGCAGTAAAGCAGAGATTCAAATTGATGCTGGCCTTAATCTGGTTGTGAACACATTCCTATGTTTCTTGGTGGAGATAATAGAGACAAATCTTGGATGCAACCAAAATACAGTGAGGTCTAATCCTCTGGTGTAGACACAGCCAAATCCTGTTCTTAATCTGAACTTCAGATTAAGGTTTAAGGCTTAACTTCTTTAAAGACCATTGCTCTGCACACATGCAGCAGTAGCATCTGAATGGAAAGTGGAAAAAATGTCTCAATACCTACAGGTATTTGGCATCAAATAGCAAAATAAAAATCCAGGTGATAGATGACATTTTTCATTTTACATCTACATATTTTGTAGAACATATCAAATGGTGTGCTGTAAGAATCTATTTCTGGTTTGAATGAATAAACTAACCCATGAGTGTTTTGACACTCCAAAATAACCATATATTGTACCATCTTATGGCTGGATATTATGTTCCACCTTGACATGAAAAGGATGTGTATATTATTTGGCAGAAAGAATAGTGGTATGTTTGGGAGGAGAGAGGGATAGTGCCATTTCTTCTTCTTATGTCAAAGGACCTTACCAATATTCAAGAGAAGAAATAGAGCATGTTGGAAAGAACAGGGACTTAGAAGTCACACAGGTCTTCCATTTGTTGGTTGTGTGACCTTGTGAAAATTACAAAACCTCTCTGAGTTTTTATTTGAGCCTCACAAAAGCTAAAATGTTCTAGATGATTGTGAAGACAAAATAGGTGGCATTTTAAAAGTATTTACTAATACTATGCAACCTATATTGGCTATTCATTATGTCACAGACACTGTTATAAGTTCTTCATATAAATTAAATCACTTTACCCACCTAACCTTGTGAAATTGGGACTACCATTTTACAGACAAGGAAGCCGAGACCCGTAAAGGTTAGAATACTTGGTACGTGTGACAGTTTGGAGTTTGTTTGATTTTTTTAATCCCAGAAAAAGTCATGTTCTTAAACTAATCCATTCCTGTGTGGGGCCCTTGGATTGCATTAGATTCAGTTAAGGGATGTTTTGATTAAATCACTTTAGGGCCTTTGCTTGGATTATGTCAGTGAAGCATGACCCAGGTTAGGTCACTGCCCTCTTGCTGCAGTCTTACATAAACTGAGAACTGAAATCAGAAACACACAGAGAAATAGAACTGCCATTCTTACCCTGTCATGTGAGAAAGGACTTCAGAGTCACTTGCAGTCATATTAAGACAAAGAAACCCCAAGAGGCTGAGAGAAAGGCCAAGAGAAACCCTGAGAGGCTGGGAAAGAGGCCAGAGGCTGGAGGCTTAAATCAGCAGAGCACAGAGGCACCGAAAGAAACACCTGAAGGCCAGGCCCACGCAGCTGCTCAAAGCTGAAGAGAGAAGCGCTGCCATGTGCTTGATCACCTATAGCTGGGCCCGGGGAGAAAGCAGCCTTGAGGAGAAGGCAGAGACCCAGATAGAGAGCTGCCATTTTGCTTAATCATGTGGCAAGAATCCAGGATCCAGCAACCCACCTTTGGTGAGAAAGCATTTCTGATGATGCCTTGATTTAGACTTTTTCACAGCCTCAGAATGGTACGATTTTACCCCAAATAAATTCCTATTATAAAAGCCAACCCATTTCTTGTTGGCTAAGACTAAACTAAAACAGCATGTACATGGCAGATCTGAGATTTTTTTTTTTTTTTTTTTTTATCCTTGCAGTAACGAGCTAAAAGATCTGAGATTTTATCTCAAGCAACTTGACTCTGAAATGTATGTTGTTATCCATTACATAATTCTACCTCTATTATATCATAAATGATTAATAAATGGTTGGTATCTCAGTTTTATCGGTTGGAGAGTTGGACCAGTTCTCTTAACAAGCTCCTCACTATCATAATGCACATAGATATGATCCCCTAATGGTAACTCAAGAGATTTAAGGTTTGGGATCCAAACACCGGATGTACCTCAAGCATGATTCAACTGAAAATGAAGGAAAATAAAGTAAAGCAGTAGAGAACACGGTCTGTGGGTTCAGACTCTATTTAGATTTGAAGATCACTTTGCCATCTAGTAGCTGAGTGACCCATGCAGAAATCTTTTCACCTTTCTGAGGCTCAGCTTGCTTATCTGTGTATTTTCAGACTGTTGTCCTGGGGATTAATTAGCACCATAATAATTACATGAATTTCAATAAATACTATTAATTCTGGTTGGAGAGACAGGAGCATTGTAGTAGGAGCAGTATTGGCAGTAGTAATAATAGCTATAGTTGCAGTCGGAATCATGGTGGTAGGAGAACAGTGAGTCAAAAGCACAGCGGGTCAGGAACCCTTAAGGATGTCTTAGCATATGGACTTTATGACACTCAGCCTCAGAAATGATGACCTACATAATGGGCTGAGCAAGGTACTGGAGCTGTGGTCCTCCACTGAGAGAAGACCCCCCCAATTAAGCTGCATATTAAAAAAATCTATGGGGAACTTTTGCATCTTAATGATGGTGATGGTGCAATATTGATATTTTCATGGGTGGAAATCAGGGGTGCAATGTGAGGACAGTCCCAAACAATGAAAAAATTACCCTGTGCATTCTACATGGCTTTTGAAATTTCACTAGGAATTTGGGTAGATTAAAAACTCTTTAAAATCATACTTGCCTAAATTCAGGTCCATTTTATAAATGGACACAAAGAATTTATTTTATTGCTTAAAAATGCACAGGAATTTTTAGGAATACAACATCTTTGTAAATCAGGGAAGATCATAGATTTTTAATGTTTTACCAAGAGTTGTTTACCTTTTGGAAAATACCCCTGTTGATATTTATGCTGCTGGTACAATACATCTGTTTTGGTCTGGCTTTGTAGCCATCCCATTCATGGTGATTCTGTGTATGGGTGTAATTATCACGCTACTACATTATATCTTTGTATAATGTCATGTACAAACAATTAATTTATGGAAATACTTAAAATAATTATTAGTTCATTGTAAGCTACTCTCTTTAATTTCTCTTTTATGTTATTATTATGTCATCCCATTAATTTTTTCACCCTAAACTTTCTGAGGAATCACCAAACTGTCTTCCACAGCACTATTTTACATTCCCACCAACAATGAATGAGTGTTCCTATTCCTCCACATCCTGCCAATAGTTGTTATATTCTGCCTTATATTATAATCTGCATGATTTTTAAAATAGCCACCTTAATAGGTGTGAAATGGAATCTTATTATGTTTTTTTTCAAAATAGAGAAGTGAGTTTATAGAACGAGCATGCATAAAATACAAGATTCCCATATACCACCCTATTATTAACACCTTGCATTACTGTGGTACATTTGTTACAATTGATGAAAGCTCCTAATTACAATTGTCCACGGCATAACTTTAAGTTTGCTGTTTGGGTTGTGCAGTTACATGGATTTGGTTTTTAATTTTTATTCTAGTAACATACATACAGCCTAAAATGTCCTCTTTTAACTACATTCAGATATATAATTCAGTGCTGTTAATTGCCTGCACAATGTTGTGCTACCATCACCACTGTCCATTACTAAAATTTTTCTATCATCCCAAATAGAAACTCTATACATTTAAAGCCTTAACTCCCTATTCCCTATCCCCACCTGTCCCCTGGTAATATATAGTCTTGATCTGACTCTATGAGTTTGCTTATTTTTTAAAATTATGTATGTCGGTAGTTTATCTTAGCTATGATTTTGATTTCAGGATAAGAAAGGGAATATTATAAAATATTTTATATAAAGAAATCATTATTTCAATAGAATTCAAAGCCACTACACTCTGCAGCTCCACAAGATTAGAAAGGCTATTGGTGACTTATGGCTTATTAGGCAACTAAAATGGAATCCAAATCATCCAAAACCGTGGGGGAAAACTGAGTTTAAGAGAAGAAAAGCTATTTGCCAAAATCATGGAGCCAGATTAGAACCCAGAATAAGACCCCTGATTGTGTGCAGTGCTTTTCCACCCCTGGCTTTCACACAAATCTACTCCAAGAGCATATTTTGAGTACAAATAGAATGAGGTTTTGTATTTGGGGAGGAAAAGTCAAGTTTAACATGCAAAATTTGATCACTCTTAACATTTCTCCTCTATTGATTTTTTTCGGGGGGCTCGTGGTTGTCTTTGTACACTGTACTAATTGTTCAGGTTTACTCATTCAGTTTGGAATTCTCTGGGTGAAGAAGATAAAACACAGTAATTAGCTTAGTGCCCTGCAATTATTAAAAGTTTATGATGGCAGTCCCCATAGGAATCTCCCCTTTCTTTCACACTCTTGGAAGGAACTGTTGCCTTATACTTAGCTTTGCCTTCATTTATTTTATGTTGTCACCACACTGTGAGACAGTAGTATCCTCCTCCTTAGTTCTAGATGAGTAATCTAAGTCTTTTAGCTTCATTTCATCACCACAGCTTAGACACATATTTGGGGAAACTAAAGCCAATGACAGGCAAAGCAAATGACATCAAAACCTGCAATGATCCTCTGGGTAAAATTGAATTCTGTACCCCAGAAAAAAAAATTCTTAGTTTTAGTCCATTCCTGTGAATTAAGCACATTGTAAATAGAGCCTTTTGATGAGGTCATTTTTAGCTAAGGCATGGCCAAATGAATCAGTATGGAATTTAATCCTATTACTGGAGGCCTTATGGAGAAGGATACAGAGAAAAGGCCATAGCAGAAGCAAGAACCCTGAAGCCATTGTAACCTGGAAGAGAAAGGAATGGACATCGTCATGTGATGGAAAAAACCAAGGAATCCCAAGGATCACTGGCAGCCAACCTCAGAATGCCACAGCCTTTAGAGAGAAAGCATCGCCTTGCTGACATCTCAGTTTTAGACTTCCCTTAGCTTCGAAACCATGAGCCAATAAATTGCTGTTGTTAAGTCAAACCATTATATAGTATTTGTTTCAGCAACTGAGAAATTAAAATATCCTCCAACACATAGACAACAGAATACAGATTCCTTAGAATGACATTCAAACCCTACCCTAACATCTGATTTCCCATATATTCAGCTTCGTCTCCCATTCAGTCTCCTCCAAACCTCCTCTGATCTAGCCATCCAAACTATGGGCTGTCCCTTCCCCATCATGGCCTGTCATACAATTTATTTCTAACACTGAGATTTCCTAGTCTACTGGTGAATTTATACTCAATATTAAAGACCCAGCACAAGTAAGAAACATTCCGATTTCATCACCTCTTTTACCTTTCTCCTTTGTGTTCCACTGTCTCCCCACTGTAGCACTTATGGCCTTAGAATATTATTATTCAGGAGCCTACTTCTTTTGCTCCCCACCTAATCAGATATTAAATTTTTCAAAGAAAAGATACTTTTCATATTCATTTCGTATCTCTGAGAGTCTAGGGTAGTGCTTGGGTCATTGCAGATCAGTAATGTTCATTGATGAGAATAACTGATGAGTACAGAATGAAGTGTGCTTGACCTCTTATATTTTCAACAATCCTCGAGATGTTTTCTCTTTCAGGTTGCCTCCTTTCAAGTTGAACCTTCTGCTTCCAAAGTCAAGAGCCCTGGGGCTAAATACACCTCAAACAAATCTAAAACTCTCTATTTATCTGCATGTAATCCCAGGAATGGACTTATACAAATGAATATCTCTCACATGGATCCAGCAGGTGCAGTGACTAGAGAAGTGGGAGCAATTGATTAGAGTAGCTTTTAGAATCTTGTGAAAAACAAAGGGGGTCCTGAGTTGAAAGGAGAGTTGCCTAAAAAGGTACAGGCTGGTAAGCCAAGCCCTGGCTGGCATAAAGGCTTCTGAGTCCCATCACCTTAGGCAAAAGGCTTCTGGTGAAGCCATTAGCACTATACCAATTGCTGATGCTACAGTGGCCCTTTTCTTCCTGATAAAGGCACCAAGGCAGCTGGGGGGAGGGAGCCAGGAGAAAACTGTTCCCCTAATGCACAGCTGGTGAGAGTAGGAAATGGTTCAACCTTTCTAGACAGTGACGTGTGTGTGTAGAAAATGTTACTAATAAAAATATGTTTAATTTATTCTAGCATATTGATATGAGGAAACTAATGAAGAAATCAAAATGTTTAATTACAGGGATTAATTTAAGTAAATTACAGAACATCTATATAATGAAATATTGTGGAACCATTAAGCACTATATTTATTAATTGAAAATAATAATAATGCCAGCAACCGACACCACAGCCAGACAAGTTTTAAACATTACCTAGTATCATCCTCATATCAAATTTATGATAAAGTTATTATCATCCCTATTTTACAGAAAAGGAACCTAGACTAAAAAACATGTAAATTCTTGCCCAACATCAGATAGCTAATAAGAGGTGAAGCTGGGATTTAAAATCAGATGTGCCCCATTAAAGTGTCCGTGTTCTTCCCACTATATTGAATTGCCTATGAAAATTATTTTAATGAGAGGAGAAAATTCTCAGACTAGAGTGTTACATGACAAAAATGATCATAGAAGCATGCCTTGCATTAAGACCTTCAAGGGAAAGAAATAGAAAAGAAGTGGAAGGAAATAATCGAGTTATAGTTTGATTATGCCTGATTTCTTTTCCTTTTATTACTCTGCTCTTCCTAAATATTCTCCAGTGAACAAATATTATTAACATAATACAAATATTGAAAATATTCCAGTTTTATTATAGATATCCAAATGTAATGGCACCCATCTGTCATTTTCAGGCAGAATCCTGGTGTACCTAGCGAGAAAAACTAGTCAAGAGTCCCCTTCTCAGAAAAGGACTTTACTACTGCTTGTTCCCAGAAGGTGCTGTTGCATTTGTAATAGCCTCACAGAATAAAATAAGACAAAGTGGGTCAGGAGGGATGGCGTGGCCAGTGTGACCGATGATCCAATGTGGTTGAAGGGAGTAGCAGCAAAGGAAAAGTCATTCAATTTGGTGATTAGAAGGAGATTGGCAGCACGTGCCAAAGTCAGTGGGATGTCAGGGTCCAGACCACAGGGTGTGAAATGAGACAGAGAAACGAGGACAATGTCAGCAGGTATGTGCCACTTGGAATCAGTGGGAGAGTGATAGCATGTCAATCGAAGTGTGCCCAAGTTTATATGAAGGTTGCCCATTGTGATTCAACAATCATTTCAAATATCTCACCTACAAATATTCATACACATTTGACGGGAAGTAGAAATTGGTGTCAGTGGGTTCTAAGGAAAGGGCTATGTCTGAGCCATTTTGGATTGCCATCTTAACACTCTGCTAATTGCTAGCAAAGAATGAATCTTTTAGCCTTCTGGTGGCTGTCAGTGCCCACAGGAAACTTGGTGTGGATTAAATACCGATTTGAATCCTGGTGAACTAAACATTCTTGCTCCATGTAACTTTGTCAGAAAAGACTACTGCAGGAAAAGCAAATGCCATTAGCTCAGGCTGCCCTTTGAGAATTTAATGAAGAGAAAGAACCTGGGGAGAAAATAGCACTTTTCAGATAAAACCTGGATGCCTTATTTCCACCAGCTTCTCCATTCTAACTTGTCTAAGCTAGATCCATTTTTCTCCTGAGCCCAGGTAGGTTTGCCAGTCTGCTTTCCTTTCCTTAAGTGGCTGCCTCCAATTTAACATACTTATTGGTGTTCTCAAGTGAGCCTTCAACAGAACTGAACCATTTAAGGGTTTGCCCTCATCTCGTTATAAATTAGTTTTGAATATCTCTCAGTATGCACAACATTCCTCAGCTACCTAAGTTAGAACTCCTTATTAGACTAGGAAGAATTTGCGTTTTAATTAGTTTTACCTCTGGTGTACGAAGCCCACTGAGATTACTACACTTAGTAAAATTTAATTAACTTGACAAAAGATCCTAATTGTTTTCGTGCCACTGGTCCTTTGTAGGGCTAAAAATAATGCCTTCCAAATTAAGAGGCCACCACAAAGCTTCATTTTAATTGTCCTTTATTTTTTAAAAAAATCCAAATTATGATTCACCGGAAGTTTTTCTTTGCCAGACACCAGGGTTTCAGTGCAGAGGCAAAGATTTGCAAACCTCTTAGGAAGAGCTAACTTGGGGTGGGGCAGGAGGGGAGGGTGATGAAAAAATTCCCCTCCCACCTTGGTTCTTGTGGAAATGAAAGGAAGAACATATTGATTTGTCCAATCCCTCCAAGGATTCAAACAGACATATTGCATCATGTGAATTAATAATGAAGCTTTCTAAGTAAAAAGTGCTGAATGAATGAATACTCATTCATTCATTTATCATTCATTTACTCCTTTAATGTACATTACCCAGATACCTATAATGGAATCAGATCATGTACTCATGGTACAAATACTCAGTCTTTAAGAACCTCAGGCCTTAGCAACGCCACTGCCAACGTGTGGGTTTCCTCGGCTCATTGTGGCTGACATACAACCTTCAAGACCAGCAATGCTTTGTGCTCCTAAAGCATTTGTCTTCCCAATTGAATAATACTGAATACACTGGAAAGAAATGTCTGGACATAGCGTGGCACTGATGATGCCTTTTGTTTGTTTGTGGCACTGTAGCAAAAATTGGTTTTACCCTTGACCTTGTTTGACCTTGCATTAAAAAAATCTTGATGTCTCAGTCCTCTCTTCTGAATGAGGAAATGATAATAGCCTCTCCCTGGTGGGAGTTGTTGAAGGATTGAAGAAGAGAGTAAAATAAATCAAACAGCACAGTTTTTGGCATATAGTTGATGTTCAGTAATATATATCAAGTGTCACTGCCAAGAGCCAAGTCAGTTTTCTCAACCCTGATCCTACCAGGCCTAATTTCCTTTCTCCTTCCCTGGGCCATCATATAGTTTGAGAACACACAGGTCTTATGACTGAGCCATCTGACTTGGAGTATATTTTTGACTTGATAATATCATTATTATTATTACTATACAGCATATTAATGTATTTATAGTCACTTATTAATAATATAATTGTTAGTAATAATTAACAATATTATTAATGTAATGACCACAAGACTAAGCCTGTAATGAAAGTTGTATCTATCAAGTTTGGCATTAAAAATGAAATAGGCTGAGAACGAATGTAGCTCAAGTGGTTGAGCCCCCACTTCCCACATACAAGGTCCCGGGTTTGATCCCCAGTACCTCCTAAAAAAACGAAAAACAAGCAAGGAAATGATAAAACCAACCCTCACTGGGGAGCAAATGTAGCTCAGTGGTTGAGTGCCTGCTTCCTGTGTACGAGGTCCTGGGTTCAATCCCTGGTACCTCCTAAAAAAAAGAAAGAAAGAAATAGGCTGATATTGAGGGGAGACTACAACAGTTCAAAAGATCCAAGTTTCACTTTGTTGTCAGTCAGGCCACGCCACCACAGGCTGCAATGTGGTGACTCTGCCCAGTCCTTTACCTCCTTTTCTTTGTTTCCAGTCTGCTGCCCTCACCACACTAAAGAAAACTGGAGAGGTTGCTTTTCACTTCACTTCTAAGTCGTGAACAGCTCTGAAGAGTTTCCTCTAAAATGGCTTGCTCCTTCTCACCTTGGACTTTGGAACAATCCCTCTCCCAGACTTTCCTTTTGAAAACTGCCATCTCCTCTACTCAATTTGGTTCTGCTCTAACTCCCAGTCACAGTTTCCCATCCAGCTGAGTGTGGATATGTGAGCCAGCACTGGCCAGTCAGTTACCCCATTCATCTAGCCATGATAAGTCTGTCCCCCAACTTTGACCAATCAGACACATTCCCTGGATTGTGTATGACTAAGCTCTCTATTTCCTTCCGGGTCAGAATGTTAAGCTGAGGTAGGCCTGGCGCTGGGTATGCCTGCACCATGCTTTTCTGGCTACATGAAGGCTGCCTGACTGTGGTAGTAAAGACGAAGGCAACCTACGTGGAGAATCAGAGTTAAGGCACAGGGAGAGGGAAGGGGAGGCAATAGGAGGAGAGGCAGCAGGAAAGAGAGGGAGTTGACAATATTCTTTAAGTCACTGGAGACATTTGCTCCAACCTCAGACTTTCTCATTATGTGAAAAATTAAATATTTTTCTTCCTGCTTTAGTTTAGTTTCAGTCAGATTTCTTCTACCTGCCACAGAAAAAAATTCTTCTCCATTCCTTTTTACTTTCAACTCCCCTTAATTGCGCCTTCTTTTCAAATTCCTGACCTTTCTTCAGCAATAACCTGGCCAACTCTAAGAATCAGGCTGCCTCCACTGCACAATTCTGTGGAAACGTTGGCCAAATGCTGGAATGCCCACGAGGGTGGCAGCCCTTCACCCCAGCCTCCGGACCCCTTACATCCTTAGCACACCAGGTGGGATATCATTTCAGGGGTTCACTACATGCTCGCAGAAGAATTCTGATGGGGTCAGCCCTAGAGAATCTCAGCATCTTTTAGCACCGAGGCCATTTAAATTCAAAGGAGAGCCAGAAATAAATGAAGCCTCTTCCAAACCACTGGGTTCTGCACAAGTCTGATTTACAGCTCAGAAACGGACATGTAGACTTTCTTGGCAGTTTCCCCTCCACCATATAAGAATTAACTCTGGGCTATACTTAAAATAGAATGAAGTAATCTTTGTTATTCAAATACCATATATTTCCATGGTCAATTATTAGCACAATATTTATGAATGTTAGCAAGCACACATTTTAGCACAGCAGGAGAAATGTGTAATTGTGAGACACATGTACTCTTTATATACACATACGTATATACATGCAAATATATATCCCCTTGTCCTAACCTGCCCAGAGACCAGATCTATAATACCTATGTTATTGTAGAAAATTGCCCTGAGCCTTGTTCAATCTATCCACAGCTACTCCCATTCAACAAACCTCTAATGATTACCTGAATGTGTGGACACCAGGTGCCGGGAAGACAAGGAGAAGTGAGACCCAGTCCCTGTCCTTCAGTTAAAGTGTGCATAGTCTGCCAACTAGTTCACTCAGTCACACTTTTTGCTTATACTTGTCCCTCTGCCTTCCACGCCCTGTGTTTTCTCAGGTGTATGTGTCCAGATCCTTCCCAAACTTGACAATCCATGAGATCATCTCTGAAATACCCAATGTGGAACTGAAGCCTTCTTTTCTCCTCTGAATTCTCATAGTATATTAGCTATATCTCTTTTGATAGATATTACATTTGATCACTTAGTAGTTATTTAGTCATGTGACCTCTGAAAATCAGTGCTTCCATCAAATACACACATACACATATGCACACATATATGTGGTTATATGCATATGATATGCTTCAGGTATGCATGTGTATACATTCTATAGTACCTACTATAGCCGCTGTGCTTAGTTCTGGGTCTGACACATCGCCAGTGTGGAAAGAAATACAATAATGTTAATGACTGTATGAATGACTGATTCAATTTGCCCTGCAGTGTAGCATCCTTCCCACGAAGAACTACTCATTAGAGAAATTGATCCTCTGAGATTGTTGCTTCTCCCAACAAAAACGCTGAAGCTTGTTTGCACTGGACAAAAATAAATCCCTTCCCTTTGACTCGAGCATCTGTTTGAGAGATAACATTATAAGCTCTTGTAATGACCATCAAAAATGACGGTATTGACCCCTGAAATTGGCAGGTACACATCCTGTAGATGGAATAGTCGTTTAAGAAAATCACAAAGATCAATAGCTCAAAGGTCATCAAGAGAGATGACAAGGTGTAAATTCAATATTTGGCCTGACACCAGCTAATGAAAAGAGAAAGGACTCATTTGTCACAGCTGGGTGATGAATCTCCCACGTGCCTCTCTGCTGAGCATGAAGCTGTGCAACCTCCCAGCAGCTGTGGTCTGGGCATGCTAATCTGAGAAATGGGGTAACACTGACTTTATCATCAGAAGGACTCTCCAAAGGGAAAGAAGTGAAAGTAGCATTTGTAAGGAGCATGAAGCATATACCAAACTTGGCAAAACACCCTTTTACAAATGCTATCAAAGCAAATAGTTGCAAAAGCTGCCTGAGGCAAACAATGCCATTCTCTCTTTCCAGATGGAAAAACTGAGTCCAGAGGGGTGGCAGGGCTTAGCAAAGGCCATACTGATAGGTAAGGGGTGATTAGGATCAGAACCAGGGTCTGCCTGGTTCTGGGACCCAGAGTCTTGCCACTGAGCCATATACAGTGAAAACTGCTTACAAAAATAAATATCACATGGATGGAGCCCAGAAAGGTCACCTTGATCCCAAACTGGATCTACCACTTTTCTGCCAGGTGGCGGGCAGTTCACTCTCTTGGCCACGGCTCCCTCATCACTGAAGTGAGAATCATAAGATGTGTTAGAAAGGTGCTAAAACATTGGAGGATTCTTGAAAATTCTGTACATCACTCTTTAAAATGTCAGAGCATTTTACTACACTTTCAGATAAGGGAATATTTTTACTGTAAAGATGAGGATAATGCCACATATTGAAGAAAGACCTCGATTTTTTTTTTTATTTTGTTATCCAACTATTTAATTCATTTATGATTCAGTCCATTAACTTTAACAGTATCGCAGGGAATATAACCCTCCCTCCATCTCATGGAAACAGCAGAATTAATCTGAATTCTTAGCTTCCCAAAAGTCCCATACTTAAAAGTGTCCCTTTTGCTCCACTCACTGTGAAATACACTGGCCTCCACAGATAGTCCCCACACCCCAATTTTTTAGTTACCCTAGAGGAGGACGAGAAGAGTAGAGAAAGCAATCGTTTCAAAACAGAGCTAGACTCAAATTCTAGATCATTCTCTAATAGCCATGCTAATTCACCTTTAGGAGGGTCAGTCTCCTCGTCTATAAAAATGGGAACATTAATTTGCAGGTTCATCTGAGTATTAAAACAGGACAGTGAGTGTTTGCTTTCTGCTCTCATAGTAACATAGTAAACAGACAGTCCACTGACTGCTTAGGAGTTAATCTCTCTGAGTAGGCATAGGAAAAACACCTGGATGATGCATCGTAGGGGCCGTCCAGAAAGGTAGCTGCTTACAGACACTGACTTTATTTAAATTAACCACAACCCACACAGCAGACCAGGAGAATAATTTATGCAGCAGGAACACACCATTTGGAGTAGGGGGAGGTTCTGTGAGATTTCTAGAATGGAGGATGGCAGAGGTGGGGAGAAGAGTCATATAAGCAGCAAAAGACATTACACGTCATTCCAGTTCTTTTGTGACTGCTGGGCTTTGCCTCTCCAACACTGTTTTCTGCGGTGGAAAAGGTGCATCTTCACCCCACTTAGCAAAGTAATTTAGAACCTTGCTTTCTCTCTAATAATAGTGACCATGGAATTGATGATGATAACAATCGCACTCATTTATTGTTCTTACTGGGACCAAACTCAGGTAAGTGCCTTATTTCCATTAACTCTCAACATTCCTCTGAGGGAGGTACTATTTTTATCCCCATTTTATAGAAAACTGCTTCTTCAAGAGGTTCCTCAAATTGCTTGTGGTCACACAGACAGCAAGTGGCAGAGCAGGGACCAAACTCGGCTTTTATACCAGCAATATTGAGGTTGATATGGATGTGGGAGTGAAGGGAGGATATGAGTGTTGATTATATTCTCACTCTGTGCTTACAAATGCTAGATGTTTCTATCAAGATTATTTCAGATGCTGAGCTCCTGAGAGGAAGCATTATTGGCCCTGCCTTAAGTTTAAGGGAGAAAGTACTGCTCAGAGAGGCTAAATGACTTACCAAGGACACACAGCTCCTCACAGGCCAAGCTGGAAGACTTGATCAAATGCCACATCTGTGTCTTGCCATAATTGGTGGCATCAGGGTCAGTACCACCAGGCAGGAGTTTGTGCATAAACCAATATGGGGACAAGAAGAAGTTGCTATAGCTAAAAAGGCAGATGGGGAAATAGAAACACCCTTCCCCTCTGGGGAGAGGGCTGATGAAGGCCATATTGACTTGGAGAGCAGGAGATTGTGCCTAAGCCTAAGCTGAGGGTACAGAAGAGGGCTTCAGGAGATACTTGTTTAAATTAATGATCACATGAATGACTGCTGTCAAGAACAGGCCTTGGAATGTCAGAGTGCTGCTGCAGGTGTTCCATGACCATGACAGGGGGCTGCAGAGGACAAGAAGAGATTCTGCCCTGGGGAGGGGAGGCCAATGGGAAACCTGCAGCATCAGATACTGGACCCTGGACAAGGACACAGAGATGTAGGCTTCATATGTCAGGACCCTTAAGATTTAGGAAAACATAACCCATCTCCCTCCCCAGGTGCAATGTGATAGCTGGGGCTGAAGACCACCATAAAGGTAGAAGAGAAGGAAGCATCTGGGGAAAGCATCGGAAGGGGGTGCAGAGGGGAAGGGGAGGGGGAGGCAGAGGAGCTCAGAGGCGCACTGCATCCTTGCTTTGTGCCAGGTTCTCTACAAAGCACGTGGTACACATTACATCTTTTATTTGTCCAAACCACATGAAGCAGGATCTATGTTTTAACAAATGAGTCCACTGAAGGATAGAGAGAAGAACAGTTTCCCAAGTGCATGACTGGGAAAATGGGAACTCTTGCTGTCTGTCATCGCAGATATGCTCCTTAGCTGAGAGTTCCTCTCCGAGTGGGGAAACCCTAATACTCCATGCCTTGGCTCAAGCAGATTGCACTTGTTTCGAATTCCTTGGGGATTTGGAAAGGGGCCAGAGACAATAACCAGCCACCCTTTATTTGGCCAGTAAGATGAGGGATGAGAATGGGATACCACCTGGGGCCTCAGCTGTGCATTTCAGGGCAAAGAGTTGGAAAGGGGGTGATGCCGTCACAGCCTGCCTTCCAGGAGGAGAAATGGGTGTTGCGTTGCTGCTCCTGCCTCCGGGGCCTCTGCTTCCACTGTCACCCTGGGAGAGGGGAAAGGGTCAATGCAGAAAGGTCTTTTCTGCTCCATTCTGTTATTTCTGGATCCTCCACCACTTTTGGTTCCTCTGGCCACCCAGGAAAGTTCAACCCTAGTAACAACTCATGAAAGGACATTGTTCATCCGAGTTAGCCCTCCTGCATTTTTAAGATATTAAAATATTGTATGTCACAGTATTTTCTTTAAATAATAAATTTATGGCAGCAAAATTGGAACAGCCTTCGAAGCACATTTCTCAAGATGAACCTGGGCTTGATGTATTACAACATTTAAAGTAGGAATCCCGCACACAGAGGACTCATCGGGACCTGACATGATTAGATACGTAGGAAAAGGGGCTATAATGGAAAGGCAGGCCCCTCTCTGACCTTTGCTTCCCACAGTCAATACTGATCTTGTTCCTTTTTAATGATACCCACAGCTCTTGCCTAATGGAAATTTCCCCACTATGAGCTTCTGTCAGAAAAAAATACACCACAATAGTGTATATGTCCACATCAGGGTTCACACTGGGGTGTGTTAGCAAACTGAAAGAAGGGCAACCTTCATTATGACACATGCCTCTTTTCCAAAAACTGATGTGAGCTGTTCCATATTTGCGTTCACCTCAAGGGCAGTGTAAATCACTGGCAAGTTGACATCAAGAATGTGATTCTTTGCCCCTGATTTAATAGTGCAGGGGCAACTTCAGGGGCGTACTTCTAAATTGTCCTCCTAATTTATTTTAATGCATTAGGCAGACATGGGGGTGGCATGGGCACAATTAATGCACGTTTTGGAGATCATACACAGTTCTCTGGTTGACACATCTAAGTCAAGGTGGCCCTTATAAGCAAATTATGAATGCTTCCTTAATTTGGTGCTATTGCATTTTAAGCCACCTTTGAAATTTTATAATAACCTATAATTGATAGGTTTAGTGAATTGTATCTTAATTGAAAAATATAATGTCTAAAAGCTGTTTTAATTAGTTATTATGCAGCCATTTAGCAGCCAAGCTGCTGCAGACATAGTAAAAATAGATAAATAAATGAATACTTAAGTATGTAAATGATTTGCCGATTCTTTCTGATGGTGATGTTCCGTTTCAGAATCCCACAGTTGTGATCTCAGGCTCAGAGGCTAGTTATAGGAACACTAAACATGACATCTCTCATATGACTTGAATTTCATTCCAAGAAAAAGAGGATGATTTCTGCCCTTGTCATCATACCCCATTGAATTTCCTTCATTCATTTACCCAGCTGCTGTTTCAAAAATAGGGTATTCTGGACAATTTTAATTTTAGATTCGTGGGTTGTTTACAATGAAGTAGAAGAACATGCTTCACGAGGGATTATTCAATATCATTCTGGGTGGGGGTCAGATCTGAAAACCTAAAAAACTAATTATTCAAAGTCTTCTCTTAAAAAATCTAATTCCTCTGTTGATTGTGTGGCAATTACAGTGCTGGATACATTTGTCAGAAGTCACTCAACTCTACTTTAAAAATCTGAGTCTCTATTGTATGTAATTAGACTTCAATTAAAAAATAAAAGAGTATTAAGAGGAAAATCTAGTTGATGTAAATTTCTAGCACTTCTGGCTATTTACTACATTAGAGGAATATTGGTTAATGGAGCCACTAATAGCTGGTGAAGAAATGGAAAGCTAAAGGGTTTTTGCTACTTCATCTTTCAAAAGATCCTTATGATATGGAAGCTTCTCCTTCATGGCATTCATTTAAAAATGGACCAAACATAAATGCCTCAAATGGAGAGCCTTGCAAAGCAGAATGACATGAAACCGTGCATCTTTAAGTCTTGGGAGAAAGGGAAAAAGAGAGAAAGGGAGAAAGAGGGAGGGAGGAATGGAGGGAGGGAAGGAGGGAAGAAGGAAAGAAGAAAAGGAGAGAAGAAATGAGGAAGAGAAGGAGGCAGGAAGGGAGGCAGAGAAGGAAGAAGGAAAGAAAGAGGAGGAAGGAGGACAGGGGAGAGAGGGGAGGGAGGGAAGGAGGGAGAGATGAGAGGAAAGAAGGAGGGAGGGAGAGAAGAAGGAAAGAAATAGAAAAAGAGAGGGTTGAGGACAGAAGCCCCAACCTGTTTATAAGGCATTTAACGAGCCAATTACACTGTTAGTCCACAATGACAAATTTCTTTCTGAACACTGCTTAGCTGTTCCTTGTTTGTGGCCCTAATTTTCTTTCAATTTGCCACTGTTTCATAAAGTTTTGCCAATCATAAGCATTTTCTAGAAGATTGAAATGGCAAGTTAATGGTTTACTCTAAAAGAGACAAACACCAGGGAAAAACAGCTGCAGCATTTAAACACTGATGGAGAATGCCAATGTAAATGAAGGAGCAAGCAGGCGATTAAAGAGAAGGAAATTCTCACAAAATGAAATTTTAATGTAAGGGGGTCTCTAATTTGTAAATCTATTGAGTATTGTTTAAACATGTTCATCTGATCAATAAAAGTCCCAGTAGTTGTTTGCATCCCACCCCCCCACCCCCGCCAAATGTCCCCAAACTAGAATTTGCAAGCTTAGCAAAGTTGAACACAAATGAAGTCAAGACAAACCAATAATACTGGGCTGTGCCCCATTCCTGTAAAACTTTGAACTCAAGAGCAAAAATGACATGGATATAAAAGATAAAAAGGTATGGCAGAGGTATCTTATAAGGATTCCGGTCTGGAATTTTCCTGCCCAAGACTGTCCATTTGGAACCTAGAGAAGGATGCAGTGGGATATGAAACCTGAATGTTGATGCTTAAGTTTCTGCATTAGGAAGCTTGACATGCCTGAAATAGATCAGGGGGAAGGGTGTTTCTGCCACAAAGCATTTTCCAAAAAAAAAAAAAAAAGACTTCACCTGCCCTTAACTCTTCTTGGGCATCTCTATCTGAATCCATTAAGCTATCAGGTCTGTTCCTGATAGCACCAAATAAAAGGCCACTTCTAATGCCTGCTACACATTTTGCACAGCCTTTGTTTTAAAGATCAGATGACCCTCATTTGATGGTGTGTGCCTATGTGCACCTGTGTGTGTGTTTTATCTTACTAACAAGTTGCTTCTTAAATTGGCTATGATCTCTTCCTTCAACTTCTGGACCAAGATTAAGATTATCCTTGCCCCACCCCAATTCCACTGTCTTTAGCTGCCCTGGGTAAGAAGCTTTGCCATAGTTTTGCTCCTATCTTTGCACATCTCTTTGAAGGGACTTTTCCTTCTTTGTTCATCAGAGAATAAATTTGCACAAGAACTAGTTAAAACAATGTTCTTTTTTTACTGGTTTAGGAAGAGGAGGGGAGATGATTCAAAATAGCACCTAAGGAGGGTAGGCTTAGCAGACAACTAGGACAAGGTTCAGGGGAGCAAGATAGTTCCAAGCACTGAACACTGATGATAGGGATTCCAGGGACCCTGGAAGCACATGTTTGGACCAAAGGGAGAACACAGTACCACTTGCTGCAGCATGCTGGGACCCTCAGCTCTATCATCTGCTTTGGAAAGGTAGCAGCAAGCCTTCTTCTCTGTAGTAGGGGGAAGATAGGGACTTAGGTGTGTGGTCATTTCTGTGAACCTTCAAAAGCATATTATCAGATGAAAAAACATTTCCCATGGATTGCAGACAAGCGGAAGGGAAACTCTTACCTGGTACTTTACAGCTAGGACAAGTGAGTTTAAATGACGAGTCTGCCATTATACATCATATTTTCTATTCACACACCCATTATGGAAACAAACAAAAGAACAACTTTTGGGATCTGCTCTGTGCCAGTCCCTGTGCGGGGCACTAGGGATAAAATGATAAAAGGAGAGACATAGGCGCTGCCCTCAGGGAGCTTACAGTTTAGTAGGAATGACAATGATTGTCATTTGTACAATTACATTAAATTATAAAAGAAAAAGTGATGTATATATATATATATATATATATATATATGGAGTCCTTTAGGGTCTAAGGGTACTTCACCTAAACGCATGAAATTGTGGAGGAGAATTAGAAATACTTCTCTGAAGAAATGGAGTTACACTGAGATATATTTGATGCAAAATTTGCAAAGTAGCTGGGGGTTGGGGGTGGGCAAAGATTTATAAGACACTGAAGCAGGAAGACATTGAGTGGGATGTGTCCTGAAGATGGACGTAAGGCTAGCGAGACCACTGAATAAAAGTGATGGTGGCACAAAATGAGGCAGGGACAGCTCATGCTGAGATTTTCAGGGCAGTTCAAGGATTTTGGTCTTTATCTTAAGGGTGACCAGAATCCACTGGAGTGATTTGAGCAGGGCACAGGGGCAGGGAAAATATAAGATCTGATAATTATTCTCCTGGCTGCCATGAATGGAATGGGTTAGTCAGAGGTGAGGGGAATATTTGGGGAAATGAATTTTAAAAAAAAATTGGCAATAGATGATAAAAGCATAGATTTAAAAGAGGAAAAATGCGGTCACTTTTTATGCTATTTAGCAGAAGAGATCAATAGGGATAATGATTGCCTTTACAGAGATGAAGAAAAATGAGATGTTCAGAATAACTGCCAGGTTTCTGGAACTAGCAAGCAGGAATATGGTGGTGCCAAAGTCTAAGAAAATGCTAAGTTTTGAAAAGTTTAAACTCGCAATGATCATAAGTTTCATTTTATATCTGAAGTATACATTTGGGAATAACTGTACAAATAGAATTTGAAGGCAAGGAAATGAGTGATAGAGTCCTGTTCACTGGAATTGAATTCAATTTATTCAACAAACACTGGTGCGTCCTGTTTGCCAGGCACTAGGAAACACACAGCAGATGATGCTGGCATAAGTTAGAGCTGTGATGGCAGCCAGCAAAGGGCCACATTTAGCCAGAAATATGGATGTTCTTCTTGTTCTAGAGCAGGGGTTCTTAACAAGGGGTCTGTGAGCTTGACTTGAAATTCAAAACAACATTGTTCTTGTGGGGACTTGTTGGTGTGGGTGTGATCTATTAAATAATATGCAGTATAGTGTGGACTTAGTACGGGGTCTGTAGTTTTTACCTGACTGGCAAAGGAGTCCGTGGAACAAGAAAGGTTAAGAACCCCTGCTCCAGAGTCTGAATCCTTTTCCTGTTTGTGCATTGTGGATTTTTCTGAAAAATGAAGTCTGTCTGTGAGTCTTCCTTGTCATTTTTTAAAACAATGAGGTGTTTCTTCTCCTTTAAGAATGTTTTGCCTAATAGCAGCAAAATTCTATCTAGTGTCCCCTAATCCCTGTCCCCTCCCTCAAAAAAAAACAAAAACGTAGCAGCAGCCATCATTTTCTGTCATAATTTTTGGATCTCAGACCTTGTTGCTGCATTTTGCTCTTTATTAACTTATAGCCCCAGGTAATTATCACAAAATTGAGGAGCAAATTGGAGGAGCTATATCAGGAGCACCTGAACATCACTAGAGACAAGCAGTGAGAAGGGAAAGGCGTCATCAAGAAGTATAGTCATCTAGGAAGGGCATGATGGGAGCTTCTGGGATTCCAGTACCTTCTATTACTTGGTCTGGATGGTAGGTTCTTAGATATGCTCCCTTTGGTATAATTCATTGAACTGAATACTTATGACTTGTACATTTTTCAATGTTTCTAAAAAATTAAATTAAAAAAAGTAAAATTTAAAAGATAGAAATGAAATATATAAAAGAATGATCAGACAGGTAAGGATAAACATGTGGGAAAGTTGTGGGCAAGATTTAATCAATGGGCAATGTTACAGACTGGAGTTAAGCCAAACCAAGCAGATTAAGAAATGTTTGGGGGCTGAGCCTTTATCAACCAGGTGAGTCCCAGGTAAGCTCCTCAGAGGTCACTGACTCCAAGGATCAAAGCCTAAGGATAACTCTCCAGATATTCCTTAATTGGTCCTCAGTTCATGTCACTGTCTTCCTTGAGTTCCCATCATGGCTCACTCTGTACTTAAGAATTCTCCAAATTTCCATGACTTGTAAGGCCCTGCATTGTCTATCTTCAATCTCTCCCCACTCCTCTCACTGCTTTTCCTGCACATTCAATTCCCACCTCTGTATCCCAGAGCCAAAATGAACATGTTGAAGTTTCCCCTTTCATGCTCATGCCTTATATAATTCTTCTCACCATTTCTGCCTCTTCCCATACCATTTTTCTTCCCACCCTCCCTGACCCCCCAGCTAATTGTATCTGGTTAACTTCTATGTGTCCTTTTTCTAAATAATTTCATTCATGCATGCAAAAAATCCCTGTTTAGCATATATTATGGGCATGACACAATGCAAGCTCCCGAGATTTCGTGGTGAACATGGCAGCAAGAGTATTTGCTCTTATGTTGCATATTTACTTGTCAGAACAGGTTATAATGAAGTAGGTAGTTAGGCAGCCAATCTCTAAGATGACCCCAATGATCCCCAAGCCCTGGCACTCACACCCTTGTGTAGTCCCCTCCCATATTATATTCTGGTTGGCCTGTGTGACCAATGGATATGGTAGAAGTGATGGAATGTCACTTCTGAGATTGGATTATAAAAGTCGGCAGCTTTGGTTTTGGGCTTAATCTCTCTCTTGGACTATTCACTCTGGGAGAAGACAGCTGCCATGGAGAGGCCCACATGGCAAGGCACTGGGGCCTACCGACAACCATTTGAGTCAGCATAGGAACCAAATCTCCAGTTTCAGCTGAGCCTTGAGATGACTTCGCCTGGCTAACAGGTTGTCTGAAACTCCGTAAGAAACCCTCAACCAGAGCAACCCAGCCAAGTGGCTCCGGGACATCTGACCCTCTGGAAATGTGAAAAAAATAAGTGTGTGTCATTTTAAGCTGCTTTGTTTTCTAGTTTGGGGTAATTTGTTACACAGCATTATAGGCAGCACTAGATAAATAGTACAGTAGAGTATTTTAGTTTTTCTTTTTTATTTATTATTTTGCCAGTGGGGAAAGGAGTTTGTTTTGATGTTCAAACTAAAGATAGAGTTATTATTTTTTCTGATTATAGGAGCACTGCCTGCTCATTCATAAACATGGGACCACATCATGCATGCTGCTCTCTAACCCACATGTATAACGCAACGACAGGCAGAATACATTTTTCAATGTCAAATGGGCTTTTGTCATCATTTTTTCATGGCTGCATGATACTTCATTGCATGAATGAACCATTTTTCCTGGTTTTAAGTTATTAATCTCTTTAAATCATTTTATTTACATTTATATTAGACTTTATTTTATTTTTTTTTTAAAGATTTTATTTATTTATTCATTTATCCCCCCCTTGCTGCTTGTGCTCGCTGGGTCAGCTAACCACGCCGTGTGGGCGGGCTTGCCTTCACCAGGAGGCCCCGGGAACCGAACCCGGGGCCTCCCATATGGTAAACGGGAGCCCTACTGTTTGAGCCACAGCCGCTTCCCTATATTAGACTTTAAATATGATTCTTTGTGATTTTGAGATCTAATTTGGAAGCAAATCAGACAAAATGAGAGCATTGTGTAAGCTATAAACACTATGGAAAACTTATTTTACTATTTATTTTCTGTTTCTAAAATAGATTGGTACTTTGCTTCACATTAACCTTGATTAAACCCTGGCTCTACCAGTCAAATGGAATTGTTTTGTTTTATTTTCATTTGTCTGAAACTTAGTCTCCTCATTTTCAAATGGGGATGGCTAGATCTCAGGGTCCTTCCAAGAATTAAAGGGGTCAAATCAGGTAAAATGTTGAGCCTAGTACTTGACCTATAGTAATTTGCCAATTCCTGTTAGATATTTTCATTGCTACAACTGCCCTAGTCTTTGCTTTCCTCATTTCTAGCACATTTCCTCTCACTTGGGCTCTTCTCTTTGTTCAGTTTCTTCTCACAGTAGCTAGGCTTGAAATGCTGATTAGCACTTTGTGTGTATGAACTCAACTAGTTTTCCAACAACTCTCTGGTGGGTACTGTGATTACTGCCTCCTTACGGGTAAGTAGGCTTAGAGAAGTTCAATTGTCTAAGATCACCCCACTTAGAAACTGTTCTCCAGGAGAAGAGGAAAGTCATAGTTGAGACTGGAGTGGTAGGCAAGAGACAGATGACTTAAAGCATCCTTTGCATTGTAATAAGAAACTTGAGTTCAAAGAGGGTAAACTTCTGGAAGAGGCAGCTCTAGCACAACAGCAGGTGATGGGATCCAAGTGGAGGTAATCAATCAAGGAGGGGCTGGTATGTGAGTCAGGTAGAGTATGGAACGGCTGAGAACTATGGCCACGTCACCACGCCTGGAACGGACCTCGCAACAATGATAGCATCATTTAGCATATATTGAACCCTTAGTATATACTGGGCGCTGTAAGAGTTGGAAATAGAGTCAAGATCAAAGCTCACCACCTTCCTGAATTATTCATACATGAATAAGGCAACATTTATGATTCTGATACTAAAAGGTTCAATATGTTTTTTTTTTAATTAAAACTTTCCTACAAGAGGAGAAGAAATCAAACTCCTGGCTGTCCCTGTTATACACATCCCTCCCTATCATTGAATTCACAGACTGTTTGCCAAAGAAAGAAAGGGAGGAAAGAAGGGAGGGAGGGAGGGAGGGAGGGAGGAAAAGTGAGAGAGAAGGAAGGAAGGAAGGAAGGAAGGAAGGAAGGAAGGAAGGAAGGAAGGAAGGGAGGGAGGGAGGGAGGGAGGGAGGGAGGGAGGGAGGGAGGGAGGGAGGAAAGAAGAAAGTCTTTCTCAAATGTATAATTTATCTCTGGACTTTTCAAGGAAGACAAATGCTGATATAATGCGTCATATTTATCTGAGTAGCTTGATATGTAGAAAGAGAAAGACTGTATATTATGATAGAGGGTCTCATGTGGGAGAAAATTCCTTTGCCACCTGATAACTTCTGCCTTGCTAATCCATTAAAACCCAATGAGAAATCTCTAAGGAGTGAGGTTTGACAGGTTGGGGTGGAGGAAAGCCCAGCATAAATAGCCATTTGTGTATGAGATCACACACCAAGAGCTGTTTTCACTGAGATTGAAATGGCTAACCACCATCCCAGCTGGAGCAGGATGGAGCAGACCACTTCATAATGCATGCCTCTGAGTAGGGGTGGAATGGCTCAAGGGAACCCCCAGATAATGCGTTGATGTAGTTTCCGAGAAGGGCGATAATACTACTTTTATCTTTGAGAGAGCCTGAGTTATAGAAACACAATTTTTCCACTCATCCACACTCATTAACATCAAAAAAATACCTTCCTGTTTGATTGTGTTTTAAAATGACTGGTTAAAAGCTGAGATGATAATTTCATAAATGATGTACAAAACCTGGCAGAAAAAGTGTCCATTAACCTGGAATTGCTTCCTTAAAAGAAGATTCTAAAAAAAAAATTTTAATAGATCATATTATCCTGGTGTGGAATGGTGAAATTTGTGGCCCTGTTATTCCTCACCCAAAACTGTCATGCCTGACTCTGCTCATTACCATTGCAAAGAAGATAAAGAGAGTAGTCAATATCCATTCATAAATTCATTTACTCTTTTATTCATTCATTTAGCAATTTGAAAACATCCTATTTATAAAAACTGTGCTAAGAAATGGGGACACAAAGATGATTAAGACCTTGTTCATTCTGTCAGAGTATGGAAAGACAGACCCATTACCTGACAGTTATGATGCAGTATGATCAGATGTGTGTACACCTATCTGATAAAAATGATAAAATTTATTTTGAAATGCAAAGGATAAAAGGAGATAAAATCAGATATCACAGCATCACTGAGGTTTTTGCTAGACTAAACAAAACTTCAGTACATCAAGACAAAGAGCTCAATGGGAATATTTTAGAACAGATAAAAGGAAAGCATATGTCACAAAACAGCTAGTAATGTTGAGAAAATTTTTCACTCTAAAATATGATGCTTCCTGAAAATAGAAAAAGCTTCATAAAAATAGCACCTTCTCCTCAGTGTTATTATGAAGACAAGGGAGCATGTATAAGACCCAAGACAAACATGATTTATTTCAACCTCGTTTCCAGGATCTCTCAACCTGTTATGCCATTTGATCACACAGAAAAACTAAAATAATAATGGTAAATCTTTTTCCTGAGAGTGCTAAAGTCGTGAGAGTCTTCTGACCCTCTTGGTATTCAACATATGTAAAACATGAACTTCTACCAATAATAAATTTCTTTCAACCTTATATTCTAAGCCCGGTTATGTCACCAACTCAACATGTCCACCACTAAGCTTTGTTGGCCTCCAACAACTGTTCCTCCTGAAAATGTAAGCACTTTCTACCTATTCTCTACAAGTCATTTCCTATGTTTCAGTTCCTTTGAACTACTTCACTATTCTATCAAATTTATGGAAACGACAGATCCTTTAGTTGAAACAATGCCTTATGTGGTCTTTCTTCTTAAAATAGTACTTAATGTTTTCATAATAATTAATAATAAGTTAGTACTCATGATATTTGCACTTGTGTCACATATTTTGTGGTTGATCTAGTTTAACAGAGAAAGAGAAAGAGAATGACAGGGAAAGAAAAAGAGAGAGAAAGAGAGAAAGAGTCTCCAAGAACGCTAGCTCTCCATCACTCTGCCAAGAATGCTGTCATTTCATTACAAAAGTTATTTTCACACTTCAGAAGCAACCAGTCAGTATAAACAGTATGCATTTTAACTCTCTACTTAGAACAATGCAGCTACTTAAATTCTCATGTAACTTTTCTAAATCATTTTAGAAACCTGAACCTGTTTACCTTTGGAGGGATGGAGGCAAAAAAGCATTCCTCACTATAGAAGAATGCAGTCTACTGATGGGGCACTTGGCCAACAGTCCATAAAGCAACCATCTGCCCTCTTTGTAAGAGATCAGAGCCTAACAGAATCTTTTGAGTGGTGATACTAAATTACTATGTGCAGAAAGCTGGGGGTGTTTGAAGGGGCGCAGATGAAATTCCTTAAATCTTAGATTTTGGAGGGCCCTTAAAAATCACCTGGTCCCTCACCAAAAAACAGCATCCCCCCATCCTCATTGTTACTAAGACAGTTGTCTAACATTTTCTCTTTAAAACACCCAGGTGCAGGGGATCCCATTAACTCCCAAGACAACACATTCAATTTTTTAATAGCAACATTTTAATAAAGTTCTTGCTTCTGTTGAGATGAATTTTGCACCTCCAATTCCAATCTCTTGTGGAGTCAGTGTGAGCCTTCCTCATCATGACACATTCCATAAGAAAACCTGGGCATCATACTCCCTCTTCCAAGCCCCAGAACCTCTCCGAAGTGAGGTGGCTGGTGGTCAACTCTTTGAAGAGATCCATCTGGGAGTTAGGGTGGGCGAAGGGGTCTGAGAACACACTGGGGAGAATTTCCCTTCACCAAATCTCAAAGGAAGAGAGAGGGATCAAAGGTTTTTCACCGTCATTTGTATAGTGAAGCAGCTCAATTACCTAAAAAGACTCGTCACCCTTGCACAGATGATTTTCCTTATAGGCCTGCAGTGATGAAAGGTAAGGCATTTAGAGGAACCACCATGCTGATAAGGACACTGTTCCTGGGCAAGCACATGCACTTAGATGCATTTCTTCCCTTATCTTTCTGTTCCTCCACGCATAAATGTTTAATTCTCCATTTTGCCATCAATCAGCGCCTTGCTCTGGGAAGTGTGTGTGAATAAAAGCCGCCCAACGTGGTCTGCCCAGACCTCCAGATGCACTCAAGTCACCGGGAGAGCTTCTAAAGAGCTGATGTCAGGCGGGGGTCCTTGATTAATGATTCCCTCAAACATTCTGACACCCCTGTGTGGATGGGAGAGATAAGAGCCTAGTCAAGGCTGCCAGAAAGCCCTGCTTCAGAGGAGCGAGGCCAAGGTCAGAGACATGGAAGAAGGCCACCGAGAGACCACGCGGCACAGTTTCCTCTGGGGACTGTATTGGCTGCAAAGGCCAGGAAGAGAGCAAAAGATCATTTTGTAGGAGTCAGACAAACAAGAAACCAGATGGATGATGTTAAAGGGAAGACCAGAGGCAAGAGGAAGAATCCACAGATAATTGAGGCATAGGGAGCCGGGGGATTTGCTCTGGAACGCATGATTTCATTAATCAGAGGAGGGACTGTTTTGCATCACCAGCCTTTGGGCCTGATTGTTTGGGTAGGTTGGAGAGGTAACTTGTTCAGTGCAGGACTTTTTGACAAATTGCAGCTAAAAATTTTTGATGACTGGAAACAATATTCTCCATGGAGTATATCTCTCATAGATGCCTCAAGCCAAGCACAAAGCTGTAAGCGACAAAGTCAAGATACAATCAACTCTCAGAACAGCAGGAACAAGAAAGTTCCTCTTGTTGATTCCACCTCCTGAATCTTGAACCAAAGCCTTCGTTACCCGTTGCCTTAACCACGCAACGGGCTGGTTTGCTTGACGTCTATCTTGGTCTCCTCATAGTTAGTCTCTAAATTCAGTGATGCTTAAGTTATCAAAGTGGGAAGGGGGGATTTTTAGCATGTGTGCGTGCATTCAGACTTATAGGTGTATATAAGCATACATGAGTGTTTATGTTTGCAGGTATATGTGTATGTCAATACAGAGGGTGTATAAATCTCTGTCATCTCGCTAGTGCTCCATGTGACTTTAGACCAAGGGTTCTTAGCCTTGTTTGTTCCACGGACCCCTCTGCCAGTCGGGTGAAAACCATGGACCCCTTACTAAGTCCACATATACTGTGTATTATTTAATAAATATATCACACCCGCACCAACAGGTCCCCACAAGAATAATGTTGAGTTCAAGTCAAGCTCATAGACCCCTTGTTAAGAGCTCCCGCTTTAGACAAATCTCTTCATCATTCTTTACCATTGGAAAAAAAAAAAAAAAAAGAAAGGTACTGACTACAGGATTTATTAAAGAATTTCTAGCTATAAGCTTTTCAGATCTTTGGTCTGTTTGAGGTTATTCACCTGGCAGAGAGGACGGCTTTGATCCTTCACTTTTTTATCATTGGACTAGAACTGTAAGCAACATTTCTTCATTCATTCACTCATTCATTAATTCATTCATTTATCATTCAATAGTTATTTAGGGAAGCGGCTGTGGCTCAATCAGTAGGGCTCCCGTTTACCATATGGGAGGCCCCGGGTTCGGTTCCCGGGGCCTCCTGGTGAAGGCAAGCCCGCCCGCACGGCGTGGTTAGCTGACCCAGCGAGCACAAGCAGCAAGGGGGGGATAAATGAATAAATAAATAAAATCTTTAAAAAATATATATATATATATTTATTTGCAGGCTAAGTACTGCATAAGATGATTGAGTTATAATGATCAAAACAATTCAATGTCTGCCCTGAGGGGTTCCCAATTTAGTCGAAGAGGGAAGCAGGTAGACAGGTAAATTTCAGTACAATGGGGTATATTTTATAACAGAGAGGAGCTTAGGATACTTATTATCCTCCCCTCCCCTCCCCCGCAAGAAACAGAAATACTCTGTTGTATACCCAAAATGGGATATAGAAAAGTGGAGATGATTTTAGGCAGAAGTTTTGCTCAAAGAAAGCAGGAACTTTTAAAAATAATAATAATAACTTGAAGAAGCAGATATTGTAAACCACACAACTAAATATCTCTTGATCCTGCCTTTGAATAATTTGATGCTTTAGCTGGGTGGTCACCATCCCAGCTGAACCTTCCTGTGGCTCTGGGAAGAGGCCAATTCTATACAAGCTTGGTAGGCAACAGTTAGCTACACTTTGAGTCTTCTGAGCTCCCTGGCTCCTTGTTTGGAGGGTAAGCAAACCTCTTAAGAACATACAACAAGCTAATAAAAAGCCTGAGAGGAGCAAGTTTATGATTTTTTACTCTACCATCAAACCATCAGTGTGGGAAGGTAATCTAATGTCTGATGAATCCTATGAGGAGCTGCGCAGGCCACGGTCCCCCAGCTATCCTGTGATCCTACCACTTCCGGCTTAGGAAGATCCCCTCCCCTCTATGGGAGGAGAGCATGGGGATTGGGGTGCTATCACATGCATCAGCAGGCACCAGAGAATTCCTGATGGGGCCCCTAACCTGCTAAGCTTTGGGAGGCAAGACCGTGGAAAGTCAGAGGGAACTGGAATCATGGTGAGAAGCAGCAGCTGGAGCATGAAAACCTCTGGCAGAGCAGGCGTGTCTTGGAAAAGTTCCTAGACTCTTGGAAGCTCAGTTTCATGGTCTGTAAACGAGAATTGTAACATGCACTTCTTGCCAACCAGTTGCAACAATTAAATGAGATGAGGTATGTAAAGCCCTAGCAACTCAAGCTGCAAATAGAAGTTTGAGAACTGGTAGCCCAGATTTTTCTCCATGAGAATGAAGTCTTACCCTATCTAATGTCAATGAATGTTCTTGATGACATTCTCTGCACCTTACTCTTGATGAGTCCTGAAACCTCAGCTTTATCCCCATCTGACTCCACTTGTCCAGGTGAAGCAGTAGATAGCCCAGTTCCTGCCCTGGGAGTGGGAGCGAGCTAAGAAGGGTGGGGTCCTGATTCCAGGGGAGTTCTCAGGGAGGCTGAATAACTTACACAGCTGCGAAGACAGGAAAGACATCAGACATGGGTTTCCTCTTCCCTGGGGAATGCAGATTACCAGCAGCAGGAATTCCAAGGCCAAAAATGCCTCGCCAAGTGTTTTAGATTGCTAACGTTGCCGATGCAATATACCAGAAATGGCTTGGCTTTTATAAAGGGAATTTATTTGGGGTAAAATTTCCAAGGCCATGATATGTCCAAATCAAGGCACCATCAGAGATACTTTCTTACCAAAGGTCAGCTTCTGGCAGATCTTGGAGTCCTGTCACATGGCAAGGCAAGATGGCAGCAGTCCCTGCCTTCCACTTCCAGCACAGCTTCTTCTCAAGCTCAGCTGTGAGAGATCAGGAATATGACTCACTTCTTCCCAGGCCTGTCTCTTTCACCTTCTCTGCCGATTCCGGTCTCCTGCCCCTCTCTCAGCCTCTTGGGATTTCTCCCTTTCTCTCACGTGGCAGGTCAAAATGGCAGCTGTCTCTCTCTCTGTGTGTCTCTGCTTCCAGTTCTCAGTTTATATAACACCCCAGCAAGAGGGCAGAGATCCAGCCTGGGTCAAGCCTCACTGACATAGTTCAAGTAGTACAATCAAAGACCCTAAAGCAATCTAATCTTAAGTGATCTAATCACAGGTCCCTTAACTGAATCTAATTAAAAGCTTCCATTTACATTTTGTTTACAGGCACAGGTGTGGCTCAGCTTAAGAACATAATTTTTCTGAGGTCCACAAAAGACAAACCGGGACACCAAGGATCAGATATCTGGCTGCCTCAGGCTCCCTCACTGCCTTGCAGTGTCCTTAGATGGTTTGCTTTCATCCCAAAGTCATTTGATCAAGAATTGCTATTCATTCTAAAGGTGCCACTGAGAGCCTTTGGTAATTATGGCCATTCTGAGTACACAAGCCTGAGATCCTTTTGCAACACAAGCTGATACCAAGAAAGCAGCAAAAGAAATGAGAAATTAAGATTTTAAGAAGCCACATGATATGGTTGGGAGAAGCACAGAATCACTGAATATTAAAAGGAAAAGAAAAAGAAAAACACATTAGCCAAAAAGCCTATGAAATTATTCTCAGCTTTCCTTGTAATTAAGTACAAGGACATTTTCATGTAATCAAGTGTCATTTGGCTATCAGTTTGGCAAATATGAATTGACATAATTCCAAGTGCTGGTAAGAGTGTCTCAAAACAGGCACTCTCATATACTGTGTAGGGGTGAAAATCAGCAAATCCGCTGTACTAATAGATAGCATTTCAAGATGTGTTTGAAAATTTTAAAAATATACACAAAGATATATATTTTTCTCATCCCAGTATCCTTTTAAATACTGAAAATGTTGAAAGAAAACTTTAGACCAATTATGGTACATTCAGAAGATGGAATACTAGGCAATTTTTGCAATAACAAGGTAGATCCATCTATGTGTATTGGCATGAAAAGACGTAAATATTGCATGATAAAACAGAAAAGTAGACTGCAAAACAGGATGGATAATCTGTCCCCATTCATGTCAAATATATATAATATAATCATGCATCTGCATAGGGAAAAATTCTGCAAAGACATACACCAAATTGTGCATCATACTCCATTCTGAATGATGGAGAAATATGAGTGACTATTTTTAATGCTTTTCACTATGTTTTAGACATTGAAATAAACATTTGTTATTTATAAAATATAAATTAAACCATAACTATTAAAAGAAAAGACATTTTAGTGAGAAAAGAAGGTAAATAAAAAACTACCATTTATTTATCTCCTACTACATGCCATACATTATGCTAATACGTTTACATGCACCATCTCATTAGAACCTCACAGGTTGGATGGCAGATATGGTTCAATATTATATTATTCTTATTTATATATACCCTGTATATAAGACCACTTCATGATCTCTCCTCACACAATTAACAAAATTTAAATAAAGGAAAATCTAATGATCAATTATGAGTAATTCAAATAATTTATTGGGATTTCTTATTAATATGGGAAAAAACTAAAAGATTCTGATGAGGAAATGAATTATTAAATCTTTAAAGTAAAAAATGTATCTTATTCAATTGTACTAAGGTCTAAAGCAGCCTGGGATTGTCTCTATTCTTATTTATGGGAAAAATAAAATATTAAAGAAAAGCTTTGGACTTCTGAGATACTACAAAGAGAAACCCCTGATATTTAAATTATTTTTAACATGAAGAGCACAATTTGGCTACACATTAGAATTATTTGGATTCCTTTTAAAAATTACAGAAGTTTGGGCTTCACCCCCAAAAAATCAGATTTAACTGGCCTGGGGTAGGTCCCAGGCATCAGTAATTTTTAAAAACTTTCCTACTTGAGTCTGTTGAATAGCGAAGACTGAAAATAATTAGGTTATATCATTTCAATTCAAAAGCTTTCTTCACACACTGGAACAAAAATCTCAGAGTAAAGTTGTTAGAAAAAATTCTTCTCCTAAACCCTCCCCTAAAATATACACGCTCAGTGGCTTAAGCTGATCCTACTTCTAATGGGAGAGTACAGTAAATCTGCTTTTTTAAAAATTATTTTATTTTCATTTTTAAGGTTCAGATAATGCCCCAAAGGATATCTTGAGATTTTAGAATTATTATTCCATTGAATAATTTCCCTAATATTAATCCTTTGGGTTACTGCTTTAAAGGTCTTAAATATTTTGTTTGACTCTCAATGTTTTATACCTTGCGTTCCAGAGAGATTCCACTGATTTTTCATTGTCCCTAATAAAATAGCAATTTGGGGTAACCACAAATTTAATACATCAAATTATTTCATTTCTGTATTTGGTTTCAAGAACATATAAAATATTTCATCTATTTCATTATTTCTGATTACTACTTACTCTCTCTTTCTTGAGAATTTTTTACTAATTTAGTTATTATAATCTGGGATCATTTTTTTCTCATAAATATAAATATACGTATTTTATGTCATTGCCTTTGCTGATAATTTCACACACCTTTCTGAAAATGCCTTTTTAATTTTTTTGTTTTGTTTTCCTGTAAAGAAGTTTTTCATTTTATGTGAGCTAAACATTTGGATTTTTACTTTAAGATTTTTTTTTAACAACTTCATCATTCACAAATATTTACTCTTCCAGAGATCTCATAAAGTGTTAATTTTATTCTATCATTTTGTGCTTAATTATTTTATATTTAACCCCTTTATCTACCAAGAATTTATGCTAGTGTATTGACACTAAGGTTGTGTTAATATTTTCATTCCCCCAAATATTAGCTAATTTGGCAACACCATTTATAAAATGGTCCCTTCCTTCCTCACTTTACAATGATGGGTTGAAGTCACGTGACAAGGAGCATATTCAGGTTTCCCTTCTGAGTCAGTGATGCACCTAAGTTTATGTAAACACCATACTGTGTTCATTTTGGTTGTGGTGTAGTATATTTCATACCCAAAAGGAATAATATCCTCTCTTTCTTTAAAATATTATTTTACATGAAAATATCCAAATATATTTTATAATAATTTTACAATGTTGCAGGGCATTTCCTTTTCATGTTTTATTTAGTATTAGATGAATTCTATCAATTAGTTTGCCAAAAAAAATATGGATTTTTGGCCATTTATCGAAACAATAATATCCATGGCCACCCCTGAGATATCAAAGCAAGGGATGATTACCTGATATCTTAGCTCAGGACTTAATTTGGATGTTACCCCTTAGAACTGAGTTCCTGGCCTACCAGATGCCTAGGTTTGAGAGTTATGGAGAAAATCATGGGATTTTTATTTCTACTTTCTGACAGCAACATTGAACAAGCAGAGCAATAGCAAATCAATGACTGGCACTGGATTTAGATTTCACCTGCAAACAAAGCAGGCAGTGCCATGCTGAGCTTGGGTGTACAGTCTCACCTTGTGAAGAAAAGGGCTGAGTTGATTATGCAGGGCAGGCTCATTGGGGTGCCAGCCTTTTCCTTTGCTCAGTTCAAATATTATTGCTTTTAAATGTCAGCATATCACCATTGTAAGCATGTGTACTTATTAAAACTTCTCTTTCCTGAGACATTTCAGGAGGATGCCTTGGAGCACAGTATATATTTAAATTTTAATCAGTACTTCTGGAAGAGCAATGCTTCTGTTCATAGGAAGGGAATTGTTCATAGGATGGGAACTAACTTTAATTAAGGTCCTGCTATCGGTCAGGCACTGTGTTAGGCACCACACCTATGGAGCCACATTCAATTCTCATGTAATTTCTGTGAGGAAGGGATGTGTTTAAATCTCCATTTTACAGGTGATAAAATTAAGTCGCCAACGCGGGAGGTTGAAGTCGACCTTAAAGTACATGCAAGCCACTGCCTTGCCCCACCTTGCTCACTGTTGTCGTTAATGTCTTGATAACATTCCAGAGGAATACCATCCTACACCTGTTGGAGCACTTCGGAGGATGGGGAGCTCACTGCCTCTTCCCCCCAAAGTGTCTCAGTCGTTATTGGATGGCTCTGGTGTGATCATTTAAAAACTTACAAAGAAAACCAAAAACTCTTTATATCAAACTAGATTCTACAACTCGATTCCGTTTCTCATTATTTCTTTCCATAAATTCTACTTGAGCCTTCTAAAGTCAGGGAGAAAAAAGTCTTATCTCTCTACTTGGCTTCCACAGTAGACAACTCAAAAGGCTTGAAGGGACTGACGATTGAGTCTTCCGACTAAGTGACAATTCAGCATTTCTTGAACTAGAGAAACTGGCAGAACCCAAAGTGGAATGTCTGTTTTTCAAGGGATCATATGCTTTGGAACTGGGGTTTTCCATCTGCTCTCAAGACTTTCACTCAAGAGTCACTGGCTGCCACCATCAGCCCACAGAAGCTATGGCCTGGGCATCCATTGCCCAGATCTGCATGTTCTAGGAACATGTCACCTTCTGGTTTCCTAGAAAGTGGAAGGAAGCCAGAACTTTAAGTCATTGAACTTTTATCTTCTTTGCAACCTTTCAGGTTAGAGTGTTTCATGTTTGATCCACCCTTGAGTCCTTTGGAAAATGGATGGGTGACTTCTTCCTTAGCCTGTCTTCCCAAAGTCTCCTTTCTCTTGGCTCTGCTTGAGAGAGGAACTAGAGAGCAGCAAGCCATTCAAAGTTGTGCCTTCTAAGGAGGGTCTACAATGAAAGATCAGGGTAGAGGATTTGCTGTCAAGAGCTATCAACATCCGATCAGTATGAAATTATTTTCTGACTCCAGCTGACGAGGCACTTTTCTTTGCAGCTGCAACTTCATTAAATGGAAGAGTTAGTTTCCAACAAGAAAAGGTCAACATTTCCATTCGGGCATTCAAACATCTCCAAGATGGGTTTGAGGCTTTAGTGTTCTATTGATTCAGCCATCCCCATGCTGAGTACAGAACTTTGCCCAGAATAGATGTGCTGTGTCAATCAAGTCTCACCAGTGGGGCTATTTATTTTGAGTTTGATTCACAGGGCTATCAAATATTGAAGTTGAAGGGGACTGAGGTAATTTTGCTTTAGTATAAATTTGCAAATGGGACTTTCAGAACTGATACACACTGAAGCTAAAATTCATGAGGAATGCTTTGAAATGACAAGGCTTTCTTACTGCTACCTTCATTTGGTCTGTGTTTACCAAACATCCACTAAACATAAAGACACTCAAATAGGGATCTCCAGAGGAGACATCGTTCTGTCCAAAAGGAACTAGTGTAATAAAGTGCCAAGTGACATAAAATGGTAAAGCACTGTTGATCCAGGAAGAGGGGGTCTTTGATTTGGAATGAAACAGAGATTGGTGGCATTTGCACTTGTAAAGGTGGAGAATACTCTCCTGATTAAAGGAACAGTTTATCTGGTAGGAACTCATGAAAATTATATTAATCATGACAGCGAGTTCTCAAATTAAGTTTTTACCCTTTTGAGTGCTTTTATGGCATTACTTGTATCATGATTTTTTTAATTAAAAAGATTATTTTATATCACACATTTACATTTCTTCTTTCAAAATACAAGCTATAATCTAGGTTCTGATTGTTAATTTTTTATGAATCCCAGATTATTGAAACTTTGATTTGCCTTCATGTTTCTCCTTCTCATCTTCATTTTGGCCCCAGAATAGACTGCCTCCCCTGCCACACACTAAGATATCAGCCTTTCTGCTGTTTTGAAAAGTCTTTGTTCTCTAAGATGGCTTTTGTAATTCCATTTTAAATAACTTGTTTTAATTTTAAACATATTTAATTAGCTGTGAATGTATGAAATGAACATTAAATAAAATGATGTAATCTCCTGCAATCCCCTTGCCCTAACCTAAAGGTTATTTATAAAGTCTTTGAATAAAATAATATCTTCATGTTACTTTGTGAATGTGCTCAGATATCCCCACCCCCCTTCTAGCATCTTGGTTAGTTGATTTCAGAGGTTTTGTTCTTCTTCTTCTTCTTCTTCTTCTTCTTCTTCTTCTTCTTCTTCTT